>CM050416.1:9697151-10297151 GCA_027564155.1 Gymnocypris eckloni scoliostomus | reverse complement strand
GTGGGTCGACATCATTGCACTTACTTTATAAAGACTCGAACATTATTTGTAGTGGCAAAACTCACTCTTCGTGAATTCCTCTTCTTCTCAACAGGCTTGACAATTTCCTCCTGCATAAATATACACATCAATTTTTTTTTAAACAAAAACAAAAATGACTGTGTATTCAAAACACTCAGTGACTTAATCACCTTTTGTTCTTCTTGCTCAGCTTCATGTATTATCATAGATGTTCGATTTGCTTTTAAAATCTGTCAGGGGACAACCAAGGGACACTATATTATGTTGAGACATTTAGAAATTTAAGAAAGAGGAAAAGGCTGAACATTTCTCACAGGCTGTAACAGAGTGAATATAGGTAAAGCTATCGAGCTATCATTGTGTACATTCTTCCATTACTAAAAAACTGACATATATTCATCCTAAACTAGTATGCAAAGATACTGAAGGATCATGTATATATATATATATAAAAAAGAAAAACAATGGAAAGGATAAATCAAAAAAAAAAAAAAGTTTTCAGTGACATAATGAATACATACTGAAGACAGTCTCCTTCTTGAGGATTTCAATGCCTCGTTGCTGAAAAAAAAGATTCATTATACAAGTTGTTTTTTGATAACATACTGTAGAATTTACCTGGAAAGAAAACCACTTATAAAACATGGACATTTATTATATTACACGTATTCATTTATCAAATGCAAATTAAGAACATTGAAATCAAATTTACAATCCCAATAAGATGTGTTTTTTTTCATTACGTCAATGCATGACAGTAACTAAATTATCAAATTCAAAATATCTTATTTATGCTAATTTACACCGATGCATTTAAACAGTCATTATAAAATAAGCGACGACAAGCGATTTGAGCGTATTTCCAGGCTACTAAAGCCCAAACTATTATTATTAGATGTCAAAATATTAGATTTGTTTAAGATGTGAGGTCATAGTTACAAATACAATAGTTCTGACATTTGCATTACAGCAAAGCAAAAGGAAAACCTTCTCAAAACATTAACGAGTTCTGTCTTCAGCTTAAATAACGTTACGCTCAGAAACGTTACAGGAAAACACATAAAAGAACATTTTGAAAATGCGCAGATCGACTCAATCATTTATACACAATAAGTGCAAGACTGCATTTTTCATCCAAAGCTGCTTGTCGGCTCGGTCTATGTGACTCCTAACGTTAACGTTACATGCAAAAATCGGATACACTATAATAATAGATCAACTCACCCTAAATTTAGCTGCTCCATCTTCGATTCATTTGAGTAATACAGCTCACAAAATCTAAAAAACAAAACAAAAAGTGAAGAACACTATATATATAAAACTTTAAGGTTGTTTGTTAAAATCACTTTAAACGTGAAATGATCTACATTAAAGTAACACTTCTGCATTTCCTCAGGCGTGTTTTGTTTCAGTGTGTGCTGTGACTGTCAGACTAGACATACGTTATCGCATAGCAACAACAACAACATTATACTGAGCAAAACAAACAGCCCTAGACATTTCAATGACTTTAAACATGTCTTACTTTCATAAAAGCCAGATTTCCGTCGAATAAAAAGATTAATAAAGCGCAATACCTAAACGCAATTTCCCTCCATTCGTTGCTCGTCTTTTTTTTTCTTCGTAAAATTTGAACTCAACCGCCACGTCTCTTCCTCGCTGCACGCTCTGTGACTTTACACATGACGTGTCCCTCTCGCGCCCTCCAGTGGAGCGGAGGATTATTAGTACAATTTAAATAAAATATTACAAAATACATTATTTAGCGAACTTTGGTTGGATATATGTTCGATATAAGAATCTTACAATCATTAATTAATGTTTGATATACGGGCATTTAGTTTCAACGTTACATACAAATTTCAGTCGAAAACACTTATTTGCAAAGGAGGCGGAAGTGACGTTGTTTATTTTGAAAATTCATGGCGCTGTGAATTTCGGGACTTGTAAAACATATACGTATTAGCTTGGTGTGGTAAGTGTATTATACATTCATACTTTATTTTAGTTACCTTTGATTTTCGATCTTTTAGTTAAACACAATTACTGCATTTATGGAAAGAAAAATGGTCAGTTGACTTGACGAGACACATAAGCGAAGTATGAAATGAACATGATGCGATCTTATACAAAACAAAATCTGAGTTCATCGAAATATAATTTCTTTACATTATCTACGTCCATGGTGGTAATCCAAGTCAGACCATTCAGCAAAGTTTTAGTATCTACTTTTCTCCCATATGCGCGACCAGTATTTTGCTTAAATATTATCGCAGTAAATGTGATTGTTTCTCCAGAAAGCTGCATCCAGACATGAAGAGAGTTCAGATAAAAGACACAGCGATTCCTGCACAGCCCAGTGTGGCATCCAGAGCTGCACATGTCAAGAACGACGCCGAAAATAAGTGGGTATCTTTGTTAAAAGTTCTGCAAATATTTTCTTTACTGTACACACCGTTTTTTTGCATAACATGTTTTTATGTTGTTGATTTTTTAGGAAGAACCAGTACAGATCTCTGAAAGTGTAAGTACCAAATTTATGTGTGAAATCATTGAATATGATGAAATAAAAATGTAGTTATGCTGGTATGATACTGCTGTTTAGTCCAGGGGTCACCAGACCAGACTCGTGTTCTGCAGAGTTTAGCTCCAACCCTAATCAAACACACCTGAACCAGCTAATCGAGGTCTTACTAGGTATGACGAAACTTCCAGGCAGGTATGTTGAGGCAAGTTGGAGCTAAACTCTGCAGGACACCGCCCTCCATGACCAAGTTTGATGACCCCTGGTCTAGTCTGTTTGAAATTGTAAATGCATACTACTTTGATTTTCTCAGGCCATCTACAAGATACGGGCAACAGAATGACAAAAGGGAGCAGAATAGAGCCCTGACGTCAACAAATGAAGACCTGCAGAGACAGCTTGAGGAAATGAAGGTGATTACACTAATCATTGATCTAGTGTTTACTCAGTAATTGTTTTATGGTGTACAGTGATATTTTAGAACAGTTGTTGTAGTCAGTAGAGTCAAATAGACTTACATGTTTCTTAAGGGAACTGTGACTGACCTGGAGCAGCGGTGCACAGACCTCCAAGGAGAAAATCGAGAAATTAAAAAACAGCTACGAGACTGTCATGTCCTCCTTGTTGCAGAAAGCCTTGACCCAGGTTATAATTTATTTGAACGCTGTTGGATTAACACACGAAGAAGTTGTTGTAGTCTAAACCACCTCAAATTCAGTTTCAGGGGAAAAGTTGGGCCAGACAGCTCAACAGAAGGAAGAACAAAGGAAAGAAGTTATGGTAACTAAATCATTTTTTCTGTATTTGTATACTTTCATATGTTGCATTAATTTTGTTTGTTTATATAAGTAAAATAAAATTTTTTTTTTATTGAATTCATACAATTGATATGCCTTTTTACACACACGATTGTGACTGTGAAAAGCCTGTATAATCTTAGTAACTAAACAAGTCAAGGAAAATATTTGTCAAAAAGGAAACAATTGTAATCATTTTTTTTCCGTAAAATTATTGAACTCTTGGAAACATGATATGCTAAATGTGGACCCATGGTCACTGCAGGGACATATATTAGGGATTGATTATATAATCAACCATATTGTACAGTCCAAAATAATCGGAATTGGTCATCAAGACGTGAAGTGTAAATGCAGCCATGGAGAATCCATCCTGAAAATGTTGTTTATTGCAGGGCTAATATTAATCTCAGACTTTGGTAAATTGACTCAATTAATTATTCATTTTCTGTCCATTTTATTTCTTCTAACGGTAGACTGTTTCTCAAAATCTCCTGACTGAGCTGAAACTGTTTGGTGAGACGGCAGAAGTGCATGCAGCAAATTTACTGGTGAGTATGTGGGTTTTATTTTGTGTTTTTAATATTAAAAAATACTGGGTTATTTATCCTGATTTGAATGTCCTGCGGCACTGACCAGACATTAATACAAATGTTTCACTAAGACTGATTTATATGAGGATGAAATTACACACATTCTGCTCTGCTGGGCTAGAGGCTGTATAATTAATCATAACGCCAGGTCCATAGCTGATAAAATATTAATTTGAAATGTTCTAATCCTTCTAAATGTTATTGAGTGTGCCTCTCCAAAACTACTGGAATATGGCATGAGCTAAAATGGGTTCAGTGAGGATTTTGTCAGTTTCTGTTTGCTCCTCTGTAAATGCTTGTAGGAAGTGCAGAACATCATGAGGGACCTGACGGAAGCGGATGAAAAGCTCCAGCAGGAGAGGGCATTGTTCACTTTGGATGTGGAGGAAATGGAGAGAGCTTTGGGGAGGCAGAGAGTCTCTTGATGGAATAAATGAAAGAAACTCTTTAACTGGCCATAAATACTGCAGTGCCATATGGTGTTGTTCGGAGATCTGTCAGTCTGAGCACGAGAAGCATTTGGGCTAAAGCGTAACATACTGTTGCATTTAAAGGAACATACAGCGCATACAGTTTTAAGAAACACATTTTTAAGAATGCTTTATGATCTGAATGTTTTCTGCTTACAAGTTAAGATATTAATATAAAAAATGTGCATGTACCTCTAGAACTGCAAAGCACTCCTTAAATGATGTTTACTGTATATTGTTTTAATTTGAATTATTTGTACAAACATGACACATGATTAAATATTAAACTGGCTTTAACTAGAGACATTTACATAGTGTTGTGCCATTTAATCTCTTTCCATCATAGTATCTGAGACCTACAAAATGATGCCAATAAGTAATAGTTAAACTGAGTGTACTTAATAAGCATTGTTCCATTTGACATGGAGATTTAAACCACAACGCCCTCATTCAATCACTGTATGCCTCTTTCACACATCTATAACAACACATCAAGACTGAAATGGCCCCTGAATTAAATTCATTGCCATTCAAATGAAATAGTCTTGAACCAGGTAAAGTTCTGTGTTTTTTTTGTTGCATTCTTCAAAATGAAAATTTGCAGAAGGTGTACTCCCTCTCAGGCCATCCAAGTTGTTCTTCATCAGAACAGATTGTGAGAAATGTATCATTTCATCACTTGCTCACCAATGGCTCCCCTGCAGTGAATGGGTGCCGTCAGAATAAGAGTTCAAACGGCTGATAAAAACAATCTATAAGTTATCACACAACTCCAAGTCCATCAATGAACATCTTGTGAAGCAAAAAGCTGCATGTTTATAAGACACAAATTGTTTCCTGTTTCCCTAAAACAGCTTTCTCCAGTGAAAAAGTCATCTTGTCTGAATCAGAAGAGAAATCTGAACAGATCAAACACTGTTTACAGTACATGCAAAAACAGCTAAAAAATATGTTGGTGGATATTTGATGTGAGAGCAGGAGGAAGCATTATTACACTGGAATAAGTGTTATTGTGGACTATGGAGTTGTATTTTTCTAGAAGCAAGGGTTCAAAATGAAAACCTTAATTATGGATTTGTTTCTTATACAAACATGCAGCTACAAGACATGAATTGATTAAATGGAGTCATTTGGATTATTATGTTGTTTTTATCAACTGTTTGGACTCTTATTCTGACGGCACCCATTCACTGCATTGGTGTGCAAGTGATGTAATGCGAAATTTCTCCAAACCTGTTCTGATGAAGAAACAAACTCCTCTACATCTCGAATGGCCTGAGGGTGAATTTATTTTTGAGGGAACCAGTCCTTTGTGCGCATAGTATTTTATTCACTACATAAGTATATATACATACAGTAAATACGTATGTATACACATACCTCATTGTATCACGTCCAAAAAACAGTTCGGACAGTCTGTTCTACAAATCCGATCTGAAAAATAAAACATCCTGTACAGCATGAGCATGATGTAATGCAGTGGTTGAGCCAAAGAAAAAAATAATCTGAAATATGTACTTTATCCATTTAATCATAGTTATCAAAACAAGTGCATTACAACGATGAAGCCTCAATATCAGCAAATTACAGTCATACAGTGTTCCTACAATAAGCAAATAAATAATAAAAAAACATTTGCGCCACACTTAAAAATGTAATGTTGTCAATGTATTATGTAAACAAAATTCAAACCAAAACATCACTTTTTAAAGAAAGACAACACAACATAAATTCTGAGAAAAGCTGTAGTGTCATTTGTTTGCAGATGTCAATTTTTTGATGATCTGTTATCTAACGCAAAAATATTCATACATTTTTATGTGTAGCTTAAGTGTCCAAATATGTTTGGGGCCACTGCGCATCTCATCAGAGAACGTTGTATGAATACAGATGCTATTTCTGCAGTCTGCATCAGTTACACACAGTACACACTGTGACTCTTTTTGGCGTTTAGTCAACAATGTTATATATATATATATATGTGTGTGTGACCCTCTCTGAAAACCCAGCTAAAGTCATTTTTTAAGATTTGATTGAGTTTACATTCTGTGAAAATATATTCTTGGTATCTTTAATATTGACTGAGTAAGGTCATGTTAAAGATTGAAAATAGTGAAATTAATCTTGTAATCAAAGTTTGATGCTCGTTATCTCAGAATGAGATTTGTAGACTTTAGCCTGGTTTTTACACACACACACACACACAAAAATCTGACAGATAATTTGTTTTGGGAATAATTAGGCTACTTGTCATTTGTCTATAATAAATATGATTTTTAGTTGGATGTGAGTGGTACTTTCCTTTCAAAAGATCCAAATAATAAATATTCTTAAAGGGCAACATAATTTATTTATTTCCTTTTGAGACCAGGATAAGTTTAGGGCCATGCTGCGTTAACAGGCTACTTTACGTCACAATGTGCACACTGCAGATTTTTTACAACATTTGTATTTTGAGTAATCCCGTTTAATGCATTGTGAGTAATACAGCTGTAGGAGTCATCAAGTTTCAGGAACATTTCAGTAACAACTTCTCAAAGCAATTTAAAGTGTTAACAACTTGCTCTGAAGTGCACATTCTTCTCTCTGTCTCATTCCGATCAATAACACTTTGCATAGCACTTTCTGTCTTTGGAAGTAATGTAACGTGTTTTCCATTTGGATTTTCAACACAGCAAGAAGTCTGTCTTTGTCTATTTCGCTGTTTTAAATGACAATAAATGCATAGAAAATAATAAAACTCTTAAGGCACCAAAACATACTCTACAGAAGCATGCAGATGCTCATACAGTTACAATCTCAGTGCTGAAGGGGGCGCGTTACTCCCCTAAATGTTTTTTTAATGTTGGTCATGTACTTGTAGAGTACGTTTCAGGCCATATGTTGAGTTGTGTCAGAATGATCATTTACGAGTTAGGTGAGCATGAAATGCTACCTTGTTGAAAGTTAAAAGTACTAATGGGAAACGTAATGTCTTTAAGCTCCTTTCCTAAAAATCATAAATGTGACATAAAACGTCATAATTACGACATAAAAAATCTAAATTATGAGATATCATACTAGGTAATATTTATTATATAAAAAGTCTAAATTTGAACCTATAATTATGACGAAAACCATTTGGATTTTATATCCTATTCTTTTTATCTCAATTTCGACTCATCACCGAGTATGTCATATTTTTCACTTAAGAAAACCTTTTCATTTATAATTATGAAGTTTTGTGTCATTTTGAATTATTTAATAGTTTTGACATTTGATATACATAACTGTTATCTCATAAAGTTGGCCTTGTCAAAAGTTTTTTATCTCATAACTATGACTTAGTATCTCATAATTTAGACTTTGTATGTCATAATTCTGGGCCTCTGTAATTTACCAACTTAAGAGCATGTCAACTACTATATTGTTTTTTCCATATTGCATCTTCAATAAACAAGCTACAGATAGTACAAAATTCAGTCCTTACCAGGTCAAGAAAATATGATCATATTACTCCAATTTTACAGTCTCTGCACTGGCTACCTATTAAGTTTCGTATCAGTTACAAAATATTATTACTTGCCTATAAGGCCCTAAATGATTTAGCTCCTGTGTACCTAACTAATCTTCTATCACGCTACAATCAACCCGCTCCCTAAGGTCCTAAACTCTGGACTCTTGGTAGTACCTAGAATAGCAAAGTCCACTAAAGGAGGTAGAACTTTTTCATATCTGGCTCCTAAACTCTGGAATAGTCTTCTTGATAACGTTTGGGGTTCAGACACACTCTCTCTGTTTAAATCTAGATTAAAGACATCTCTTTCGCCAAGCATTCATATAATGCATCTCATAATCTTGTACTGAAGTTATATCTGACCAAACGCACATTATTATGCTTTAACTTGGGTTGTACAGATCATTTTTGCTTGGATGGAACAACAGCTACGCTAATTATGTCTCTATTTGATTCTCGGTTTCTGCCACGGTATGTTAATATGTGTAAATTATGTGTAACTAGGAATTACACAAGCTTCAGTCTGGATCCAACCCTTAAATGATCTGAGATGACCAAATATCTGAGAAGAGATGATGCAAACCCCTCAGAGGAAGCCAAACCTCAGACAATATACAGAATTACCACATTTTGCCATAAGTTAAATATATTAAGTTTCTACAATATATAAATATATTGAAGAAACTTAATTTCCTGTAAAGCTGTTTTGCAGCGATTGTATCTTAAAAGCACTATACAAATACATTTGAAAATGTGATTTTTTTTAAACATTTTTCAATAAATCACAAGTTCTCATTGACTGTTGATGGTGCAGTTTAGTTGAGACCTTTTTTATTTTCTATTTAAAATGGCCTGAATGTGCATCATAACAATTATCATTTCTGATTCATTCTTAGGAGTACTTGAATGTATCACTATAGCATTATACACCTTTTAATTTACCAGCCCAGATCTTTAACCACCCGTCTTTCCATCTCATGTACTGTATTTAATTTAGCACTGATGTTCTTTCAAACTGAAATAAATATTTGTTCAACATTGAAGGAGATGAGAAATCTGTGTATATTTGGGATAGAGAGACATTGTCACACATTTCTTATCATCTCTCTGGGTGACTGGATTGTACATACACTGCAAGCCAGTCAAACAAACAGTGTGGATTGTGACTTGCAGAAATGATCCGCTGTGGGCATCACTAAAGAACTACATCGACTTGGCACAAATCTACTCTACAGTAAAAACGGTTCCTTTTTGTACAAAATTGATCCTAAAAATATACACACATACAGCATATTTTACATACAGTATTGCTAACCTAAGAAAACGGTCTGTTGTGAGCACACATTTTCTTTTCCCGCTTAAAGCATCCTCTTTTGGTTTAAGAGAGCAATACGTGTGCAAAGGCAGTATTTTCAGTGCTGTATTGTCCAGAACAAAGCCGCCCGTCCCCAACATGAAAATAAACCACACACAAAACACATTGTTGTTCCAGTCTACCACACACTGTACACGTTTCTGCTGATGTTTCAACTTCAATTAGAGTTTTGGAGATCAGAGCGAGATTCAATGAATCACTCAAGCATGTGTTTGCCCACACATCACGACTAATCCCGGAAGGTTGTTATGGAACGGGAATTCATAACAAAGGAATTTCCTTCATCCGTCTTTGAGTCTTTAAAATTAATACCACCTCATACTAAAGAGTCTCACAGTGCAAAGTCTCCGCTTCTTCTGGGTCACGGTTAATCTGCCAAAATCCATCCAAAAACCATTAAACGTTAACAATAAGATACTTCAATGCTCTCCTCGCTTCCTTGAAGAGAGGAGGCCTAAAATACACATTTCGGGGGAAATTAGAAACTTGTACGGCATTCTTTGTCATAATAACCAGCACAACAGTTTGAGTCGTCCCGTTTTAGGGCTCAACTTCCAGTCTCCAGCCTCGTTTGTTTCAAGTCATCGGTTCATTAGACAAATGAGGAAAAGCCAGTAACTGGAGTGCGTGTTCCTGGTGCGGGTTGCCCCGTGGGGGTGTAGACGCCCCCTACGCTGTGCTGGGTCACCACAGTCTGATAATAACCCCCCTCTGCATCCGTGATGGCACATTCCTCGTATCCTCCTTCGGGCTTCAAGCCTTTGGGCTGCCGCTTCCACGAGTTGTAATAGGTGGGGTCGCTCATGTAGTGATTTACGAATGAGTGCTTGGGCTGCTCGTCTTCGTAGTCGCTGTCGCTGACCTTTACACGAGGGGTGACGGGACGGGTCGAGACCAGAGAGAAAAAGAGCAGACAGTAAAGTTACAGTGTGGATGTGACTGTGACCTGAGTGTTTAAGGGTGTACAAAGTAAGTTTTTGTTGGCTGATCAATACAGTGGTGGTCCTAGGTTCTAGTGAAGCATTATGCAATGTTGTTTTCAGTTTCAGATGCCACAGCAGAAATGCAACTCATGCAGTGGTGAAAAGACATTGACTTATTCATTTGTGGCAATGTTTTATTCATTTTTAGTTAAATTGTGGCCACGACTTATTAATAAATTAATTAATAAATTGTGGATACATTGTACTAAATCTTTCCTTTCTTTTGATTTAAAGAAGTTGTGGCCACGTTGAACAAACCAACAAAAGAGCAATGTAAGTATGTTCAATATAGCGGCAGCATTTATCTCATGTGATTGTACTACATTTCAAATACATATTTTACATACAAACAATTAGTTTAATTTATTTTTCATTTTCAAATGTTTAACATTTTAAAGTTATGGTAACACTTTATTTTAAGGTCCAATTCTCACTATTAAGTAGTTGCTTATTAGCATGCATATATGTTGTTTATTAGAACTGGATCAGCACATATTAATGTCTTATTCTGCATTATCATATTCTAGATCCCTTAATCTACCCCTTAACAGTTACCTTACTAACTTACTAACTGAGGGAATACTCTAAATTAATAGTGAATATGTGTTCCATATTCTGAAGTGTTACCAAGTTATGTTTTAGAATAAGTAAATTTGCCTTTATCAACTCACACTTGACTGAAGTTCAAAAGATGTAATGAGGATGAAGACACAAGGTGTCTCTAAAACTCCATCGCACCCCCATGGAAGTGGTTTATGTGTGTGTAGTCATGCGTTATTGATGTTGTGTGTTCACCTCTGACTCTGACAGCTCAGTGGGTTTCTCTGTGAGGGTGGTGCTCTCTGTTAAAACTGCCCCGTTGTAGTTGTTGCAGATGTCTTCATCAGAGTAGTGCAGACCACCTGGACTGGGCCGTGGAGGAGATCTGGAGATAGCATAACATTTTTACAAACTGCTTGTACATATCCACAGAAGAGTTATTTCAAGAAAAGTGTAATACATTTTAATAGTAGAAATGTTTATGTTTCACTGAATCTTAAAAATCTCTTAAAATCGATAAATATAATAAAATTCAATAGAAAAAGAGACTTTTCTGAAACCTCACCTGGTTCCATTCTTCTTTAGGAAAGAGCTCTTCACGTTCAGATGTCTGCTGTTCAGCTCTAGAGCCGTGAAGCCGCCGTTGTCAAGAGTTACAGACTCATCTACTGTAGTAATGTGTTTTCCTGTGGGAGGAATTACATCCAATTAATAACAACAAACACTGGGATGTGTTGACTGATTAACTATGAGCTATTACATTTTTAGTATTTCATAGTATTACATTTTCCCCCAACAGTTACACAAGTGACTCAAGATGGAGCAACTACAAATCTTTAAAGCAAGACTTCCAGAAACTGTGTAGGAAGCAGAAGTCTTGTGGTGGTATCATAAGGTACAGTGATTGTATCAGGTGACAGTACACAACTATTCCACAATGCTTTATTTGGTACCTCAAAAAACCCTTGTGTCTAAATGACAATAAACATGTTTTAGTATCCCTTTAGATAGTTTTAATATCCAATACATTATTTTGCCTATAACGGTTTTAACAATTAGCCCAAATTCATACAGGTTTAGAACAACATGAGAGTGAGTAAATGAAAACACAATGTTCAGTGCTCAAAGCATTTTCAGTGCAATACAAGTATATATTACCAATTTATATTATTCTGTTTAGTCTCACCTGTTCCACAGCTCCTGTACTTCTTGTTCCGCCCCAACAGGAGCAAACCAAACACAACCATCAGAATGAAAAGGAGACTGATCAAAGCCATGACGATCAGGAACCACCACTCCTCATAGAAAGGTGTTTCAGACAGAGCTACAACAACAGACACAATTCTGTATTACAACACAACATATGGCAATTTTACAGTTGACATTTTAAACATCAGGGATTATATTATATTATACACTACAGTTCAAAGTTTGAGGTCATTGTATTTAATAAAGAAATTATTATTTTTTTGTCAGCAAGGATGCATTAAATTGATAAAATTTGACAGTGAAGACATTTATCATATTACAAAAGATGTTTCAAATAAATGTTTTTTTTGTTTCGTTTTGTATTAATCAAAAAATCCTAAAAATAAATTGTATACATTTTATAATTGATACATTTTAATAGAAATATTTCTTGACCAGTAATTCAGCATATTAGAAAGATTTCTAATATTAAAATGGATAAAAGTATTTTGCTTCAGTGTGTATAAGATACACACATATATAATATAATATAATATAATATAATATAATAGAAGAAAGTGGTGGTAGTAATTTCAACCACCAAATAAGTCTTCAGTTTGTTTTATATAAATGTTCTTGTGGATGAGTGAATGTTCAGCTGTTTGACACTAGATGGCAGTGGAGGCCACAAAGAGAGTCTATAGTGCTCCACAGTTCATAGATCCTCACTGAAGTAGATCCTGCCAGATGCTTGAAAATGAAGTGGAATACTAATGTCCATACTCTAAACAGCAAAATCATGAAAAATGAATTGTGATGCATGCAACTGTCATTAGTCAGGGTAAATACTGTATCTAATGTGATGTACCCTAAACAAAAACAATGCTGTGGGACATAGGCTGTTGAGTGGGTTGTCATTCGCATCACTGTTGAATATAATGCAGTGGTGTGATATAATGAGGAAGATTACCAGACATCGCAGTGGAAGGCGGACTGGGATCACCATAACCAAAACGATTGACTGCGATGACACGGAATTCATAGGCCACACCTGAACGTAGGCGGTCCAGACTGATGGTGTACGAGAAGCTGCCAGGTGGGAGCTGCTTGACAAACGTATCCCATAATCCTTCATCTGGAAATGTAGGATTTCAAAAACGGGAAGGGGAGTAATTGGTTTCCACAGAGGAGAAGAAAGATGGAAGAGGTAGAAGTGAAATGGGAAGATTAATTGAGAATAAGCCTAGTATTACAACACCATGTAATGCACGAGATGAAGTCAAGGGTAGATTTGAAGTCAGCAGACGGACTAGGAAGTGCTGTTTACCTGATGGACGAGCCTCAATGACATATCCTGTCATAGGTCCCGCCCCTTCTGCACCCTCTGACCAATGAAGTGTCAAAGCTGATGCAGACTTTGTGACTGAGGTCTGCAAGGGCGAACCGGGGGAGCCTATGAAAAATAAGGCATATTATTTATTTCTGAATAATCAATAAAAGCACAAACCGCAGTTCCTAAAAATGGATCTGGCCATTTTTATCAATCATAACATTTCAGATTGCAGTACGGGCTTCAAACTTTAGGCTGATGGAAGGAAAATTATGAATTTTTTATAACTGAATAAGTACTTTAGCAACTAAGGATCGTAAGACAGGCTGCACTGCTGATCTAAAGTGGTTTAGATTGCATAAAGGTCACACTGAAGCTGTAGGGATATATCTTCTTCAAAACATGTTCTTTATTGCCTACTGTGACTTGACAACACTCACATTCAGTATGCTGTTAACACACTTCCTTGCCACAAATCCTTTCACCTTTTAAATAAACTAGCTGATCGTAAATGTCATGTTTCAATTGACTTGTTCCCTGTAACACAGATACAGAATGTTTTCTTTCTCGGTTTATTTTTCCAGTGCCAATGACTAATCACCAACCAAAATGCTCATATCACTAGGAAACACAACCATAGAATTACCATAGTATTTGGATATGGTTATACGGATATGTACCATGGTAAAATCGTGGTATTTTGAAGTAATTTTTTTTAAGTCAAAAGTTTACTTATCCTTAAGTATACTTATTATTATTTTGGAATAATAAGCCATCAACATTATGAAACTTACACAATCAATCAAAACAATTATTACACATACACATATATGCATACATATATTTGGAATTAATTACATTTTGTTCTGTAAAGAAATTCGTTTTAAATACACTAGCTAGCTTACTTTTTCAGGGATATGAGTGTGTATATTTATAAATGTTAAGTAAGCTTGCAAGTCAATCAATCAATCAATCAATCAATCAATCAATCAATCAATCATTTTAGTTTAATTTAAATTAGTGTTAAGTAGAAAATCTATTTTGTTGTACTGGAAACTTGTTGGCTGCATTTTTCTTGCTACCTGGCCTTACTCATCAACAAATAAACAAATACACAAAAACAAATATATTACAGAAATGTATAAGTACAAAATTAACCTATATGCTTTTATTGGAAAGTCATTGGCTACATTCGATTCGGTCCTACTCATCCACTAATTAATACATTAAGTAAATATTTTTGTTTATTATTTATTTACTTTTTCGTGCAAATAAATTCTGTAGAGACAAGACTTTATCTACAAAGCTACATTCAACCACAAGGTCTTTAAGGTTATCAGCAGAAACATACATTTACTCCAGTATGTTCACATTTTAGACTGGTAGCGTACCCTGGAGTACCATGTTAATACCATGGTATATGCACTAAACATACAGTACCATGGAATATATGCTAGTAGTGACACTGTATTGTTTGCTCAAAATTCTGGCCAATTACACTAGAGCTCATACTCCTTCATAATTCATACTGACCACTCAAGAGTCCACCATTCATTCCTACATGACTCAACTGCATTTCCTCTGAAGAACATTTTAAACTGAAGGCTGTCTGTGTGAGGCCCAGCGTCCCACCACAATGAAGGCGCTGTGTCTTGAGAATGAACAATTGCTCAAAGGCTATGAAATCACAATCCTATTACAGTGCACTAATCAAACCATGAAGTTCACGCAGCCCTTTTTTAATTTCATCTTCAACTAATTCTAAGAATTAAAATAATGAAATGCCATCTTCCTAGTAGGTCCAAGGTTTTAGGAAAGTGTTTTTAGAAAAGCACTAGTTACGTGCAGTCATTTCATATTCAACAATTAATTTAATCCAAAGAAAGCCTCCAGCGTTGGTGTCTGTAACTGCAGGGGATGTTTCTTTCTTCCCCGATCACTGTGGGATTTATTATGGAAGTATTATTATGCATTATTATTCATATTTACGCATACCTTCCACTGGTCCTGCGGTGATATTGGCTTCCAGTTGGGGTCCGTAACTAATAGTTCTGGCCTGAACCTTGAAGCGATAGATCACACCCCTCATTAGATCACGAACCTTCAGCCAGCGCTGCCAGTTCCCCTTGATCTCCACTGTAACGGTCTTACTGACACCTGTCAAATTATGGGACTTTATGAATATTGAACAACATATACCTGTACTCCAAACTAAAGACATTTAATTCAAGACTTTTTTTTGTTCTTTTCAATTTGAATAATGATTTTACTGCATGTTTTCTCTTACTCTTCCTTGTATCATGCTCACCATGAACCGGTGCGGTGGGCTCATAGACCACTCTGTAGCCTTCCACCACTCCATTGGGCTGCAGAGGAGCTCCCCATGACACATTCAGGGAGCTTCCTGTCACCTCCGAAAACACCACATGACTGGGTGTTCCAGGAGCTTCAGAGAGAAAGACAGAACCACATTTCAAAAACATTCTAGCATAGACCTATTCTAAATTAAGTATGTAAATAACAAAATATTTGGGGTCAGTAAGATAAAAAAAAAAGACATTCATAATGTTTCAAATAAACGTTGTTCTTTTCAAATTGTATTAATGAAAGAGTCCTGAAATCCAAAAATGTATTACAGTTTCTACAAAAATATTAAGCAGCATGTTTTTAACTTTAATAATAATAAGAAATGTTACTTGAGCACCAAATCCTGAAGGATCATGTGACACTGAAGACTGGAATAATGGCTGCTGAAAATTAAACTTTGCCATAACGAGAATAAATAATATTCAAATATATTCAAATGGAAAACAGTTATTTTAAATTGTAATCATTTTACAAAATATTGCTGTTTTACTGTATTTTTGATCAAATAAATGAACAAAACTCGAACCTGGAACATTAAAGGGATAGTTCAACTGAAAATTCTGTCATAATTTTCTTACCCTCAAGTTGCTCCAAACTTGAGATGTTTCTTCTGTTAAACACAAAAGAAGATATTTTGAAGAATGCGAGTAAGCAATTGCTGGTAGCCACTGATTTCCATAGTATACTATATAAGTCAATGGCTACCAGCATCTGTTTTCTTTTATTCTTCAAAATATCTTCTTTTGTCTTTACCAGAAGAAACAACTCAAGTTTGATGCACTTTGAGGGTGTGTAAATGACAGTCTCAGCCTTAGACGTCATGATCACGGACCGTTAGCTGAACGCCTGATGCTTTTGGCACACAAAAGTGGAAACACTTCAGGAGTTTCCAAGTCGTCATCGGATTGGTTAGATTACACAGGATTTCTGGAAGACGTGTGTGTCGTGTTCTTTAATGTTCCACCTGGAAACAAAGATGCCATGGCACCAAACTCCCTCACGAAAGAAGAGAGTCGTCGTGTTTACAGCTGTGACGACGAGCACTTATAAGGATCAACTAAAAGCTGGATTTTCAAAAGTATGTGAAATATTTAAAGTTTGTGGCATAGAATCTTTAAAATACGAGAGTTTTACACATGTGTCTGTTATTGTGGTGACATTTCCACACCCAAAACATGACGCTAAACGAAACAAACTGTGATTGGTTGTTTGACATGTCGGTCAAACGGTCTCGTGGGCGGGCCTTGGCCAATAAAAGCTGCCATGGATTCCAGACCTTCAGACTGACGGCTGAAGGAAATTATGACAGAATTTTTCGAAGAACTATTGCTTTAATTCAAATTGTCAAAGTATGCCTCTATTTAATCTGCGTTACAGCATTTTTTTAAATCAAAGGCTGTCACACTTGGACTTGTTTCTATTTGCCAAATCTTGCTTAAAGACTCTTAACTGAGCTATAGCAACAACGTCCACATTTAATTTCTTAATGGAAGCAGTAATAGTAGGAGAATGACATGGTCTGATAATGCTTTGCACATCTCGGATGGTTGGCTGGCGCTCATGCGTCTGGATGAGCGTAACAGGATCTCAGTGGGACTCACCAGCCTGCAGGGTGCGTCCTTCACGGGCTGCACTGAGCGGCCCGTCCCCCGCCGTGTTAAATGCAGACAGTCGCACAAGGTAGTTGGTGTAGGATGTCAGGTTCTTCAGGTGCACGGATGTATCTGGAACAAACAAAACTAGCTCCTTCTCCGTCTCATTCTGCCTGTTCTTTTCCCAGTAATGGATCTGAGGGGAAAAGCGAATGACACATAGACATAAGAATAATTCACCCAAAAATGGCCACATTTCAAAACAGTATATTTTGAATATTTCAAGCAATTTCAGTCATCAAAAAGTAAAGGTAGTTTCTTATGTTCACCAAGGCTAAATGTATTTGATCAAATTAATGCATAAATGCATATGGTGAAATATTATTAAAATTTAAAATAAACACCTTCTATCTGAATATATTTAAACATTTTATGTATTCCTGTGAAGGCAAATCTCAATTTACTGCAGTATTCAGTGTCACATGATCCTTAAGACATCATTCTAATATGTTGGTTTAGTGCTCAAGAATTGAGCTGCTTAATATTTTTGTGGAAACTGTGATATATTTTTTAATAAAGATTTTCTAGTAAATAGAAAGCTCAAAAGAACAGCATTTATTTGAAATAGAAATCTAATATTATAATATAATATAAATATTATAACGTTTTTAATGTCACTTCTGATCAATTTAATATGTTTTTTGTGAATAAAAGTATACATTTCCTAAAAATAAAATAATAATAATATATGTGCTATATTTTGGAAGTTTAATGCACTGTCCATTCATTAAGCAACTAAGATCATTTTAAGAATGTGTTCTTTAGTGTTCAAAAAGTCATATCAATTCAGAACAACATGAGGATGAATAAATGATGACAAAATGTTCATTTTTGGGAAACTAATCCTTTAAATACACATACAAACACTAAAATTAGACTTGAATGAAATATGTACATCTATGACTTGATACTTTGTCTGTTTGTGGACAGAACAGAAGGATTCATAACCAGTTCCTGTTCAAATCTCTTTGAGAGACAGATGTACAGATGGTGTAAATAGGAAAACAGTGGAAGCTAATGCGGTGAAATCAACAGATGACAGTGAGATAAGGGAAGACAGACTGCAGATGAACGACAGTTTATTTATGCTGGTAAACAGATGGACTGCCTGACTGATTTTGGAAATACTTTTCATAGAATTCAGGGCTCACAACGGATTAACGAACTGAGCATTATGTATTCATGCATTAAAATGATCAATCTATAGTGTAAATGTAACAAACACAACGAGTGCATGGGAATTATGGGTCATTTCTATTGGTGTAAATATGCATTTGACAGTTAAAAACATGGATTGGTGAAAGTGAAATGACATGTGGCCAAGTGTATGTGTGTGACACACACATACCCATACTCGGAATTTGTGCTCTGCATTTAACCCATCCAAGTGCACACACACACACACCATGAACACACACACACCCGGAGCAGTGGGCAGCCAATGCTGTAGCGCCCGGGGAGCAGTTGGGGGTTCAGTGCCTTGCTCAATGGTACTAAAGGTGGAGAGAGCGCTGTACATTCACTCCTCCCACCGACAATTCCTGCCAGACCTGAGACTCGAACTCACGACAAGTCCGACTCTCTATCTATTAGACCACAACTGCCCCCTAATGTTTATAATTGAATTTAATAAACAACTATAATTATTAATACCTATAATTATAATACCTATAATGGTATTATGGTCATTCACACAGGATGCCTTCTTGCAGCTGTTTGCACTACTTATGTAAACATAAATCTTTGATCTTTGTAATTAATATTATTTTTTTTCAGCATCTTATGCCTTCCTAAAATATTTGTGAATTGTACAGATAATATTGTATGTACATGGGTAAAAAAAAGATCATCACCTTGTATCCTTGAATATTTCCATTTTGTGTCTCGACAGGTGGAGGCTGCCACTCTACATCCAGCTGACTAGAGGACACAGATTTCATCTGTATGTTCTGAGGAGCCACTGAAGGAGCTGTGAACACACACACACACACACACACACACACACACACACACACACACACACACACACACACACACACACACACACACACACACACACACACACACACACACGCACAGTTTATGATTTTAAATAGAGCAACAAACAAATCAGATGTGCATGTGTCAACAGTGAACGGGATGAGTCTAACAGTGGGAAAACCATTTACTTCATAGACTATCTGCCTCATATAAAAGCCAAATTTCAGATGACATTTCTCTGTGGCATAATGGACAGTGACTAAACTGAAAGGAAAGAGGTTTAGTGATTTATTGACACACTGAAATGGTAAAATATAATATATCTGTAAACAGGCCAGTTCTTGAACTTCAGCTTTTCATTCAAGTTTGTGGTGTTCTCCTTTTTCTCATGTAGCCACTATTGTGGCGCTTAAATAGTCGACAGAGTATGTGGTTTATGCATTATATATTTTTTTTGTTTTATTGAGCAAGGATACATTAAATTGATAAAAAATGCCATTTCAAATATTACAAATGATTTGTTTCAAATAAATGCTGTTCTTTTGAACTTTCTATTCATGAATCCAGAAAAAAAATATTATTTTCCACAAAAAAATATTCAATAGAACAACTGTATTCAACATTGATAAAAATACTAAAGGTTTCTTGAGCAAGCCAATCAGCATATTAAAATGATTTCTGAAAGATCATGTACACTGAAGACTGCAGTAATGATGCTGAAAATTCAGCTTTGCCATCAAAGGAATAAATACAATTTTAAAATATATTAAATTATATCTAGATAAATATTTAATTATTTACAAATTAATATTGATTTTTTTATAGTACATATTTTAATAAAATGCCAATTTCTGTACATAACTATAAGCCATTTCAATATATAAACACACATACATTATAGTTCATAGATATTTTGCTTCATGTCATGGTCAGTGTGTGTGACTTTGAGCTGTATGTGTCAAATTCTCATTTCAGCTCATTCTACAATCCTATAGTGAAAGATATATAATTAAGATGGCCTTGTTGTCTTTATGTGTTAAAGTCATGCCAGAGGAATGCTATATTTAATGATGTGCCATCCCTTATTCAGATCTTTGGGAGAGGTCAGATGTGCAAACTAATCTGATTTGTGCACATGGCTCATTTTTTTTAATTAGCTTAGGTTATGGGCTTTCATAATGCTCTACATATCAGATGAGTTTACAATCAAATTAGGTTTGACATGTACTGCAACATGCCCACATACAAACCCAGCCTTATAGACTGAAAAGCCTTATATACAGCATTCGAAAAGCTCTCGTACATAGGAAGTATGTTATTACAGCAATTCCTATCTATATTTACACAATGAGGTAAAGCATAGATCTGATATTTTGACACATTTCTGATGTTTGTTTACTTTCACTTAAGACATAATCGATTGGTTTTATATTAATACCATGCCAGACAGCACATTGCTGGTGAAATTGATCTGTGCTGCATAGTGAAAACTGGTCTGTGACACATTATCAATAGGTCACGCAAATGGATCCATTGCACGTTGTCTAATGGGTTGTGCAGATAATTGGTCTACATGGCACAATCCAAGTCTCACTTTTCTTTTCCATACAGCTCATAACTAGCTAAAACAGTTTGTGTGACCTCGAGGAAGTATTGCAAATGACATTCAATTATCACTTGTGTGCAAATGCATTCCTCGCTAATAATACCAAAGCGCTAATTGCTCAGACCAGACCAAGTAGGTCCGATGAGCAGATATTAGATTTCAAATCAAACAACTACACTTCAAAAAAGCACTCTGTGTTTCCCAAAGTTTGTGGTCCAAGTTTTAGAGCTGAGTTATAGTTATGATCTTAATAAAGCATAAAAACATACCTGCTTCTCCCACAAACACCTCAACAGGTGCACTTGAAGGGCTCTCTCCAACAACATTAAATGCTGTCATGACAATCATGTATCGTCTGTACTTGCTGAGCTCTGGAAAACACCAATAAATATGAAGAAAAATAAGATGGAAGGTGCAGTCAAAGAGTGTTGAGGTACTAGTTTAAAGAAATGCTGAAAAAAGACCCCCCAAAAGGCGACGGAAGAGGGACGTGTATATGAGATAAAGGGTGTGGAAATGAGGTGGAGAACAAAATAGATTTGACATTTTTCCCCTTCCTCACAGCAGATCGTGACAGGACCAGAGGCTAAACAACAAAGCGCAAAGACTAGGGGAAGTGTTTGTTATAGAGGTAGAGGAGATCAGAGGATAGAACAGGGAGTTTGAAAGCCTTCGGCTTGAATGTGACTCTGTTAACACTTCAAAGATTACAACTATTGAAACAACTCAGCAATTAAAATAATATCAAAATATACTTACGCGTTAATTCAAATTCTGTTAATGAAGGGCTGCTCACTGTCTTAAAAGTGCTCTTAGCTGTTTGAGTTGGGAAATAAACCCAGAGAGAGAGAGGCAAAAAAGAGAATAAGAGAAAGAAATTACACAAGGGACATTGTTTAATATGCACAGAAGACAAAACAGTCAGCTGAAACAGAAAGTAGCGCAACATGGACAAAATATATTTATAACTGTAAAAAAAAATTTGCAATATGGTATCATTATGATAACAACACATTTCACATAGTAAAAAAAAAAATCTAACTCAAAACAATTTCTGTTACAAACTAAAATTCTAGCTGTTAAGGGAAAAGCAGAGAGACAGATAAATAGATAGATAGATAAATTGAGACAGATAGTGAACACCATCCCCCCTTACCATCCCCTTTGGATTATTAATTTTGTGTATTACGTCAAACTTATCATGCACATGAAATGTTAAAATTCTCTACTTATGATGATTCACGAACTAAATAACGGTAATTGGCCAATTAGAACTTGGTACTGTAACAAGCTGCGCACGAGCAGAAGCAATTTTTTATTTTCACGCAAAATGGTTCAAGTACAACTTTTGAAGTTCTTTAAAAAGAAGACAACAGAAGGTATGATTTTTCCTTGATTAGACATTCTCCTGACATGATGTGTGAGGGACTGAGAGACGACAGGAGAACTGACATTATCCAACTTAAAAAAATAAAAAAATAAAAACTTCTTGAGAGTCCAAAAGCATTCACTGTGTGATGAAGCCCATTAGAATAGTTAGAATGCCCTTATAATTCCAGCAATGAAACAAAAAATACCCATGTATGAGTTTTTAACTTTTTATATTCATTGCACAAGTCATGTACTTTTCTGTATTTTAGCACATGTGCGTGAGGCCGCTTGACACAAATATGCTATTAGTTTTATAAAACAGTGCATAGCAACACAGTGTTTCATTTCGTGAATGAATCAGTTTTTGAACGAATCGAGTGAGCCAGTGATTCAACGGTCCATTCAGATGGTCTCACTTGTTTCGTTTCTATTGAATCAGCTGTTTTAAACAAATCGTTTGATATGAATGATTCAGTAAGTCATTTATTAAAACAGGGAATTGCTGCCACCTACTGGCGGTTTAATTATCATATTTATTTATCCATGACAGACCTAAACCAGCCAAGGTGCCAGCATAAAAACACATTCAGCAAAATATTGTTTAATTATCAATATTGACCAAAATACATTTATTTCAGACCCCAGAAGGAAAAAAAAATAAATACAAATTAGACCAATTTTGTAATCATTGAGTAAAATTTGCCACAGGACAACACCATCCCCCTGACATTTTTTTTTTACAATTCGACCACTAGATAGACAGACAGACAGACAGACAGACAGACAGACAGACAGAAGACAGACAGACAGACAGACAGATAGAATAACAGACAGACAGACAGACAGACAGACAGACAGACAGACAGATAGAATAACAGACAGACAGACAGACAGACAGACAGACAGACAGACAGACAGAATAACAGACAGACAGACAGACAGATAGAATAACAGACAGACAGACAGACAGACAGACAGACAGACAGACAGACAGATAGAATAACAGACAGACAGACAGACAGACAGACAGACAGATAGACAGATAGACAGATAGACTAACAGACAAACAGACAGACAGATAGAATAACAGACAGACAGATAGATAGAATAACAGACAGACAGACAGACAGATAGAATAACAGACAGACAGACAGATAGATAGAATAACAGACAGACAGACAGACAGATAGAATAACAGACACACAGACAGAACTATAGACAGTCCGACAGACAGACTAACCTCTGAACTCAGGACTGATTGTTGATTGGTTGGTTGCTGTCTTTGGCTCATCTGGACTGTTTTCACTTGGAAGTTCCCGGTAATACACACGATATCCCACAATGATCCCATTGACAGTTCCCTCTGTAGGCGGCTGCAGACACAGACATATCAAGTTTCAGTAAGTCTTCAAGTAGCAAACTGTCGATTAATTACTCCATTTAACTCAGGCTAGGAAATATTCACCTGACTTTTCAGCATATGACCTGTGATGCTACTCAATGAAAGAATGCTACAGGCAGCGCCTATGCTGTCTGCTGCCGACTAATTAGCAGTTCGAGATGGTGACAGAAAGTAATTACCACACAATACACGTCAGCCCAGGAGATAGCATAGATCAACAGAAGTTAAATGGAAAGACAGGAAAAGTTCCAGTGGCACCTACTCATGCCAAAGCTGTTTCAAAACTTAGTGGGCATTGTAGACCTTTGTTTTACAATCTTTTACCTGCCACTGGACAATAACAGATGTTGTGGTTGAAGGTTTGATGTTCAAAATGACAGGCGCTTCTTCTGGCACTAAACACACAGACAAAAACATTCAATCAATTAATGACTCATTCAAATTATCTATCTATCTATCTATCTATCTATCTATCTATCTATCTATCTATCTGTCTATCTATCTATCTGTCTATCTATCTATCTGTCTATCTATCTATCTGTCTATCTATCTATCTGTCTGTCTATCTGTCTGTCTGTCTGTCTGTCTGTCTGTCTGTCTGTCTGTCTGTCTGTCTGTCTATCTGTCTATCTGTCTATCTATCTATCTATCTATCTATCTATCTATCTATCTATCTATCTATCTATCTGTCTGTCTACCATTCGCCTGTCTGTCCGTCCGTCCATCCATCCATCTATCTATCGTCTGTTTATCCATCTATCTATCTATCTATCTATCTATCTATCTATCTATCTATCTATCTATCTATCTATCTATCTATCTATCTATCTATCTATCTATCTATCTATCTATCTATCTATCTATCTATCTATCTATCTATCTATCTATCTATCTATCTATCTATCTATCTATCTATCTATCTATCTATCTATCTATCGTTCGTCTGTCTCTCTGTATGTCTGTCTATCTATCTATCATTCGTCTGTCTGTCTGTTATCTATCTTTCTATATATCTATCGTTCATCTGTCTGTCTATCTATCAATCTGAGAAAATGTAGATAGAATGACAAGCTTCCATTCATCTATCCACTATTCTATCTACATTTTCTCCTCCAAATACTCTAAAAAAAATTACTATCTACTCAGATCCATTTACAAATACTCAGATCCAAAAAGCACTTAAAAAATTATAATTAACTTTGCACAATGCACAACACACAGAATGGAGTATTACCATCCTGCAGAGTGGTAACTGGCTCCGTTTCTTTGCTGAAGGCACTGTCTCCCACATCATTTGTGGCCATCATTCTAAATTTGTAAGAGGTGTATGGCTTCAGCCTGCAATAAAAGAGATGCATTTCAACTCACACACTAGATCATACTCAAGTACCAACAGGAACCATAAGTGATGCATTTTTAGACTTCTTTTGAGAAAAGCAGAGACAGAAACTCTTGCTACAACAGGTAAGATCATACAAATGCATTCATAAATATAGTCATAAGAACACGTCCTAATCTGTTGATTAGACATATTTGCTCAACCCACAATGTCTTTCTCAAGTGCTTGGACTGATACCAAAATCTTGAATATTTCTTAAGATTTGTATTTTTATAAGAATGGCTCATTATTCATTAATAATTAGTTAATATTAGTCAACTGCACATATTTGTTATTGCTTTTCAAACTTTGAGGGGATGTGGGAAGGGGACACAGGGTTGTGTGGGTAATGTATATCAAAGTGGGCCATCAGGGAAACTTTGAGATTGTGTGTGTGCATGTGTGTGAAGTGAGTAATTAGGGATTTGAGAATCAGGACTGCGAGGGTGCTTATGTCGTTGTGAGTGTTTACGTGTGTGTGTTCATAATTAGGGCGTTGAAGACGAGGACTGTTAGTGGCATTTCTGTTTTAATAGCTGGAGGCATTTACTCCTCTGAGAATCAAGATGATTTGAACACAAACATCCTCTTAGTTCAAAACACTCGGTTCATACAATTATGAAAAAATGAGTGTGTGACAGAGAAAGAAAAGAAACAGAGACAAACTGAAGCAAAGCACTGTACCAGTATATATACACACAAACTATACAGGAAATAAATGGTTGAATAGGCAAGTATCAGTAGAGACATTTACGTTGCTGCATAAAGTATGTACAAATTCTGAATGTAATCATCAGCTCTCTGAAATTAAATTAAGCAGGAAATGAAGTGGTCCTTCACTGTGGTCCATAAAATAAAAGTTGATTTATTAAATAAATAAATATATATAAAAAAATCTGGAAAAAAGGGTTCCAAAAATATTAAGCAGCACAAATGTTTTCAACACTGATAATAATTATACATTTATTCCAACACCAAATTAGCATAATAAATAGATTTCTGAAGGATCATGTGACACTGAAGACAGTCAAATTCAGCTTTGCCATGCCAAGAATATTTTAAAATGTAAAATTACTTTTAATATTTTTTCAATAATATTTCTCAGTGTTTCTGTTTCTATGTACTGTTTTTTTATTAAACAAATGCAGCCTGGGTGTGTGAAAGGCTTCTTTCAAATATCCTATAGGCTCCAAATATTTGTAATGTACAATATAATGGTAATGTACATAAATTCAATTACATTAAATACAAATTGAAATTAATATATATATATGACAGTCAATTAAGCCACTGTCTGCATTCTCAAATCAGCATACAGTGTATAGTAGCAGTGCAAACTACTGTATATATTGCAGAAATAGTAAGGGTAGTACAGTTGTACTCCAAGCATAGTGATTGTTTTTCACAATCGTGATTCTGGTATAAATACATTGACATTTATTCCGGCTCTGAGCCACATTAACTAGTCTGTGCAAATGCACTTTTGCGTGTTATCCATGCCACTTCAGACTCATCTTCTGTGGCTCCTTTTCAGTCAGAAGATGGCTTACGATGAGTCATTGAATGTCAGTGAAAGGCATATGTGGGTAATTAAAAGGACAGGAATGTGGGTTGTGGGTAATCGAGTGGCACTAAATGCAGAAATGCTCCCATGTTTCCATTCCAAAACAGGTTGAGAAAGATGGTGTTGCGGGGAGGCAAGTACTTTAGCTCGATATGTTTTTCCCCTTAATGCAAGTGGACATTTAGAGACGTGAACGAAGATGACAGCATGAATCAGACAGGTGATGATGAGAAGAACGAACAGGCAGGGTGAAAGAATATGAGCTAGTGCTGCAGTGCTGGAGGATGGAGAGCAGAAAACAGGTTAGTGAGCGGGTGGAGCTGAATGGATGTGTGATTAGACATCAGGCCACCCGATGGTCAGTTTGATTATGATTGCACTCTCTCTCTCTCTCTCACTCTATTTGACGATTTTATTCTCTTTTTATTCTTACTGATGTCTCATCAGCGTTACTGCATTTCTATAATATAAAATGCCCTACATGTTTTGTGTAATTTCACTCTTAGATTGAAGAGCTTTGTTTGATTCAGTCCAATCCAATAGAGGTTGTTTCAATTTGAACCCTTTTCATTCTCACCCTGACAATTTCATCCAGTAGCCGTACTGTGGGATCAAGTGATGGAATCAACACCATGGGACTAAATCATTATTATAATTGTGTTATTTATTTAGCTCAGAGAATAGCATTGTGCATATCCCCCAAATTTGTTTTTATGGTAAAAAAAATATATAGTATTGCAATGGTACCATGCCGCAAAGAAAAAAATATATAATATTAAAATGTCCAGAAAAACATGTTGCAACATGGCACATACCCCCCCACCAAAAAAACAAAACAAAAACAAAACAAAAACAACTTATAGCAATAATGTGATACAAAAAAAATCCCAAATCAAAACAATGCCATGCTACTGCTATGGTAAAATATGTAAAAACAAAAAAAAAACAAAGGCTGGAAACAAGGCTAAAATATAAGGTATTACCATGGTACATGTCCTAAAAAACAACACATACTGTCTGTATGTAAACAAAAAACAAAACATGCCATTACCTTTGTACACATGTTCTTAAAGAAAACAAAAAGCATGGTGCTAATATGGTCCAAAAACATGGCATTACCCTTTCAATCATATCCAAAAAAAACTTGTTGTGCAATTTAAAAAATGTCCTTGTTGAATTATAGCTTTAATTATTTCCACGTCTGCATATCCCAAACTTACAACAAGCTCAAGTGTACCTCCATCCTGTGTATTTTAATGTCTTCTCTCTGTCAGAGCAAAAGCACAGTATACTATAAATAGTGACTGTTCTTGTACCAGCCGTTGGCTGCACAGGCAGTTATGACTAATCAGAGAGAGAGATGTGCGCGTGTGTTACCTATCCACCTCCCAGGAGGTGTTATTATGACCGATGGAGGATGTGTGGGTCTTCCACTCGCTGTCTGGCAGCTCTAATGTCTGCAGGGTGAAGTAGCGCACTGGGGAAGAGCCGTCTCCCCCCGCCGTCCAATGAAGTCGCAGCTTATGAGACTCCACCCCTTTCTGAGACACGGTGAGTCGTCGAGGGGGCTGCGGCCGCTCTGTGGGACATGTGTAATGAGTCACTGCTGGGCATATGCATGTGTCACAGACCCGGCTCGTGGCTAATTTTGAGCTCGGGTTTAAACGCAGTCAGCTCCGAAGGGCCACATGCGGTTTTGACAGAATGCTTTATCAGCTGACATTCGACTCGACTCCACGAAGTAGCGTTTCAGCGAGGTCTTAGCCTTATTCACATCCAATTTGTCATTCTTAATGTAAATAATTCTACAGTAGCCTAGATATTGAACAACTTGATAACAACACAATTGGACATTAACCCTTCAAACATACCTCTTTTTTCTGTTGTTATGACGATGGCCTCCTCCGGGGGTCCCCAGCCCTTTTGCGTGCGCGATATGATTTGGAAAACATACGCCGATTCTGGAATCAGTCCTGTCACTGTGAATTGACGCGCGTTGGATCCCACCTCAACCGTGGTAAACTTGTTGGGGTCGTTGATATCCAAACGATAAGAAATTTGATAACCTGCAGTAACAAATTAATAATTACATCAGAACGGCTGGAGTACATTGTTTAACTCTTTGCACTGTCACTGTAATATATATATATATATATATATAAATAAATATACATATATTTGTTATTATTAACAATAATACTAATTAATATATTAATACAAATAAATCAATTTATTACTATTATTGTCAATTATACATATTAGTATTAGGAAATTCTCAATAATAATGAACACTTATTAATATTGTTATTTAATAATAACAATCAGCATCACTAATAATATTATTGCATTAATAATAATATTGCAATGTTAATCATAAATATTGTTAGTATTATAACATTATTATGCATGTATTATTATTATTATTGATAATATAAATTATTATTATTATCACTTATACATACTAGTCATATTAGGGAATACTTAATTAATATTGATTAATATTATTACTTTATAATAATAATATAATTTTAATAAATATAATGAATAATATTAATATATTAATGATAATATTATTGAAATGCTAATCATAAATATTGTTAATATTATTACATTATTAATTATGCATTACTTTTAAAATGGATAACAATAATCCTCCTCCTCATCATCATCATCAATTATTTCTATAAATAATCCATAATTATTTATAAGGAATATATAATTATGATTTTTATTATAATCATTTGAATATGCAGAAATGCAAAAGAGAATTGATGTAAAATGCTTTATGATGTTGTTTTTGTGTTTGGAGCTTGATAGCAACCATTCTCACAGACGTTCAATGTATGGAACAGAGCAGTGTATATAACTCATAAACAACAATCCATCTGGCGTGTATCATTACAACGGCCTAAACATATGAGGCGTCACATTTTTAAATACGTAAGGTCATTATACAAGTTCGCAACAGCAGCCTTCCTTCATAAGAGTTAATTATCCTCTTCTAACTGCAGACAAGGCTCATTTAATTTTAATGCAGATGCTAAGACCAAGTGTCCCATGAAAGTTCTCCACAGTCTGAGAGCATGCTTTAACCTGGAAGCGTTTATTACAGCTGCAAGGGTGTTTTTGAGAGATTGAGAGATTGAGAGAGTTAAGTGCCTTGTAAACGGGGGAATCTACAGAATGGCCGAGAGAGATTCTTAACTCTGTCACATGGGGCGTTTGGTGTTAGCGTGCTCCGTTTGGAGGATTAGCATGGCGCTAAAGAGCTGAGGCTGGTTTTAATTCAATGTTTTTTTTCCCCTTTGCCTTGTCTTCTCAGATTCGTATTCACCCTTTCTTTCCGTTTCTCTCTTCCCCTCTCTGAAAGCACAGCTCGCTAAGATCCTCCTTTATTAAGAGGCCATCGCTAACCCAACCCAAAAAGCCCAGAGGGGCCAATGCAAAATCCTCTGCTTTTCCCGCTTGTTCCTGAGTTCTCTCTTTTGATGGTTTTTATTTTTCCTTTTTTCTTTTGTGTTACACTAGCGGCAGAACACTTTTTTCCTCCTTTTCTTTGCTGTTTCAGAGAAGCTTTTGCCCTGGAAACGGAGAGAAGCAGGCAAAAGATAAAAATGGGCAACAATCAACTGTTCAGGCTTTGTATTTTCCCTCATCTATCATGGTAGAGCTGTGACCCATGCCAGGTGGTTCGGTACTCATTTTTTAATGTCTGGGTTGCCGTGGTGAGAGCAGTAAGCCGTGTAATTGGTCGGATCGTCGCCCCCTCGGTCAGGCACATTTTACTTGTGCACCCTGTTACCACAGCAATCACTGATCCCTAACCACAGGACACATTACAGCAGACACTCAACACTATAAGAGAAGGAGAGCAGGAGAGACCATTACAAAAAGAAGCATGGTGCTACATAAACACCATGTTTTTGGAACACTTTCATAGCGGTACCAGTCATATTCTATGCGGTCAATTATGGTACCATTCACATATAATGGTACATTAGTATGCATTTGATATTAAGATGTTGTGTTTGTCAGTAATACAGAATTATTTGTGAGTGTGTGTGTGTGTGTGTGTGTGTGTGTGTCTCTGTGTGTGAAATATTATTACAATTGAAAATAGCTGTTTTCTATTTAAATAGAGATTAAAATGTACATTAATTTATTCCTGTGATGCAAAGCAAAATTTGTAACATCATTACTCTAGTCACATGATCCTTCAGAAATCATTCTAATATGCTGAATTGGTGCCAAAGAAACATTTATTATTATTATCAATGAAAACAGTTGTGCTTCTTAGGATTTTTGTGGAAACTGTTACAATTTTGTTTTCAGAATTCACTGATGTAGAAAAGTTGAAAAGAACAGCATTTCTTTGAAATGGGAATCTTTGTAACATTATCTTTACTGTCACTTTTAACAAATATAATACATTCTTGCTGAATAATAGTATTAATTCCATCAAAAAGCTTACTTTTTATGTATTCTGTATAAGCACATATATATGAGCATTCTTCTTTTTGTGAAGTTACAGAAATGATCAATATCTCATTAATACACGTGGAGTTGCGTACACAGCTACTGCTTAAACTGTATCTGTTTTTACAAAGAGAATTAAGTTATGCATTTTTTTCAAATGTTAAAATACTTTCTCCTATCCTAGTTTAAGGGATTAGCTCATTATTTACTCATCCTCATATCACTTCAAACTTTTATGAGTTTCTTTCTTTGGAACGTGAAATATTTTTGAAAAACGTACCTGTTGCTTTTTCCAAGCAATTTCTGTACAATGTATGGAGAGCTTGCGGTGCAAAATGGACATTGTGCACAATAAAATATTATAAAAGCAATCCATAAGACTCTACACAAAAAACAACTTCTTTGAACATCCAGACCAGCCAGACATATTATATTGTAATGTAACGCCATATACAAATCCATATACAAATCAAGGCAAGGAAAAGACAAAGAGAAATAGACATGAGCGAGATAGAGAGAAGCCTTACAGAGAACATGAATAAAAGAGAATGACAATGTGTGAGAGAGTCAAAGAGAAAGAGAGAAATGAAATGCCAGAGCAAAAAGAGACACCAGAGGGACCTCAATCCACCGATCAATATTCACCAACAGGCTCTTGCTTTCAATACATTACCACTGAAACTCAATTAAGAGCTAGAATAAAAGTTACACTGCAGTAAAGCAATAGTACTAGATTAGACCAGTGCTGTATGACATGTTTAGCATACACACACACACACACACACATATAGTGTATACAACATATATATAAACTGTTTACAGACAGTCTTAATCACAATATTATACAATTTGACACTTTATTTTAAGGTGTCCTTGTTACACGTCACATGTACTTATTATTATGATAAGAGTATATTATGCGTAATTACATGCAAGTAACCCTAAACCAATCCCTAATCTTTAGCCTAACCGTATAGTAATACAGTAAGTACATGTAGTTAATTAATATTACTCAGTAGTCAAATGTATAATTACACTGTAACAAGAACACAAAATAAAGTTAACAAACAAAATAAATAACTCATTTTGTCCTGGAAATGTCCTATTTTTAGATGCATGACAGTAGAAGTATGGGATATTGTGCACACGCCATATGGATCACTTTTATGATGCTTTGTTGTTTTAGTGGCTGACAGTCTCAGACTTGCTTTATTTTCATAACTTAAAAAAAGTGTCCAAGATATTCGTCAAAAATAAAAAAACTGAGAAAATGTTCCACAGAAGAAAGAAAGTGAGGTTAAAAGAAGACCTATTTTCTTTTTTGCAGTATAATGATGATGATCCGATTTAATGATCTGTTCTTAATCGGTTTATAGATTTTCTATCTGAAATCCCTCCAAGGTCACTTAATGAATACTGCATCGACGCTTCATTCGCACTGTACAGTCAGACGTTCAATAATTGCGAGAGTAACTGACTGCTGTTGAGGAAAATCAACACAGAAGAATGATATACCCCTCGTGAAAGTCACATTATCTGCGTATCCTCATGTATGAAATATATTACAAAGATCAGAGAGGATAAAATGAGTGCTGGAACACTGACAGCTCCTCTCTGATTGAAGATCTTTGGTTTTTAATGTTCAATCCTACAGGGAGCGATTGATCCAATCAGCAGAGAGCTATGTGTGTGAGTGTGTGTAGAAAAGAGACAGAAGGCAAGAGATCATCCGAGGTAAAGAGGCTTCACATTTCTATCACTATTAAGGGATTATATGATCCATCACGGGTGGTTAGTGTCCATAATCCAGTCATCTATAGCTGCGCATCAGTGTCTTTACGGCCCGTAATCTTGATAACGGCAAAACTGAGGCGGTTTAATCTCAATACACGGTTGAAATCCCAATACAGAAAATCTCATAACACACACCCATACATACTGACTCCAATACAATACACAGCATGTCCTTGCAATAATACAATTTCAAATGACCCAGTGCGCAATGGGAACAAACACACCTTCTTTAAGGCCTCAAATTGCATTCTTGCAGATGAAGATTACATTCTTGAGGCCTTTACAAGGATATGAGTTATAAAATTTGTGAATACATAAATACAAAATAATTAATTTACATTTTTAAAATAATTAATTTTATTAAATTATAATTTAGCTCAATACCTATAGTTTAGGAAAATTTACATTGAAATGCCTAGTTCTTTTATGAAACTCTATGATGGGTCTTAACGTAACTAATGACATACATATGGTTAAACAACTTGGCACAAGCTGATTGGGTCATGTTGCATACACAGGCAATGAGCTTGCTGCTTTATAGATATGTATATATATAATATATATTTAAATGTATGGTTAGCATCCACTTGAACATTTCGCAGTGCACTTTCAGAGTTCCTCTGAAACACACCACCTTCCCTAGCTCCACCTGTATAGATCTGCTACGGGTTATTTTATGAGCTATTTGTGCAGCAGCAGTATGTCTTAAAAACTCACAGCACCGTATCGCCTAATATTTATTTATTTGTTTTTCTCTGCAACACTTTCACAGAAAAATGTTAAACGAATTCAGTTTTGCAGAGAAAAATAAATAAATATGACATCTGTCATTTAAAATTGCTGAGCAAAATATAAACAAACCCGAGTTGAATGTCTGTCAAGGACAGAGCATCCACACTTTGCTCCATTCTTATTCTGATCTGTCACTCTTTGACAAACTGCCTGTTCTGTCTGGGGGCCGTATATTTACCAACGGTAGGCTAGCCTGCTCTGAGGACCGTTATGCACTTGCTGCGCACAGACCCCGCAAATAAAACACGTGACGCAGAAAGCATACATGCATTGCATGCATAACAGTCCTGAGTGTAGGCTGTACCAGTGGTCAATAAGAATAAAGTGCAGATATGCTGTTCTGAATGTATGTCGGGAACAGGATATTGTTAGACTGCCCGCTCCCGATCAAATTACACCAGAGTTACCGCTACTGCTTTATTCGGGAATTTAATCCCGCAGGCACAAGAAATCTGGTCGGGTCCTGCGGTTTCCGCGGGAAAGCAGTGGGAATACAGGCCTCTAGATTGGTCTCCCAAAGTGATCCCCAATTCGTCAGTCAGTTCCGACTTACGTCTCCGTTCCCTCCTTCAGGGAACGAGAGTTACATACGTAACCAAGGCGATTTCGATTTTACATTAAAGAATAAAAAATAATGCTGTTTTTCTATATACACTTTCTATTTACAAGAATCCTTTTCTAAAAAATATTAAAAATAAAGCAGCACAACTGTTTTCAGCATTGATAATACAAATGTTTCTTGAGCATCAAATCAATCAAATCAATGATTTCTGAGGGATCACAGGAATAAATTGCATTTTAAAGTAATTTAAAATACATAATTTAAAATACATAAATTACATTTTAAGATATATTAAATTGTTAAATGTTTTACAATATTACGGTTTACTGTATTTTTTATTAAATATGTTGAACAAAAAATTAGATAATAAAATACAATTCTGAGGCCAAACGTTTGAATTGTAGTGTATATATGGAAGAAAAAAAAAGAACATACAATTATTACTAAGTAAAATAAATGACAGATTAAAATGATTAATAAATAAAATTAAAAACAGAAAAGAGATTGACATCTTATAAGGTACAAATCTATTAAATTATTTTACATTTGCATTTTTATCATTAAAATGTTATATTAAATCTATTAGTTATTACACTTTCTGTGCAGAAAGTTTGCTTTTAGGGTTAGTGCAAAATGATTATAATTAGCTTTATTTAAATACAGAAGTCTGCGATATGTCTTCATTAATATGGCTAGGTAAATGTGTGTGTGGCTGGTTGTGTGTTTTCTCTTACCCATAATGATGCCGTTTGGCTCCGAAGGAGGTTGCCAGACAACCCTGACAGACATGAGAAGCACCTCTGGAAACACCAACCTGACAGGTGGACCGGGAACTGAAGAGAAGAGAGAGAGAGAGAGAGAGAGAGAGAGAGAGAGAGAGAGAGAGAGAGAGAGAGAGAGAGAGAGAGAGAGAGAGGATACATGTATTTACAACAGATTACTGTAGCATACATTCTGATTTCTTGTAATGTAGCACATATGTCAAACACTTCAAAACATTGTTTTGTGGGGCCAAGCTTTTATCTCGGCCATGATAAATATGACATTTTAATCTCTTCTCTCTCACACACACAAAGTCTCCCTGTAAACTTCTAATTCCTTAAATCCATAAATATAAATATTAGTGTTTCATAATCCCTCATCAAACACATTTAACTCTGCCAGTGGACACTAGGCCAACAGCGCTGGTAATCCACTAGTTCTGATATGTGTGTGTGTGTGTGTGTGTGTGTGTGAGTCAGTGTGTGTAGAGAAGAATCACATAGACATTCCAGTATCTGGTATCCCTGTACATTTCCGAATGAATGTTGCTCCATTGAGCCGATTAAGAAAAATGACAGAAAGAGGGCATTTGTCATTCCGCTGGCAAGACTCCACAGTCCACATATGAACACACTCGCTCATTTCAAAGGGAAAGATGGCAGCTTATTTCCCATTGCCGTGGAAATATATTGCATACATGCAAGCACACATTTCTGAGAGAAACTTTCTGAAATAAATGTTATTGCTCAGAGGATGCTCTTTCATATCTCAGGAGACTTAATGAGGTTCACATTTGGTGAACTGTCAGATAATGCCTCTGTCAAATTTCTATTTTTTTTATTATGAAATATAGTTTCAGGATAACTAAGCACATTTTCCCTCCAAATTCTCATTACCATAATCTGAAAAACCTCTCATTCTCATTACTGCAATGCAAAAAATAATGGCATTTAAATTTAACAATATATATTTCTAAATATAGAAATGCTCAGGGTAGTAAATATATGAAATAATATTTAATCCATAGTACTGAACATTCACTGAACATTTAATAATGACAAAAAATGAAAATAAAATCAATTATAAATAATTACAAAACATAATTTGTTTATATAATTAGAAATACAAGGATTAGAAATACAAATAATTATTTATTTTATCAATAAATAATTTAATATATGCTTAATTAATTTTGTAAAATAAAAATGGGTGATTGATTTATTGTACACTGACATTTTTATTGTATATCACAGTACTGAGAATATAATTTATATATATATATATATATATATATATATATATATATATACTATATTTATTATAATAAATATAGTAATTGAATGTTGAAACATTTAAGTTATGATTATTATTTTTGTAATTAAAAATGGGTGATTACTGTATTAAAAGCCTATTTATTATTGCACATTACAAAATTGAGAAAATAATTATACAAAATAATAGAATAGACATTATAATTAATAATTATAAAATAATTAAGAGCTTACTGCTCTCACCATACAATAATTAAATTATAAATACAATATTTAATATAATTATAATAATTTTAGTAATTGAATATTTAATAATTTAGGTTAAGCTGACAAACAGGAGACACACATGAGATACTTGAGACTTAAATACAAGAAAAAAAATATCTGAAAAGTGTAAAGATTTCACAAGTCACCCTTTAATGCCACTTCTGTCTGAGAACAGATTGAGATCTCATTAGTGATTTTTGAGTGAGCTGGGAGAAGAAAGCTGGGGTGGTTCAGACAAGTAACTTAAGCAAATTCAGTGATGCAGGACGAGGTTTCATGCAGTGAGGGCACCAGGAGGCCAGGCGCGTGTGTGAGCGAGCATGCGTGTGTGTTTGTCTGTGTCTGGAGCCACGTGGGAGGTGATGCCAGTCTAAATGTCGGGCACAGCTGGAAACCACCAGAGCATGAAGCAGGGCATAACTATGAGCTACCATTATGAATGTGTGTGTGTGTTTACTGTGTGTGTGTGAGTGTGTGAAGGAGCATCTGCTAAATGGGTAGCTTTCACTCAAAGTCTAATTTTGACCCAATGTGTGTGCGAACATTTATTTTTGCTTTTATTATGCGTGTATGATTTGTCATAACCAGTGGGAACGTGTGAATAATTAAATCATGTGTTCTGTTCAGTGGGTGATGTGGTGGGTGCTTTTATTGGTTGCTTACCATCATCCTTGGTTCTCTCAGCTGTGGGGGGCAGGTTGGGTGGTCCATCTCCGACGCGTGTAAACGCGAGCACCTGAACCTCATACAAGATGAACTTGCCAAGGTTTTTTAAAAGCAGCAAGGGAGTCTGGTTCCCGTTCACCAGCTGGACCTGGGGAGCCCGCTCTGAATCTTTTTCTTTGTACAATACCTAGAGATAAAAGGAAACGAGGAAATATAGGTCACGTAAAAACAGTTTTGATGTGATATTGAGTGTTGGAATGTCCTAAATTCAACAACAATAACCGTTCAGTGTATAGTAGTGCTTGCTAATTACGAATTACTATTCTATACACACTATTCATACTTAAGGTTAGGGATTTAAACAAACCAGATAAAACAGATCAGAATATCATGGCCATGAACACAGTACAGTTAAATTCGGTATTCAGTTTGCCTTTTAGTGCTGTTTTTTTAACAATGAAATTAACTCATGAAAAATTCAGATAGTGACAACTGCATTTACAAAACTTTTATGCAATATGCAGGGAACCAAACTGAACAACTAGTTGTTAATGACTTATTTAAACACAGATCAGAGTTGCATCTCTTTCCTGTATGCACAGGGAAAGGAATAACAGGGGATGTGGTACATTTGAACTCAGTAGTGTTGCCAGATCGTTATAAAAAAACGAGCAAATAAAAGCAAGTCCATAATAAACTTAAATCCAAACATATTATCTGGGAAATAAGACACATACCAATATATCACAACCTGCACCTGCCTACTTTATTATTGTCTCTTGTTATAAGAGGACCTTCCAAACATACATAAAACACAGCGTCTCTGTCGACGGTGGTTTAGTTAAAATCAAACACAGCTAGTCTTTGGTAATATTACTTTGGTTAAAAATAGCAGATGCCAATGTCATAACATGTCATGGACAACATGTCAAATCTTTCTTACAGTAACCATAGTGTCAATCATCACAATTTTAAGTGTTTTAAGTTATTGATAATTTAGGAAATTTTCTCCCATATTTAAATGTGGATGTCATTCCTGAAACTTTACAGTGTATGTGGCAATAAAGACGTCGAGATTAGCTCTTTTGTACAGCAACCGCTCACAACACTTGAGCATCTTTTGCACAGGCAAACATCCTTGTTTCTTCAGATAAAAACTACACAAAAAAATCAAGTTCAAGTTTAGCCTCAACTTAGGTTCTGACTTCAGAAGAGCTCAATAATTAATTGTTTTGTTTCATTTCCCATCCACTTTTTACAGTCTAAGCATTATATCAATTGGCTTCTTCCGACAGTGTGTAAAAGGAAAAACTGTTTCAGCAGTTTCATGATCTTGCATCATGTCACTCTACACAGCCTAAGCAGAAAATGTAGAAAGCCCTACAAGCAACAGTGCACATGGGTTTCAATATCTTCGCACAGTTTATAGATGTATCAATACGAATGTACTCAATACGAACTATTTTCGGCTGAATGTATGTGCATGGGGAAGAACTTTAGTAGATGTGCATATCAACAGCTCTTTGTGGTATAAAGTGCCTTTGGCGGATGATACAAGCATTACATTAGATGTGTAGAAGTGTACTGCATACATTTTTTGCTGAATGGTTCTGCTATGTGGTTGTTCGGCTGTTCTGGATGGTTTCTTACTTTCCCACATCAAAAGAAAAAAATATCTGCATGGGGATATGGCTCAGGTTCCTCCTCCTTATTCTTTTTTATACTTGTAAAATATAGGATGGGGACTTGGCACTATCCATCGATTGTTCATTGGATGAGGGCTAATCTGAATGCAAGCTTGCTGTCGATTTTGGGTGAGCGGGGTTTAAGCTGACAAAATTATTGGAGAATGTCTGACGTTTTGCCGGATGATCAGGTTTTGACAATTTGATGAAACATTACACGGTCAAATCTTTGTGAAAAATTAAATCATCCATTAAATATACATGTATGAATCAATCACAAAAAGATCTAAAACATGCATTTACAAAATAAGAACATTTTTATTTCATATCGGCTTTAAACATACCTGCAAACTCTGTACTGGCGAAAAAAGATTCAATTATTTTTGAATCTGCGGTTCAAATAATTCAAACAGAAAATTGTGATATTAAACTACTAGAACTACATGTTGTTTAGGTAATACGTTCTTTAGAAACAACACCAGTAACATTAAACTGTACATTTACCATACAAACTATGATTCAAAAACTTTACAGTTCAAATAATAAAAGATTTGAGAAAAAAAGAGATAAACCTGCAGTTTCAGCCCAATAAATTATGTTGTATATAATTGGTCTGAAGAAAAATGGCTGAATGAAAATGCTAATTCACTCTCTGACAGTCTGATCAAAAATGACAAGTTTGCAGGTATGGTAAAGAAATACTTCACCCACAATTAAAATTCTGTCATTAAGATAAAGATGTCATGTTTTAAAAATACTGGACCCCATTGGCCTTCACTGTATATATATAAAAAAAAACACTGAGCAAGCAAATAGCTTTGTTTGTTGAAACATTCATTAAAATATCTTCATAAGCACTGCTAATATAATAATTCCAGTCAGACGTCTCCATATACATATAACACTCCGTTGCAGTGTTTTGGCATGCAGGACTCTCCAGTCAAATCTGTGGGGGATTTTAAGGGTCTTAAAACATTCTCTTTGATATAGGAACCGTACCTTGTAACCAAGGATGTGTCCATTCTTCTGGTGCTCAGGGACCGAACCCCAGGTGACCAATATACTCGTGGAGCTCATTGCTTCTGCGCTCACATTTTCTGGGGCACCAGAGGGAACTGAAAACACACCCATATAAATAGCCATTTTATACTAAAACAAAAACTCACTCAAGGCCATGTGTTAGAGTGATTTTACAACACTTAAAGGCTGTTTTTTATCCTATTGGAACAATAATAAGATAAAAGACTCCAATTATCATTAATAATAATTCGAACAAACAATTCCACCAAGTAATATAGCTCATTAGCCTAAGGCTGATGTCTTACCAACCGACTCTGAACAATTTATTTCGGTCAAGGTTTCACATCTACTCAGTATTTTTGCTGAAATCTCACTCCTTTCTATTGAAGTCTGTCACATGTACTGATTAAAAATGAAAGAGGGCTGATAGATTAAACAACAGCCTCTGACATTTCTCTCTGATTCGCTGTCATGTGAAGCTCGCCGAAATAAGAACAAGAGAACCGCATGAGCGTAAACACTTGTAATGGCCTGATTTAAGATACAATTTGAAGGGGTAACTTTACCCCGTGAATGTGTGTGATGTGTATTTGTTCCTTCAGGGCATATGTTCATGTGCAGCTTCAGTGAGAAAAATGATCCAAGCAAGTTTGTCGGTTCTTCAGTTTGATAAAAAGTTAAAAGGATTGTTCACCCGAAAATGTTTTAATTCTGTCATTATTCTTTCATGTTGTTCCAGACCCGTAAGACCTTCGTTCATCTTCAGAACATAAAGTGAGGTATTTTTGATTAAATCTGAGAGCTTCCTGGTCCTGCATAGACAGCAACGCAACTACTACGTTCAAGGCCCAGAAAGGTAATAAGGACATCGTTAAAATAGTCCATGTGACATCAATGGTTCAACTGTAATTTTATTAATTACAATGAAGTTACAGGAATAAAGAAAACAAATATAACAACTTAAACGTGGTAGTTGCGTTGATGTCTATTCAGGGTCAGAAAGCTCTTGGATTTCATCAAAAATATCTTCATTTGTGTTCTGAAGATGAACTAATGACTTAAGGGTCCTCATAGGGTTTCAAAAGTGTAATTTCCAGAACTGGAAATGTTTAAAAAAACATAAAATCCACAAAGGTCATGATGAAGTTGTGGAAATGTCTATAGTCAAAGTAATTTTCTCTAGGTACACTACTGTTCAAAACTTTGAGGTTAGTACAATATTTAATATTCTCTTATGCTCTTTGAGAGCATTTATATATATATATTCTAATAATCGAAAAGTCTTTACTCTAACTTTTGATCAGTTTAATGCAAATCAATTCATAAATAGTATACATTTCTTAAAATAAAATAAAAATAAAAATAAATACTGACCCCTAGCTTCTGAACAGTAGTGTATGCTCAGTTCTAGTTTATGAGTGTGATCTCTGCAATTAAACCTCAATCAACTGGAAAATACATGTAGGATCATATGTTTGAAATCTATAAGTAGTCACCGCCAAGGCCACAAGTGCCCGCCCCACCAGCTGCCAAACTTTCTAGATGTTGTCTAGGGGTCGGCAGGATCATTAACTCAGCAGGGAGTCGCTGGAGCTGCTAACACCACCCGCTGTTAGATGTGGCCTCGGGCACAGACTCCATCTGAGTCTCCAACGGCTATGTAAATGATGCCTATGACTGAAAACCGGCTAGTAGGGTGCTGGCTAAACTGTGTCTGTTTAGAGTTGCTAAGGAATGCAGCAACTTGTGGCATTAATCTAAAAATGAACTGACATATCTTTATAAGAATTTAATGCAAATATCTGTCCTATACTTTAAGCTATTTGTCTTATAACAACTCAAATAAAATTAAAAATTATCAAAATGGAAATGTGACTAATGCATTAACACAACAATGCTTAAATTAACAGAACTAATTTTGTTACATACAAAACAGCAAGTTTTATTTATTTTCTTCACATGTATGACATTAAACTTTGAAACAAATGTTCATTGATATTTATTTTGAATGTTACTTTTTTCAAATCAAAAGTGGAGAAGCTACTTCTAAAGCAAGCATGTTTTATGGAAAATGTTGTCACCTGACTCTTTAGTTTTGCCCAGCACAGGACTGCTCCAGGGTCCAGGCCCGATGCCATTGAAGGCCTGAATGCTGAGCTCGTACTCAATCCACTCCTCAAGTCCCTCCACCGTCGCTTCCCGAGACAAGCGCTCAGAAACCGTCTCCATCCGGGGCTGCCCAAGCCCGTCTGCTCTCTGTGCACGTACACGGTAACCCACGCTTTCAGGATTTCCGTTATAAGCTTCCTCTGGAAGTGGCTATAAAACATGAAGAGGAAAAACATTGAAGCAGGACAGACTTTGATAAACCTACATCAATAAGAAGAGCAATTTCATTGCATTAGATAGTAAACAATAGAAATAGATCTCCAGCACCTATTTTAAATGGAACATTTCCCCAAAACAATACTGATTTACTGTAAGTTATAAAAAAAAATCAATCAATCAAATCAATCAATTTTGTTGTCTAATGGAATGTAATTAAATGAGATGCAATACAGTTCAAAAGTCTGGGGTTAGTAATATTATTTTCTAAAGAAGGAAATAAACAATTGTTTTATTTGGCAATAAGCCATGAAATTGATAACATGTAAAAACTCATGACTCATGCTCATTTAAACTTTTTATTTACCAAAGAATGCATCATGGATTCCACAAAACATTAAGTAGCACAACAATTAAATTAAAAAAGATAACAATAAGAGATGTTTCTTGAGCACCAAATCAGCATAATAGAATGATTTCTGAAGGATCATGTGAGTAAATTCAGCTTTGCATTACAGGAATAAATTACATTTTAAAATACATTCAAATAGAAAACAGTTATTGTAAATTGTAACAATATTTTACCATTTTACTGTTTTCCCTGTATTTTTTATTAAATAAATGCAGCCTCGTTGAGCATAAAAGACCTCTTTAAAAACATCCAACTGACCCCAAATGTTTCCACAGATATTGTATTAAAATTTAATTCAATTAAATTAAAAGAAAGTTTAGTTATATTATAATTAAAATGGAATGGTGCTGAAATTTAAGGGCTGAAAAAGTTGAACTAATGTTCTGCACGCTAATCTTACTCAACAGGAATTAGAAATAAATGTTTCATGACTCATTCCAGTGGATCTGGTTCTACGACGATCTGGATGAATGAAAACCTTCACAAGCGTCAAATTGTGTGCAGCAAACAGAAAGGAAGTTCCTTAATCTCCTCATAAACATAAATTAAATGACATTTCAAATTGGCTATAATGCAGCTCAGTCTCTCGCCTGCTTCAGCTGTGCGTTGCTTGTGGGCACACGGCTCCCGAGACGGATGCCAAGAGTTTGCACATGGTTGCTCGCCTAGTACTTTAATGCACACTCGAAACCTTATGATGTTCACAGCTTCAGTACGTTGACTGCTTGAAAGCGTTTCTATTATAATGCTTTTGGTGAGCTGAAGGATGCTGATGTAAGTTTCTTCACAGGCATGGGCCAAATCAATGTTTCAGTCTTTATGTTCGTCATAATAGGCTGCTAATTTTAGTTGCTTGTAATATAATGTTTTTATATATGATTGATATAAAAGCTAGTTCGTCTATATTAATTTGAGTTTTTGTCCACCTGCAACATGTGACAAGCGTATTTCACTTTGGTTTATTTTTAATTTGGTTACTAGTGGCTAGTGAATACAACTCAGAATTTTGTGCTGAAACACTATGGAGTTATTTTCATGTCTTTTTTATTCAATCAAACATATTGTGTTTGAAAACAAAAAGTATAATGTAATTATATTTTTTTACAATATACTTTTTTTCTCTCAAACACAGTATATTTGATTGAATAAAGAAGATACAAAAGTAATTCCATACAACGCCAGAATGGTTTAGTAAATGATTATTAACAAGCGTTGCTTTCTAAATACTTCTGAAGCTCAAAGCATTTCCACAGCAACTCTAAAATAAATCTTACAGTGTAAATTCTCCTCATTAAAGAGATTTACAATTAAGAAACTTGGGTTGCTTGGTAAATGACAGAAGAGCGGTAAAAATATAACCTTTTTTCAATGGCTTCTACATAGAAATTTTAGTACAAGCGTAATAAATGACTATCCATAAAAACGGGTTAGAGGTCACTGTTTTGTGAAGTACTGCATTAAGCACTATTATGTCCTGGGGGTCATTTTTTTTTCAATGTGTTACTACGATCAGCAGAGGATTTGCAAAAGCCGGGTTTTTTTTTATTATTAAATGAGTCCTGTCTTATGAAATGACAGCCTTCGTGTTATGTGCCTCTACAATTCAAATTCTTCGATTGCTCTTCAGGCTTTGAAAAGGTGAGAGGGGAAAAAAGGAGAACTGAAGGAGAAAATAACAGCAATTACATCTGATACTGACAGACACTATGACTCCTGATAGCAAAAAACTGATAAAACTGAAAAAATAAGCTGTCAACCTCTTCCAGTATCCTCTATCCCTCACCTAAAAAATGTGCGCACAGAAGAGCAACAGACAGTATTTGTGTCCATCTCTGCATGTTTTTGAGTGTGCGTAAATCGCTGGATTTTTATGAGGGCTACAGTTTTTATAGTAATGTTTACATCAAATCCAGAACATCCCTATTCGATGCAACAAAATTACCTTTTAAGTGATTTGGTTCTTATAAATGGCATATGTTTTGGGGAACGTATAGGGAAAAATACTACAATTTAATAATATAATTTTAATTAATAAATCAAAACTTTTATGAAATTGATACAAACTAATATTAATATATAGTATATATTAATATTTATAATTAATGTTTATTTTCTGACGATTATCATATATGGTTTTATCAATTTTATAGAAAATTTGAAAACTCTTGTCTTTTAAAAAACTCTTTAAAAATTCTTAATGCCAAATGTCTAATGAGTACTTCATCAAAAAATGGCATTAGAGTTGTTCATTACAAATCGTTCATTTTAATTGACTGATTCAAATATCAGTTTTAACGATTTGTTTGCGTCATCAAAGAAATCCTGCATGGCATTTTAAATGTATTAAAATGTTTTCATTAAAAACTCAATGTGGATATTTTGCCACACTTTTTGCAACGTTATGTAGCAATGTGCATATAAATGAAAATAATTTAATATTGTGGTTTTATATTCCTTTAGTATAAAGTATGAAAAACAGGCATTTTTATTATTTAAAATGAATGGTGTCAAACGATTAATCGCGATTAATCAAATCCAGAATAAAAGTTGGATGTAAAAGTATATGTGTGTGAACTGTGTATATTTATTATGTATATCTAAAGACAAACACATGCATGTATTTGTGTTAATATTTATGTATTGAATATATTTATTAGTGCTGTCAATAGATAAAAAAAAAAATCACGTTAATTACAGTCACGGACTGTGATTAATCTTGATTAATCACAAATTTAAAATACTAGGAATTTATACTGTTTGAATTATCAGCCTGTATGAATTTCCATTATACAGTTTGTTTTATTCAGCACATTATCAGCCTTATACTGGCAATAAAACATTTACCAAGCCACATCACTTCATCATGCTTCATAAGACATTTATAATACTTTTTAATCAAAAAGTGTTCTAAATAAATACAAAAACATTTATAGCCATATTATGAAGTATTATGACAAAATGCATTATATTATGAATCTGTTCTGTCAACTGCATTAAAAGCTAACGTCTGAAACTCACGTTATTTGTTACATAAATTCTTAAGTTGCCAGTATACCAAGTATAATACACTTTTAAAGGATCTCACTCAAACCGCGGTATTTGTACATAACTGTATTTTTTGTATCAAATGTGCTTGTTGCTACCCTGGCAACACTGTTCGGTGCAGAGCCGCTGTACCTCATCACACACGACAGATAACCTTCCGCGCTGCAATGTCGGCAAGAAGTTGGGGTCAAACCTCATAATGTGATTAATTTGCGTAAAACATTAACGTTGACACCCCTAATATTTATATATAATATATTAAATTATATAACTATATACATGTACATATTTTTGAAATATATACTGTATGTGTGTGCTTTTATATTATGTAAACAACTTTTATTTTGGATGCGATTAAATGGACACACACACACACACACACACTATTTGTTTTGACGTTTGGACAAAATGATGGTTCACTCTGTTTGGGGTGTATATAAATATAAAATGTATATTATAAATATAAATGTAATATTTAAAAAATATTTACATGTAGAACACCTTTATTTGGTGTGGACTGTGTGTGTGTGTGTGTGTGTGTGTGTGTGTGTGTCCGTTCCTCACCTCCCAGTGAATCCTCAGGCTGGTTTCACTAGCAGAAAACACTTTGAGGTTTGTCGGGGCCACATCTGGACTGGACTGCAGGGTCTGCATCATACGAGAAGGCTGACTGAAGGGACTCGAACCCACAATGTTCACCTGCTTCATTCCTGAACCTGAAAGGAATATATAAGTGGAGAGAGACAAAAACAGCATTTTTAATTCTCCGATCTTGCTCTTGTATAGCGGGAGGAAGGGGGATTTTGGATATGATAACAGATCTCTACAGCCTCTGATCATCTGTAATCCCTTTAGGACAAGATAGTGTGCCGAGAATCAGAAGACAATCTTTCCACAGGACCTTCAGAAAATCAATTGAGGAGAGAAATAGAAAAGGGGAATGAGAGAAAGAGGGAGACTGAAGAACAAATGAAACAGTAAAAAAATATAGCTGGAGATACAGTACGCAGGAAGAGATGGGAGTAATGAGTGTTTAGTCAACATTGAAAGCTCATAAACAGCTGAAATTACTCAGAAACCCTGCTGAACACACCAACACCAAAACACTCAACAGGTTTGTGAAGGTACTCTCACATTATTGGGTTCGTTTGTCACCCTGTTTTAGTTCATTAGGTTGATGGGAAAGTGGTTTTTCGTTCAGGAAAGGAGTGAAAGGCTCACCTGTACTGAGTAAATGGGATGAGATTGGGAATCTCCAGAGTGTCTGACACTGGAGGACGGTCCATCTCGTACAGAACCCTCCATTCCTCGTCCTCACCCACAGTCCCCACCTGTGGACACACAGGATGATAAAAACACACACATGAAAACAATATCCAGTATGACAAACATTTCACACTGTAGTATGCTTCACTGCAGTCGAAGCTATGTTGCATGTTTATATCAGCAAGAGACATAAATAGGGTGCATTATTTTAACTTTTTCCAATAGTACGAAACAGCATTATTTTATTATAAATGCTTTAAACTGTAACAAATGTTGCTGCATCAATCCTTATTAATGTTGCATGTCATTAAGTTACAAACAATGGTTGTTTAAAACTTGTAATGCAATTTTTTCTAAAAATGCCCAATCAAATAAACAGCAAAAAAAATATATTATTATTATTATTTTTAATCAAGTGCACTGGAAAGGGAAGTATTGCAATTTTAATGTATTATTATTATTATTATTATTATTATTATTATGAAAGTGACATGATGGTGACCCATACTCTGAATTTGTGCTCTGCATTTAACCCATCCTGGTGCACACACACACACACTGTGAACACACACCTGGAGCAGTGGGCAGCCATTTATGATGCGGCTAATTTTTTTGTAGATTTTAAACTATTTTTAAAGAAAAACTATACAGAAACTATACAGAATCTTGTGTGAGTTCTTCCTTGTGTCCTCATGATAAAAAAACAACAATAAAAAAACAACAACAATAAATTGTCGAAGTTGTCTCCCCTATAGGGAAAATTGCATCTTTGTCACCTTTATCACACCACAAGGAATTACATCCCGGTATTCAAAAATGTGCATACTTCAATCCAGCAACAGTAAAAGCAGTATGGTAGTATACTAGTTTGAACATATAACCAATGGAGTGATTAAACTGGGCATCAAGATATGTCAAAGCATAATTTTTTGGGTAACTTTTGGTAGTCGACTGACATCGACATAACAATCAACAGTCACAAATTAGATGTTAAGATTACAGTTGAGATAGCTTATGCTTCAAATCAGATTTCACTTGATGTATACTGCAAATATGGGCAAATCTAGGTCCCCCACACTGTGTACAGTACACATCCTGCATCCCTCATTCCTATCATGGCAGAGAGTCAGATTCAGCAGTCAGAGCTGATGATAGAGAAGCTTCTGACTGACAGTGAAAATCAACAGCAAACCCAACCAAGCTGCCCGAAGTGCAGACTCCATATCAGTGCTGTTGCTTTTGTTTTCTCTGCTTTGTGTTTTTAGTGTTTCCCTAATCAAAAGCAAGATGCTACAGATTCTCAACAATGACATGTGAGAGCCGGAAAGAGCTCATTTTTAACCACCTTGATCTTAATAAGGCCGTAATGAGGTAAAGAGCTAATTAAAAAGTGGATCCACAACATGAAAAAAAAATTAATTAATAAAAACAAATCTACAAAGAGAGACTGGGTAATGCAGCCAGTCATTATCTGCAAACAAAAACAGCTTATCATTTCAAACACGTCACAATCAAGGTGACTCAGGACCTCACTGAGAGCAGCTTCCATTTATTCATAGAACAACCTGTGATTAATTTCATGCGGTTAGCTCTCTCCTATCATTACCATGTAAAAACTGTCAAAATACCATTTTCGTACAAAAGGGGCCATATTCTACATTTCTAAAGCATTGCGATTTCTCACTGAAGTTCACTTATAATGTTAGTCAAGGTTCCTTACACAGAAAACAGTCATCATTTTACATTTTCCAGCCTCTCTCTGACACTCTGACTGATTTTTGCTACTGCACTTTTAAAAAGTCCACATGTAAATGACCTTTGGTGTGATTGGCCAACCTCACACTATCATTCATCAGAATGGGCTGGCTTGGGAATTTAAAGGAAAAGTTCACCCAGAAATGTTTATTCTGACGCTCACTCTCATGCTATTCCACACCTGTATGAATTTCGGTCTTCTGTGGAACACAACAGTAGATATTTCAAAGAAGGTTTCTGTCCATATTCAATATATGGAAATCAGAATGAGATTTTGTCTGCAAGGAATTTATTTGGTGGCAGAAGTTTCAGTGTATGGAAAGACAAAAAAACATTATATTCTATAATAAAATAAAAAAAAATTAGGAAATAAAATAGCTAACTCTGACTTCTTATCTCACCGTTTGACTTTATTTCTTAGAGATTCTGAGTTTATATCTCACAATCTACACGTTGTTTTCATAATTCTGAAAAAAAGTCACAATTATGAGATGACAATTCTGTGAAGTTAGAAATTACAAATTCACATTTGCAAGGAAATAAAATTGTGAAACAAGTAATTACCTTTAAAAAAATAATCCGTGGCAGGAAAAACAGAATAGCTAAATGTAAAGTCATAATTCAGACAAAAAAAGTTTATGTCTCACAATTCTTACCCACCCCCCCAAGAATTTCATGAAACAAAGTCCATTCTGTAAGATATAAATAAATAAAATATATATATATACGGTAATATAAAAGTAGAAATGATCTTTTTTATCCTTTTTTTCTTTTTTCATTATTATTTTCTTTTTATTTATTAGCATTTTAAGATTGAACAGGTGTTTGTATAAAAATGTTGGTGGTCATATGTTATTGAGCTCCTGTTGATGACATTTTTTTTGGAGCTTAATATCTACAGTATACTGTCCTGCACATTTTATCTTATATATTTTTTTGTTTTGTTATTATTCTTATTTTTACTTCATTTTATTATTTTTTCATACCTATATTTATGTATATTCTCTTGTGTTTGTGTTACATATAATTGCACTGTCCATGGAGCGGACCTGACTTACATTTCACTGCTGGTTATATTCTGTATAATTGTGTATGTGACGAATAAAAATCTTGAATCTATCCATAAAGGATCTGGTTGGACTGGGGAGAGAGGAAGAAAAATGTGGTTTTCCATGATATGTCCCTTTCAATATTACAAACCATATTTTGAAAGAACTAGCACTTGGTTTCCATGTAAACACTGCATCCACACAGCATGTTTTGTGCAGTACTGTTCAAGCACAGGGAAGGTGAAAAGATTACAAAGAGAATCGGAATCGTCAACCGACCTGGTCCAGGATACAGCTGTGAAGAAGTCAGCTGTAAAAAAACACCCCAACACAAGCTGATTTCTAACCCATAGACTTAAGACCCCATTAGTGCCACCTCAGTACCTCTAATCTTCTTCTCTCATCCCTCCCTCTGACTCCCTCCTTCCTACTCTCCCTCGATTAAACAGTATTAAAGGCAGGAGTGAAGAAAACGAAGGGGAAAAGAGAGGGATCTCATTAGGAGAAGTTTTTCTCTTCACGCTGCACAGCGCTGGACGCCGTCCAAGAGGGGCTTAACACATATGCGCACACACAAACACACACCACACCTAAAGGGCTGGGAGACACGGTGCATGACATCTCCTTAGCCTCCTCGTACTATGTCAAATACAGAGTGTGAGCTTGCATGTGTGTTTGTGTGTGTGCGTTTTCTCCAGGGGAAGATGTTTTAGTGCAAGAGCAAGCCTGTTTTTCCCTGGAGATGAAGTACCTGCCAGACAACAGCATCTTCACTGGAGCACAGCCTGCCAGACAAGGGAATAACACACACCCACAAATACTTACACACACATATATACTTATGAGCACATACACTGAAAAGTCATATTCCATAGAACAGTCTTGGCAGAGAGAAAATTGCAGTTTGTGGAAAAGTTAACTATTCGGCAGAAGGAAAATTGCCATTCGTCACAAAGTTACATATACCTGTATTGCAGAGAGAAAACAGCAATTTGTGGAAAAGGTATTATTTTTTTTTTAAAGAGAAAGGTGCCCTTCAAGGCAATCAATATTATACATTTTGCAGAGAAAATTGCCATTTGTGGCAAATTTAACCATTCCACTGGCAGATCATTGATATTTGTGGCAAAGTGAAACTACACATTTAACTTATACAACAAATACAACAATTTTCTACCTGGTCTCATGGCATAAACGTACCTGGGGGCACTTTGTTAGCGAAACGCAAAATACGTACCAATTATTACATATCACTGCAGTTTCCAAAATAAATGAACACTAGAGGCAGTAAAACTATTCGATTAATAAAGCGTAATTTTGACACAATTACTTGAAGAATATCATGTTACGACTTCAAAACAATATTAAAAAGCTGGGAGATTTGAAAACTGATGCTTTTGAACATTAGCATCACGCATCTCCAGCTTCGTATCTATGGGTTTTCATAGACAGTAGGTTTGTTCGGTAGCTCACGGAGTACGGAGACGTACTTGAGAGGCGAGGAACTCCGGTTCGCATCCCGAGTAACTACGGTCCGACAAAACAGTTCAAATCTGCATATAAGTTAGTTCAAATAGCACGGTTGCATCAACAAATGCGTTTTTATATAAGTTTTGCATTTGTCAACACTATCGGGTAGGTTTAGGGTTGGGTTTGGTGTAGGGTTTATTTCCAACACAATAGAGCATTGACTTTTAGGGAAAGACCCCGGATATTTGAATTGTGAACCGCTGCAATACGTACCTGTAGCAACGTAATACAAACACAGCAATACGTACCTATATCTACGTAATACAAACGTGAGGGTTTACACATTGAACCCATGTTTTAGCGCAACTCAGTAGACATTTCTCTTTGAAAATGCGGTGAAAAGTGCAGTAAGGTACGTAAAAAAACGTCTCACTAAAAAGTGCCTCCAGGAACTGTTCCCTCTTAGCTGCGCGCTCTTCTTCCGCGTGTACACGAGAGATAATAAAGCTGCTTACACAAAAAAAAAAACATTGGAAAGCCATTTGATTTAATTCTAGTAAAAAAAAAAATTGCAATGCTTGGGCAACCCGCTATAAAGTTGATGTTGCTATAGAGATAGAACCAGAGAATGATGTGCGCCAAATGAGTCGCTATAGAAACTGAATACTTCAATGGTTGTGGACGAAATAGCTCAAATTGAGAGCCAAAGCAAACACAATGACATGTGAAATAAAACTTCCTCATGTATTAAAGAAGGTTGGCTTGATTGAGTGCTGGAAATAACAGAGGATGGGCACAGAACAGTAATAAAACTGATACATTTAGATACAGTCACACACAGGTCTATTGTGCAAACTACACTTCATAGATATGTTTAGATAGCTATAAAAGAATTCACATGCTCAAGTTTTTTTAAATATTTAGCTTTCAGATCTCAGTTTAAATGGTTCAGTTTATTTTGATATTATATTATGTTAGGCCTATATCATAAACCTAATAAATAATTGACCTTGTTTTTTAATGGACGCTCTTCTGCTCATCAAGGCTGTATTTATTTGTTTAAAATACAGAAAAAAAATGTAATATTGTGAAAAAATAGTTGGAAAGCCATTTGATTTAATTCTAGTAAAACAAACAAAAAATCGCAATGCTCCAACCCGCTATAAAGTTGATGTTGCTATAGAAATAGAACCAGAGAATGATGTGCGCCAAATGAGTCGTTAGAAACTGAACTGATTCATATTGTTTTTTGGAACATGTGATACTTTTTTCTTTGATTATTTGATGAATACAAAGTTAAAAAGAACAGCAGTTTTTCAAAATAAAAAGCTTTTCTCACAATATAAGTCTTTACGGTCACCTTTTATCCATTTAACACATCCCTCCTGAATAGAAGTATTACTATCTTAAAAAAAATAATTACTGACCCCAAACTTTTGAATAGTAGTGCATATTGAAACACAACATTTCTATTTTGAATAAACACTTTTAAATTTGTATTTATCAAAGAATCCTGGAAAATGATCACGGGTACCAAACAATATTAAGCAGCAAAACTTTCCTACATTGATTATAAATCAGCCTATTAGAATGATTTCTGAAGATCATGTGACACTGAAGACTGGAGTAATTACGCTGAAAATTCAGCTTTGCTTCACAGGAATAAATTATATTTTTAAATATATTACAATAGAAAACTTATATTTTAAATTGCAAAAATAGTTCAAATAGATACAGCATTGATGAGCATAAGAAACTTCTTTAAAAAAAACTTTACTAATCCCAAACCTTTGAACTGCAATGTATTATACTGTAAAAAAAAGTTTTCTCTGGTAACCTAAAATGTGCATAATTTAGTTAAAATCAAGGTCCAAATCAAATAAAAATAGCACATTAAAGTTCAATGTTACACATTGGGGCTGTAAGTGACAAAGCTAAGCATTTATGAAATGGTTATTTATAATTTATCTGAGAGGGGCAAACAGAATATTTACATTTGTGGCAGTTAACCATTTAGGACAGAGAAAGTAGATGCAAGTGACCATGTTAACCATTTTGGAAAGCGAAAAACTATACCATTTGTGAAAAAGGTAACCATGTTCTGAGAGAAAAATCACATTTTGGGGAAAAGCTAACAATTTGGCAGCCAGAATAGTAACATTCATGGCAAAGTTAGCCATTTTGCAAACAGAAAGGTATAATTTGTGGAAAAGTTAGCCATTTTGGAGCGAGAAAATTGCTATACGTAGGTGACAAAGTTAAAGTTTTCGTGAAAATAACCTTTTTTATAAGAGAAAAGCGCAATTTGTGGCAAAGTTAACCACTTTGTCCAGAGCAAATTAACCATTAGGAAGACAGAATATTAATATCTATGGCAAACCATTGTGTCCAGAGCAAATTGCTACTGATAGCAAAATAACTACTTTGTTAACCTCTTAGCCATTATGGTAAAGCTTGGCACTTGCCTCAAAAAAATTATGTGGCAATACATGTTTTGCTAAATTTTACACACACACACACACACACACACACACACACACACACACACACACACACACACACACACACACACACACACACACACACACACACACACGCCTACACACCTGTCCTTCTACGATCCATTTGGAGATGGCGGTTTTGCCATCACTGCCGGGGTGGAACTTTATGGTGGCAGAGCGGGGACTGATGTTGGAGATGATCAGATTGGAGGGTGCACCAGGAAGCTCTGTTCAGCAACACAACAAAACATATTTCTGTAACTCACAAGCTGCTCTAATTGAAACATTTCCTGCATTTTGTGTTCTGCTCTCTGTCTGTTTTCTCAATCCTGTGTCTTCATTATCCTTCAAAGAAAACTCCTGTAAATGGGCCCATAACTCACTTCAGAGTCAATTAGGTTTTGTGTACAGCAGTGCACATTGTGTTTGGCTATATGATTAATTAGTAATTAAATGGATTGATAATGATATTTGGGTGGTTCACGGTGGCTCATTCAACAGTAGATAAAACTCGTTCTCTCCTGACTCCATAGCATATCAGTGGGAGATAATGAGTGTAGCTTGGCTTTTGGTCATCATCATTTATTTCATGTTCTCTCTAACACACGCGCACACACACAGCGGCCCCAAGAGCTTAATACTGACTCCGTGTGATGTATTACAGTCTTACTGACTGTGTCTCGGATTGCTGGTCTATGTGAAATATGCGCCCCACTGCGGCATCCTGTTTCATGTGCTGAATTTCCTTTCGAGTTTGAACATGGTGACTATCACCGATCCCCAAGGGAGAATTTGATGCATTAAAGGGATGCTAGGACTGAAGTGTGTATTTGTTTGAGAGTGTGGAGACCTGGCGGCAGTCCTGTCGAGATGGTCGACGAGGTGGCAGCACCGGTGCCGGCCTGTGTCACCGCAGCAACCTGCAGAGTGTACGTGGAGAGCGAAGTGAGCCCGGTCACTTTGTACGTCAGCGTAGAATTGGACAGAGTCTGAGATACACAGGTTTCGTTCTGACCAGCCTCCTCCCAACACAAGACGTAACCTATGGAGAGGTGGAAATGAGATGAGAAGAAAGAGAATATTAAGCTTTATTCTACAAGTTGAAGCGCCTCACTGCTTTTTGTCTACATAGGCAGTAACCATCTCTTATAAGTGGCTAAATTGAAATTCTCTTTATGGTTCCTTGCATGCATTCGAAGAATGAAATTACAAGAAAGATGCAGAGAGAATCAACTACCGCAGCTCACATTTAATCACTACCGAGCGGTGTTAGGAAGCAACTGATTCAAAGCAGCAAAGCTACTAACTACACTTCCTATCAACATGACATGGTAACAGTTTAGTATAGGGACCAATTCACACTATCAAGTAGTTGCTTATTAGCATGACTATTATTAACATATTGGATGTTCAATAATAATGTACTTAGAAATAAATTGTTTTAAACTATTTTCACACTTAATTTGACAAAATAACAACTTGATAGTAAATGACACAATAAAAACATTTATTCACAAGTAATATTTACCTTGATTTTTAATACGTTAACAATTTTCACAAAATAAATGCTAGTTTAAAACTGACAATTTTTTTTCCATATTTTAATAGTGAAAATCTGGGTCTAGGACAAGGGTACAATAATGAAATCATTACATAAAAGGCATCTGGAAACTAAAATACATAATGACAAGCTAAAAATTCTCCAAGTTTTAATGTGATCTTTATAAAACAAAACGATGACAGCTAAATCTGCTAGTTTTAACAAAAGTCAATCCCTGGGACACCTTCACATGCAGCGCTGGAGAGATTAGTGAGAGTTCCTGTGGCGGTTGAGCTGAAGCTGTGATTGGATCATTGAGCTTGTTCACCTGTGATAATGCCGTTCTTGTGTTCTGGTTCCTGCCAGCTGATCCTCAGAGATGTGTCCAAGATCTCAGTGAAGCTCAGTTGAGTCACCGGGCCCGGTTCTACAACACATATACATGAATTTACTGCAGCTTTCTCTGAATAAAGTCAATATAATATAATATCATTAATATAACTATGCTTTGATGTAAAGACTTTATGCTTTAGGCTCTTAAGAAGATCTCAAATATGTTTTATGGATGCTAGTACATTTCTGAGTACCTAAGAATACAAAGCGTGCATTTTTATTATAAGTAGAAGGTCAACTACAGAGACTGAATTCTTTAAACAACAGCTTCATGATTTTATTATCTGAGGGGATATAAACCCGTGAATACACAGCAGGTTTGTTGATGCTCTTACCACTAGCATGTGTGTGTATGTGTGAGTGGAACAAAGCTGGTTATTTACTGGGCTGCACTTTATGGAAGCTTTCAAACCCGCTCATGGTAAAGGATTACGTCACACCCTCAGTCCGCAAGATCATAATACTCCCAACAAAGAGCTTGCTGCCGTGGATCCATTGTATCACAAATGCAAATAGGCAAAAGCAAATGATGTGTTTGTTGGCAATTACCCTCACGAGTTAGCAGTCATTTAGTAGTTAATCAATCATGCATACACACCCAGCAAAACAATACATCTGACAGGCGAACATGACAGTTGCATGAAAAGTGCAGTGGTTAATGTGTGCGGATAAAGCTTCAATCTCATTAGATCTAACACGCGCGTGGCAAACCCTCATGCCCCAGACTGTCAAGCAGACTTTATCAGTGCGAGTCGTCACGCTAGACTGACAGGTTAATCAATCACGTGCTTATGAGAACGTATGACTGCATGCAACCCCCTTGCACTGCAGTTCAATTCATTTTCAATTAAAATGTTTTTTCATGTTCTGACCAAGAGGTCAAGGTTTAGCTTGATGCCGTAAATGTCGTAAATACACCATAAGGATTCATTTTTCTCCATAAATATATTTTAAAATAGCCTTTTAGTTTGTTATTGCTAACTTTAACTAAATCTATTACAAATATGTTTTAATTTTATATAAAGTTCAATCAAATATAAAATTTACAATAAAAATGTACTATGAAAAACTGAATAAAAATAACTTCATGTTATGTAAACAAAATGTTTTAGGGAAAAACTAAATAAATAAATTAAGCTAGAAATATAAATATATAAAGTAATAAAAGTGACAAAAGCTTATAACTAACAATAACAATACTCTAACAATACTCAAATTCAAATGAAAACTGAAAATATAAAAAATTGTAAAAATATATTTCACAATATTATTATTATTTGTATTTATTTTTTGCTGTATTCTGGATCAAATCAATGCAGCTTTGGTCAGCAAACGATAGAGACTCCCAGTATTTAAAATGAAATGGAATACACTTTAATATCCCCAAGATGAAATTTGTATCAGACCACCTTTACACTTGCGTTTACACTGAAAATATGTTGGATTCATAAACAATACATAAAAAATACATAATAATATTCTCTACAAAACACAAGTTCCTATATATTAACAAGCATTGCATTAAATATGTCATTCATAATGAAATTGCTCATAATAATTCCATTATATTGTAACAGATGTTTTACCAGTGGCCAATTACAGATTTATAAGATCATTTGATGTTTATTTGCTGTACACTAATGTTAACAGATAGTTTTTGTCAGGTATTTTAGAGACTAGCAATGTCTATTCACTGTGTTTCCATTTCAATCTTTAGATAATTAAACCTTAAAGGTATGAAACAACCAGGGATCCGCAATCAAATGATCCAGTCAAATGGCCAAACAAAGCGAATTTTCCACATAATGCTTGCATGCTCACAGTCTTTTTGGAAAAAATAAAAGACTGAGAGATGAGAGTGCGCATACGTGCACAACGGTTTTTCGTGTCTAACCTGTTTGTGTGATTGAGCTATTCATGGGAAACAAGCTCCTGTGGCTCAACATTGCAGAGAAGACCACATGCTGTTATCATCTGATGAAAATTACATTGTCTGTTAACAGCTGTACGCGCATTCGCACACATATCCAAGTGCACGCACACACGGTGGGACAATCAATAGCGAGCACATGTGCATTGACTAACAGGAGTGATACTGCTTCAATAATTGCAGGTTAGTCAAGGCTGATTCTCCGTGCCTGTGGCGTGACGTGAAAACAGCGCTTGGGTGGCCAATATATATTCAGCGAAAAGACTAATCAATGGCGATGTAAAAAGCACAATTACGTGGCAAATTGCTGCATGCATAGTGAAAGGGCCAAATTTCTCCTCCGTATCGATTCTGGTGGCTAGAATGTCAAACAAACAGGCTTGGTTTTGCCTAGAGATCTCTTTTTCAAAATCTGCTGGACAGTTTTCAAGTAAAGAGCATACTGTTAGTCGATTGTCTCTAATTAAATACAGACAGACTGTCTGTAAGTGTGTGTGGGTATCTGCAAGAGTGTGAAATATGATTTTAAATGTCAGTAGTGCAAGCAAAACATTATATCCCAGAGGACGCATTCATTGCTTAGAGGTTGCTCTTTCATTGCTCAGGAGATTTAATGGATCTCCCAGTTGCTTTTTATTATAGCATCAACTGTTTTCTCTCCTAAAATAGATAGAAACATATCACACTATTTCTGACAAACAGTAAGAGAGCTATAACTTTAAAGGAATAGTTCACCCAAAAATGAACTTTTGTTGATAATTTACTCACCCTAATAATTTACTGAGATTGTTTCTTTATCTGAAAAGATTTGGAGAAACGTATCATTACATAACTTGTTTACCAATGGATCTTCTGCAGTGAATGGGTGCCGTCAGAATGAGAGTCCAAACAGCTTATAACAACATCACAACAATCCACAAGTACTCCACAAGACTTCAGTCCATCCGTTAACATCTTGTGAAGTGAAAAGCTGCATGTTGGTAAGAAACAAATTAATCATTAAGAAGTTTTAAATTGAAACCGTCGCTTCTGGCCAAAGTAAGAGTCTATAATCCATAATAATGCTTCCGCCGGTAAAAAAAGTTGTTCTATTGTCGTCTCACATCAAAATCCACCGTCATATTTATTTAGAACTTGTTTTGGACTCTTTTCTCTAATAAACGGTGATTTATCTCTGCATATTTCTCTCTTGGTTCAGACGAGACTACTTTTTCCTCTAGAGAAAACAATAGTATATTATTAGAGGTCTCTTCCATTTTATCTGGAAGAAATGGTTAAAAATGTCTTAATAATGTATTTTTATTAACAAACAATTAGCTGATGGACTGGAGTGGTGTGGATTACTTGTGGATTATTGTGATGTTTTCCTCAGCAATTTGTACTCTCATTCTGACGGCACCCATTCACTGCAGAGGATCCATTGGTGAGCAAGTGATGTAATGCTAAATTTCTCCAAATCTGTTCTGATGAAGAAACAAACTCATCTACATCGCGGATGGCCTGAGGGTGAGCAAATTATCCTCGAATGTGGATGTGATTCCTGTAACGTGTCCATGTGTTTGTATGAGTACTCACTGTCAGCATGCGTCTGGATCAGCTGTGGTGTGCTAGCTGGTCCATCGCCAGGCGTGGTGAAGCACAGCACTGCCGTCTCATACCACGTGAACTTTCTTAAATTGCTAATGTAACCATAGTGACGTGACCCGTGGAACTCAGGGGCAATGGTCACCATGCTAATGCATTCCGGACAGTGTTCGGGCCACACCAGCAGCTGTGACAGAGATACGGAATAACAATAAGACATACACAAAACATGATTAAAATACACTGCAACGATTTAATTAGGCACATTCAAATTTATAGTTGCTGTTTTTGTCAGGCATTTAGCCAATCAATCTCGCATACACACCCCAGAAGACACTAAACCTGCCAGGCAAATTTAATTGATTTTTTTACCTCCAACAGAACATGTGCTTCTCTTTCTCTCATACGCACAATCAAACACACCTTCTCACATCTGTCTCTCTCTACCTTGTATCCCTGGTTGATGCCGTTGATGAACTGCTGGGGTGGTGGTGTCCAGGTAAATTTGATGGTGGTGGAGTTGAGAGCAACAGCATCCACATCTTGAGGGGGTGCTGTGGGGACTTCAGAGGGAAGACAATTTAGCACTGAAATATTTTGGCAGTGTACAAACATATTTTTGCAAAATGTGCTGTTACATTCAAACTAAAAGTTCAAAATGATTTTAATTTTAATGTGTATACCATGTGGTTTAGAATGGCACATTCATTCATTCATTCATCTGATTGTTTGTAGAACTTCATCCACACAATAATGTATCTTAAATTAAATGTATTAAATGCATTTTAATAAGCAAGTGAGTGTGCACAGAATTGCATTATACAATTGTTAATAATACTAAAATAATACTATAAAATATTGCTACGATACTGCTATACAAATTGTAAAACTAAAACTATTATTTTCATATTAGAATTAGTTTTTGTTAATAGTAGCCTAATAAAGCTGAAATAAAATAAGATGTAAATATTAAATTATACATTTAAATTTAAAAACCTTTAACAAAAATTTGAAGTGCTACTTTAGCAACACATTTAATAAAATAAGTTGAATTACAAAAATTAAAGGTAACACTTTAGTATAGGGACCAGTTCCCACTATTAACTGGTTGCTTATTAGCATGACTATTATTACCATATTGGCTGTTTTTATTAGTACTTACAGAGCACATATTCTACATCCTTAATCCTATCAAACACTTAAACATAACAACTACCTTACTAACTTTTAATAAGCAGCAAATTAGGAGTTTACTGAGGCTAAATGTGTAGTTAATGGTGAGAATTGCACCTTAAAATAAAGTGTGACCAAAATAAATTAATACAAAAACACAATTTACTAAACTTAAAAAAATTAAATGAAAACTGAAAATAAAAAAATTACATAAATCAAATTAAAAATATGAATAAAAACTGTAATAGTATATAAATAATAATAAAATAACACTGCTCTGGATTAGTCAAAGTTGACAGTGTTAGTGCTTAGACATATTAATGAAAATAACTGAATATTTGGGCATTGTTTCTTTGTAATATTCTGCTTTTGGACTGACAAAAAAATAAGACAACATTCAAAAGTCAGGCTCATCGAGACTATATTCGTTATGACTACCTGGATTTTGGAATTAAACGCCTACCCTAACCCCCGTTTGCACACATACATACTCTATTTTTCAAATGATCATTCGCAGCGGCACCGATAATCACATACAAATAAATACACATGAACTACAGTTTGTATTCAAAGCCTTTCTTGTAGCCTATCGGTGCTATGCAGCAGGCCTGAGCGGGAAGTGGAAAGAACGAGATCATATTTCCATAAAGACTCAATGCCGCTTACACTTAATGTGCTTAAGATGCCCCTTTTAAGGTCAGGCCTGGCGAGTTGAGTACAGATTAGCTATCGCTCAATTGGATTGGGCACTCCGATTCGTCCTGCTGCCCTTTTCATTTCAAACACAATCACACAACGGCACAAGGTTACATTAGTGTGTCTGGAAATCTGAACTGGGACATAAAAACCGCCTCTAACCACGTGTATAAAAGCATTTGTTCCAGTCTCTATGAGAAGAAGGCTCTGCAGACACTGGGTCTCTATTAATCTCTGCAGGAGTATCATTACACTGACGTTAAATAGTATGAATAATCATGGCAGAAGGATCTCAGAACACCCCCACACTTCCTTGCACGTGCACATAAATTCACGCACATAAAGCAAATTAGATTAATTAATGGGCTACGGTCACTGTTTGCCCAGAGTCCATAAATTTACTCTTCTTAGAAATAATCTTTCAGATGGCCGATCTGTGCAGTAAAGCTGGCTAATGGATTTTACGGTTCCCATGGTTACTCTAGATCTTTTATGATATCGGTAGCTTAATGAAAAAGACGGTGTTTTGGACCCAACCTCAAAGATTTGAAACATCAAGGATTCGCTCCGACTGATGAGGCATTGTGTTTGTGTTTATTTCTGTGTGTGTGTGTGTGAGGATTGTCTAACCTCCTTGCAGCGTGTACTCAGTGACAGACTGGCTGTACACCCCCAGGCCCGCTCCAGTGTAGGCAGCCACTTGGATCTCATACTGCGTCCAGATGATGAGCTCTCCAATCAGACAGTAATTAATCTCTGCACTGGTGATGTTCTTCAGCTGAAACTCACCAGGCAGACCCGCCAATCTGTACCTGAGTGGGAGGGGGAGAGAAAGAGAATCATGTGTTTTTTTGGAAGTTGATTGTGAACCTTTAACACAAACGCACTCACTCGTAATTTCAACTAGATGCTTTTGTAGGAAATGAAATGCACAACTCGCAGCTACGATGCTGGAATATTGTGGGCGGTTTTCAGTACATTGTTATATGGTTACTAACAGAGCTGGGTAGTACATGTAACGGACTACATGTAATCTGGATTCCGTATTCAGATTCCAAATATTAGGTATGTTTAATTAGATTAAATTACATTTTTAAATACTCATGATTAGACAACAGTTACTTTTTTATTGATTATATGATTACATATTATTCACACAGTAGCAATAAATTCAATAATTAATTGATTCACCCTAATTCCCTTTTCCATCTTTTTAATAGCCTACTGCTTATTTACATACAGAAAGTCTTCAGTTTTGTGGACACACACACACACACACACACACACACACACACACACACACACACACACACACACACACACACACACACACACACACAGGCATCAATGTTTGGTTACCAGCATTCTTCAAAACAGCTTTTGTTGTGTTCCACAGAATAAAATAAGTTGTACAAGTTTGGACAAATTTGTGTGGACTTTCCCTCTAAAGTCGCAATGCAATGGAAGTAGCAACATCTTTTCTTCCAAATTGTGATGTACACATGAGTGTAATGGATTATTGAAAAGGAAAAAAAGTAGGGCGGGGTCTTTGTTCAATTCCTCAGCTGTTCACAGTATGCACAGAAGAATCATTCAGAGTAAGATCAATAGCATGCATTTAGAAAATAGATGAATTTTTCTGAGTGTCCATTCCATGCCGACTTTATGAAAGTTAAGTTATTTTTTGTGAATCTCTAAGAGCTTTAACCAGCTAAAAGGTAAACCTTAGCTCTAGCAGCTGGTAGTCCATCTGATCAAGTATCTAGAACTTGGATAGTATCTAGTATCTTGGATGACAAGCTAGACACTATGTAAAACCAGAAGCTTGATTTAATTAACACTGGTTGGATGTAATGTTATTGAGCATAAAATGTGCAGTCAATTTGGTAAATTTAGTACAAAAAAATAAACAACATCCATAGTCTACTGTCAATAATGTAACTTTGTATGAAGCGCAACTCAAACAAAAGTCACTTTCAAACCAAACCAAGTTTTCAGTTAGTCAACATGGGGAGTTTATATGTCCAACTGTTGTGTAACTGTGTGGGGAAATATTTTGCGGGGTTCCTACTGTACTGTAAATGTACTGTAAATGCGATAAACTTGAGCATGCCTTCAAGCTGTCTGTTGCGTTACCACTGTACCAAAATTTAAAGACATTTTATTGCATTCAAATTCAATATTGAGTACAAAAGAGTGTGTGTAGAGATCTATTTTATACAAATTCTAAATTTCTGAAGTCATACATGAAACTGTACCTGAGCAAATAGCCCCTCAGGACTCCATTGAGCTGTGGTTCAGGGGGCGGCTGCCATTGGACCATGATGCTCTGGTTTGTACGGCCACTGGCCACAATGTTTTTTGGAGGTGCGCTGGGTGGTTCCTCACGCAGCATCATCCTGAGAGATAACATCATGAGAATCACATCATAAAAGAGAAATATCTTATCTAGGAGTTTCTCCCAGAGGCATCGGTAGTTACAAAAAGTTTCCTTGGGAGCTTATCCAGTAGTCCTGGAGAGATTGAAATTGATCTTTCTGGTTTGTGGGAAAGGTCTTTTATAGTACAGGAGCAACTGAGAACTGACCCTGCTGGGGTAAACAGGGTTCGCTGGAATAACCTGAACTTGACTTGGCTCTTCAAAAGTTGAAAACAACACTGAAAAACAACCAAACTGAGGAGAATCCTCAAAGTACATTTTCACCTTGAGCCTGTTTAATAAACTGCTTTTCAAAGGTGCTTTTTATTCAACAAGGATGCATTAAATTGATCAAAAGTGATAGCAATGTTAATGTTATAAAATAAATCAAGTTCCCATAAATTATGTTCTTTTGAACTTTCTTTTCATAAAAATACTGTTTCTTGAGCAGCAAATCAGGATATTAGAATGATTTCTGAAGGATCATGGTACACTGAAGACTGTAATGATGCTGAAAATTAGGCTTTGCCATCTCAGCAATAAATCACATTTTAAAATGTATTACAATTGAAAATAAAACAAATATATATATATAATATTTTACAAATAATACTGTTTAAAGACTACTTTTTATCAAATAACTGCAACCTTGGTGACCATAAGAGACTTCTTTCAAAAACATTAAACAATCTTACTGACTCCAAGCCTTTGAACAGTAGTGCATATTTGCTGTTTAATCAAAATTACTGGCATCTGGTCACAGAAATGTACTTAAAGCCTGGAAAGGCTATTGTTTGGTCCCCAAATCTGGTTACAAAGAGTTAAACAGGCGAAACTGTGAACCCTTGTGGCATTTTTAGTTGACAGATAACAATGAATATAGAGAAATCATGGCTAGTGCTGACAAACCCCTAATTCAGCTCCTCTTGTTTCCTGTGATGTATATATATATTTGTTTACAAAACCAACCGGACACAAATTAAGCATTAAAATAAACAAGTGAGTATTTTAGTACTTCAGTACATACCATATACAAACAATATAAAAAATGATACATCAGCAATTCGATGCTACAGAAAACAGACAAATCTGTTAGTTTGACCCCGTTAGTGTAAATCAGTGAACTCTTTAATATCTCAGTTTGATCAATACCATGGGCTTTAGCTCTCAACTGTCTGCAGGATTCTGGAGACTGTAGATCCCCGGAGCAGGCGATAAACAATCCTTCGCTCTAATCTGCGGTTTAAAGGTTATTAGCTTGATTAAGTGAGCAAGGCCTAAAGTGCCTCAAGCAAGCAATCTCGTAGGAAAGTTGCTAAGTCTGATTGATGTTTTGTCAAATAAACAATAATCATCCTAAACCAATTTAAAAGGCTTAGAAGCAGTTATTTTAGACTATCACTTTGTTTCTTTTGCCATACGGAAGGGGTGGGTTGGGGTTGGACTGTTTTAAGGGGATTTCTATCATATTGTTTTGTCATTAATGTGCATGGCATTAACTGTTGTATATTAAAATGCAAATACAAATGATAAGTGATGAGTTGTGGATTGAGTTTGCTTTTGTTAAATTGAACACAAATCAGTAAAACAGTTTGACATTGACTTTGTTTGCGGTGTGCCAAATATGGACATATTTCTAGACACGAAACAGTCCTGATTGGAGCACATATTCTGTGAGTTATTATACTCATCCTTTGATGGTACTTTGCCAAAAAATGAATAAGAAGAATAAAAGAAATAGAGATTTAAATTTTTCATATAACTGATGAGGATCATGACATTAATTGGAAACGAGGCCAAAGCAGATAGGTGCTCAAATTTTAATAAGTGCCCTCTCCATCAATATTTGATTTTTTGTGTTTCTGTTCGTCTTCATCTTCTCCGTCTCACTCTCCACAGACTTTTCTTGTTGTTTTAACTGAGCATTTTAAATTAAACATTCAGTTTGAAAGATACGAGATTATACACAAAGCTGGTGATTTTAATTACATTTAAACACTACTTTTGAATCAGCTAAAATATGTAAAACACATACAGGACATTTGGAGTTTTTTCTGCTAAGTTAAAAGTAAAATAATGAAATTGTTTGTTTTTATACCAGACATGAGTCCAAATTACACATCAAGGTTAAGATTGCATAGGTTGAGAAATGTAATGGTCCCACTTTATATTAGGTGGATGCAACTACTATATTTACATAAAAAATAAGTACAAAGTATTTATTGTGTTCATATATTATTGCAAAACACTTTTGCTGCTATTGAAGTGGGATTACGGGTAAGGTTATTGACAGGTTTGGTGGTAGGTCGGTTTAAGTGTAGGTTAAGGTGTAAGGCATGGGTCAACAGTGTAATTATAAATGTAATTAATTACAGATATAGTTACATGCAGGTATTTTTTTTAATACAAGCACAATGTAAAAACACATGTGTGTACACAATAAGTGCATTGTATCAAATTATTAATTTAAATAGAAGTAGTTAAAGCCAACTAATATAAAGTGGGAATAATTCAATTGTACAACACCTGTTTTCCAAGATGTCAGTTAAGCTGTTAGCAAGCTCACATTAGTTATTGTATAACTGTCTTTGACAGAGTTTCTATAATTGCACCAGTAATTTTGCTTAATGGATTTTGCATGTTGCAAATCTTGTAAACAAGCCCAGACATGGTTGACTTACTTGCTGGGCTATTGGATATTGAGCTGATGTCAATAGTATTGTTACAGATAAATTAGTCCACATTGCATCCATCCAAAAGAGCAAAATAAAGTGTGTGAACAAGAATGAATAAGAACGAATAATACAGTCATCAGCTCTCACTGTGTAACAACTGACAAAGTGTCAAAGTTGAGCCTAAAGTACTGTAATTAGGGCTGACAATTAATACAATTTGATACATTAACTGATTACATAAAATACTGACTAAATAATCAAATCACACGTAATCACATAATCATACAGACTCTCCAGTCTGCAGTCACATGATCACATATATTCATATTTATATATATATCCATATATATTCAATTTAATAAGGTTCTGATTCGGAACCAATTAAACCTGAGCAGCTGAGCATTTCACAAAGTCATTATGAGAGAAAAGGGAGTCTCTGGCTCAACTGCTAAGCTGAGAACTAGGAAACAGCACGACAAGCTTTTTTAACATGTCCTTGATGATTGAGCAGGCCCTTCTTCCTGCTGTCTAGCAAAGAGTGCTTGGCATGTGCATTAGCTTTATGCCTGTGGCTTGAAAAATAGCCATTTGAACTTTTCAAGACTTTTAAGTTCTTTAAGCGATTTGATTCAATTTGGAATGCAGTCATTGTGATGTGTGCCAATTTATGCCCGAATAAAAATTCACAAAACAAAATAGAGAGCACAAAATGCAGTGGCCTCTGCGTGTGCTAAAGTGTCCTTCCCTCCAGCCAAGTCTCTATTTGACATTCTTTCACCGTGTGGAATTGGCTTTGAGAAATGCTATTTCTCACACCTTCAAAGTGTTCCTGACTATGGGAGTTTTTTTCAGGCCCATGTGTCATAATGGCTCACAATCAGAGCCAGTGATGAAAGCTCTCATGTAATTCAATTACAATCAGCCTTTCTTTTGATAGGGTTCAAATCTTGTCCTCACATTTGTTAACATTCTCTCTAACTGACTGAGGCTGTGTGCGTATGTGCATGTGTGTGTTCAGCACACAAAAATGGCAAGAGCTGGCAAAAATGACCAGTTCCAATCTGTTTAACTGGCTATTTAATTTACTACAGTCGAATTCAAAGACTTTGAGTTTGTTGGAAACAAATTTAGCTTGTTAGCATGGCCAGTTACTGTAACTTCTGCAGCTCCATGAACTTGTCAGAAAAGATCTGTTTCCCTTCCTCAATGCCTGATCAAAATAATGTATGGTGATATCTTGTTCTAGCTTATGAATAAGGCTTTTCTTAAACATTTCCCAACATGCTAAGCTAACAGGCTATGATGCTTGTGACTGTTTACCTGTTGGTCTCAGCGCTGTATTGTCCACGTCCCACCTGATTGACAGCACACACTCTGAACTGGTACGTTCTTGCTGGCGTTAAACCAATTACTAGCAAACTAGTTAGTGCTGGACTAACATCATCCATGTAGACCTTCCATGGAGAATCTGTCAAGAACAACAATCAGACAAAACTAAGTTTCTTAACATCTAAACATACTATTGAAAAGGCCACACATAATTTACAGTACATTACAATGTTCGTATGGAAAACAACATCATTTGTGTTAATGATGTGCAGTGTTGGAAATGTTACTTTTAAAAGTAATGCATTACAATATTGCGTTACTCCATAAAAAGGGACTACTTGCATAACTATGATAACTACAATTCAAAATTATGTGATGGGAAAGCTGAACATTTCTTAATAATTACTATCATTATTATAAGAATTTAATTCCGTTTACAATCTATCAATATAAACAGAGGATGTCTTAATTGTAAATATTAAGAATTGTACATTTATATAGTGTATACATTGGCTGATGTTAATAATAATCTCTGATTAATTTTTCTGGACAATAAATATTTCTGCCACTACTACACACTCAACTGAAATCACATTCCCCAGGCTCGTAATAATGTAAAACATTACTCATAAATGTAATGAGAAAGAATAAAGACAACATGGCTGCTTTTACCACATTGATTTGTTCTGACTAGATTATGACTTTGAATCGTCTCTTTCTTTACAGCAATTGGGTAAATGATGAATCTGACCATGCTGTTGTTTATTCTGGAGGCGTTACTACCCACATGTAAAACATTACCATAATGTAATGAGAAAGAATAAAGACAACATGGCTGCTTTTACCACATTGATTTGTTCTGACTAGATTATGACTTTGAATCGTCTCTTTCTTTACAGCAATTGGGTAAATGATGAATCTGACCATGCTGTTGTTTATTCTGGAGGCGTTACTACCCACAACACCCAATATATGAGAGTGTGTGTTTGTGTGTGCATTTGAAGTACATTAAAAATGATGGGAAGCAGATCAATGAAAAATTTAGATGGAGAAACCACTCAAGCAGACCCAAGAGAAAAGAAGACAGAAACTATGAGTGTGTGATCATTCAGATTTACTGAAAATCAACTCTGTGTGTTTGTACGTTTGTGTATATGAGGAGAGAGATATCTTGGTGTTTATTAGACATCCAGCACCTCCGCCGCACCCACATTTTTTATTGTCTTTCCTTTGACAATACACAAATCAATCTCTCTCTGCGTTTCCTGTCACTGTCTCTTCCAGCATTCATCTTCCACCAATAACAGAGTCTTGGCTTAATACAGTGAAAACAAACCTCCTCCCACAACCCTCCATTACAATCAACTTCCATTTCTCTCCTCTTCTCATTTACTTCAGCCTGTTTGTCTGAGCTTAAGGAGGAAGACAGCAAGAGGTAAATGAGAGAGACCTTCTTCGGTAGAATCCACTGGCTGCAAACTAGCTTAATTGAAAGCTAAGGTACATTAAGTTTAATAAACCATATGCCAAAGCTCATATAAATAGCACACACACTTACTGTTCTCAGAGAGCTCAATGATGTAACGCAGTAGAGGACTGTTCCCATCAAAGGGCCGAACCCATGATAGAAGAACTGTTCTGCTGTCTGTCTCGTTCAGAGCCACCTGCAGGTTACGTGGAGAATGGGGAAGTTCTCTGAAAAAAGAGAGAGAGAAAGCCAAATTATGAATCAAAATATCCTTATATGTAATTCATGTCAATTCAGGGAACAGTTTATCACCTCTAAATATAGACTTTATGCATCAGAGAGTTCTGCCTTTGAACTTCAGTTTTTGCAGTAGCTTTATAGCATCACTGTTGAAGAGTAACTACTGTAGCTGGTGAAGTGCATTTTCTTACTGAATTAAAGGAAGTTATCATGAGCATTGTAATGTTCAAATAGGATGTCATAATTGTCAGTAGACTGGGAAGTTTTTAACACTTCATTCATAAATTTGTACTTACCTTCACGCAGTAGAAATATAAACAGAAGAAAGAAAACAATGAGCACAGTGCTGAAAAGGGACGGATATGGTCTATATTTTAAGAAACATATAAAAATATACCTTAAAAATTGTTCACCCAAAAATGAAAAATTTGTCATTTTCAGGCCATCCAAGTTTGTATATATTTGTACTATATTTGTAGAAATTTAGCATTACATCACTTAGCATTACTCACAAATGGATCCACTGCAATGAATGGGTGCCGTCACAATCAGAGTTCAAAGCTGATAAAAATATCACAATAATAAAATCTAAACACAATATTTGTAATAAACCCACCATTAAGATGTTTTAACCTCAAACTGTTGCTTCCAGCTAAATTATGAGTCCTCTATCCATAATAACGGCACACATTCACTGCAGAGTATCTATTGGTGAGTAACTGATGTAATGTTACATTTCTCCAAAACTGTTTAGATGAAGAAACAAACTCATCTACATCTTGGATGGTGCCTAAAGTTGTCATTTTTAGATGAACTATTCCTTTAAATGTTGTCCCTTATAAAACTATGGTATGTATTACAGTATTTTTTTATTTTCTTCTTTTGTATTTTGTCTAGTTTTTTTCCCATATTTAGTAAGTCAGTTTTGAGGTATCATTCATGTCTGTTGCACACACGGTGTAGCATAAGTCAAGTTTATTAGGGTTGAGTTCAAATACCTACTCTAAACTTTGAGCAATACCAATAGAGACGCTCAACTCAAACAGAATAAATAGCCCGTAGGCTTATATGTTCAAATACATGTACGTCACTTTGTAGATTTGTGTCTTTGTTGCAGCGTGCACTTTCAAATCGGTGCTTCTGGGGTTCTGTGGAGGACAAGCGGTGGATAGATAGAAATATCACAAAAACAAAAACTTCTGCAAGCAAAAAGTGTTCTTCACGTCTGCATGGGGTTTGTGGAGTCTCAATAAGATCCTGAGCAGCTTAGGTACAAGAAAGATTCTTTCACAAAAAGTAGAGTTACTAGGTAGAATTTTTAACCTTTGTGCTTAAGTTAAAAAAGTTAAAACAATAATACAAATTATTTAATATAGAAGATTTACTTGTGAATAATAAAGCAATAGTTTTAAAACATCCACATTTTTGTCTTCATTTCCTCCCCTTAATGTTTATATGATGCATGGAACAGATTTTTTTTTTAAATGTCAGAGCCGCAAATATATAAAGTGACAAAGTTGACTTTATTGTGCATTTATGGAGCTTTTTGGTCATTTTTTGAGCATGAGAAAGCAGCATATACTGTTAAAGTGTAGCACGAACATTTAACCTAGTACCTCTTTTTGTTTTTCCACAGAAGAAGAATAGGAACAATAACAATATGAAACAAAGGAACAATATGGGGTTGAGTAAAATGACAGAAGATTAATTTCTCTGTGAACAATCCCTTTAACATTACTTTCCACTGTTGCAAGTTAAAATGTTCCACTGTTTCTTCAACAACGTTACATTTATGAAAACTACATTACAATATCACGTAATGCAATTATGTCCTTTGCAGATGCTTTGTAATATGTGTGTGAGAATTTATGCCCATCTGTCACAACAGCCTAAATATGCAATAACAGCTAATATTGTTTTAAGCAAGGAACTGCTCTGCAGTTGTCTGACATGTGGTAATAAGAGGACCTGTCCACTGCATGAGATTAACTTGAAAGTCTGTGAAATCGCATTAGCATGTGAAGCATTGCCTCTCCTTCAACTGTCTGATGAGTTTTCTTTCGAAAGAGTTTGCAGGCTGTAATATTAAAGGTAGGAGTATATTGTGGTGCTCTGTTATCTTAATGTGACTGTCAAAGGTATTATTGTTATTATTCAAATCGCATGTGTTTTCAATTTGTATCTCATAATTTAAATGTCAGCTGTTAGGAGTATTTTTATAAAGCCAGCCGAAACCCGTTATTTTCTCACAGAATAACGTGTCTTAAATTAAATATTGCTTTATTTTGCATTCCATAAAGTAGTACTAAAAGAATTGTTTGACAATGCAGTCCTGTAAGCACATTTGCGAATCATAGTTTACTACAGTAATGTTTTGTATGATTTGTAATATTTTTTGAGCTGTGATGCGATTCAAAAGCTACATTCAAAACTTTTATAGGCAAGTTTTTGTATCTATATATTTAAGACTAATATTCAAGCTTATATACTGTATGTTGATTTCCACCAAAAACTAGTAACTATGTCTTTACTGTGACTTCTAATCAATTTAATTCATTCTTCCTGAATAAAAGTAGTGTACATGTAATGTACATACAATCATTTTACTTGGTTAAGAAAGACTTTTGACACAAAAGGCAAATTTTTAGGCCTTTAGGTCGATCTGGTATGTTTACATCTTTCTGATTGTGAATAATATTTTCAAACGCATCCAATTAAACAAGCACTGCACTTCACCTGTCATTCATATTTTTTTGTGTATTTCATCTACTAAGATCAATGATATTTCCTCTACATCCATCCATACTACAATCCGTGGGAGAACAACATTCAGCCATCTAGAAGCATTAATTAATATCTAAGCTTGTACGTGTGTGTGTGTGTGTGTGTGTGTGTGTGTGTGTGTGTGTGTGTGTGTGTGTGTGTGTGTGTGTGTGCGTGCGTGTGTGTGTGTGTGCGTGTGTAATTAGTTCCTGATGCCACAGAACTGTAGCAACATTGGCTAGTCGTCAAAGGAGCTGATTTTGGCCTTGGGCATCAGGCCTATCTTATTCCACTCTCGCTTTATCTTCCTCCCGCCACACACACACACATGCACAATCACAGCTGCTCCATCCTCTGTCCTATCATTACAGCCCATTTTTGGATGGTTTTCTTGGCTTCAGAACTGCAGCTGAGATCTAAGCATCTTCCTCCTACAATAGCACTCCAATGCGTAGTGAGCGTGTGTGAACTGTACAAGTGTATTCGCTTCTAATAGAGTGCATGTTGGCAAGGATCTCTGTGTCTATTTCCGCTTACATGACTTCCAGTCGAGCGGTTTTCGAGTCGTTTCCAGCAGGTGAGATGACCCTGCAGGTGTAGTCTCCGATGTCTCCGGACCACGTCTGGCTGATGTGGAGCGAACCTTCCTTCATTGACACTCGCCCACCAGTCGACACGCTCAGAGGCTTGGTTCCTTTCTTCCATGCATATCTGAGGAGAATAAGACTCTTTATGATGACTCATAATCCACCAAAAATATCACACTCCAAAGACCTGCAGAAAATGCACTTAGCCTCCTGAGACAGAACAACATCAATGCCATATGACGGCTTCCTTCCTTTCTAAGCTTCATAAAGACCTAAACAAGGAGGTAAGCTGTCTCTAATGTAAACTATCCCTAATAGAAAATATTAATAATATGTTTGTGTTTTGTGGTTGCCTGAATCGTTTAATGGTTCAACCATCATAGCTGGTTAGCTGTAAATATTGTGTTTTATCAGATAAACTGGCACTAAACACCATAAACCTGACATTCATGCAGGTCTTTTCAGCAGGGACAAGCTTAAAAATAATATGACTAATTAGATTTTTAAAAAACATTATATTCATCTTTTTTTCCATTCAAAATTTCAATCTACACTAATTTTCAAATCTTTAGGGTCGGTAAGATATTTTATTTCAGTTGTTTTGTAATGAAGTCTCTTATATAAACTACGGTTGCATTTATGTGATTAAAACTAAAGCAAAAACTGTAATATTGTGAAATATTATTACAATTTAAATTTCAATATATTTTTAAAAATGATTTATTCCTGTGATGCAAAACTGAATTGTCTGCAGCCATTGCTCTAGTTTTCGGTGTCACACGATCTTTTTATGATTTAATATGTTGATTTAATTAATAAAAAGACCAGCATTTATTTGAAAAATATTTTTTTGTAACAATCTGAAAGTTTTGACTCACTTTTGATCAAATTATTCAGCAATTTATTTTAACACAAATATTGCAAAGACAACTTGTGAATAATCAGTGCTCCCATTCCACATTCCTAGGTAATTGACACACAATAAAAATAAGCTATGCACAAATTATTCAGTCAAATGACTTGTTTTTGATGTGCATCTACTGTGTGATTTATTCAGCATTTACATCATAGCTCATCCACCTCAAGTCTGCCTTTAAATAGCTTAGAAACGTACTCAGGTGGCACGATTTAAGGACTCATTCATGTCTGTGGCACAAGTTGTGCGGGGTGAGCAGGTTTTGAGTAATAGCAACAGCAATGCTTGGCTTACTGCTGCATCGCTAATTAGCAAAAAACAATACAGAACTTGAAGAGACAATATTATTAAGTTTGAGAAAAAAAAAAGTCAAAATGTGTTCCACAACATACATCTCGGCTCAAGCTCTGACCTGACAGTGACTCTGGGGTCGTGGGTTGCCGCGCAGTTCAGCACAGCGGTAGTTCCCTTGATGACACGCTGATCCTCAGGGGGTGTTGAAATGAAGGTTCGACCTGTTTAATAAAATGCAGTTTAGGACAAAATCACGACACAGTTTAATCATTACCAACATCATTATTCACAGTTCTTTTAACCCTATTAGATAATTCCCACTGACAGCTTCATTAGCAAAACAGAATGAAATTTACAAAGCATGAACGTTTGAATATTCACACTGCGTCTCACTGAACATATATACAGCTAAGCAAATGAACAAATTCTCTCTCACACACAACCCACTGGGTCCAATTGACTTGATTAAAGCTAATGCGTGTAATATTTTCAACATTTAAACACTTTCTCCCAGTTTAATGCACAGAGAGTGTTATTTTAGTATCATTGAGATACTATTCTAGTTTTTATTAATATTTTGAATCAGTTAAAATGTTTTCCATTTTAAATTTAGCTAGCATTTTAGTAAGTTTTTTATTTCAATTCAGTAAACGTTTATTTCAAGTAAAAAAAAAAGTTTATTTATTGATTTTTTTATGGATTTTATTTTATTTTTGGTTTTAGTTAAAGTTAACTATAATAGCTACAATAACACAGTTGCTTTGCGGCCCGACATGTCAATTCCCAGCTCAACCAATGTGTGAGTTTGGGTCGGTACTATATTCTTTGTCTGAAAAGGGGCACATGGGAGTAGTTTTTTCATTATATTTTGGCGGTGCCAATAGTGCATAAATTACACACTGCAGTTTTAATCCGACAGACTTGCTTTTCCTTTTAAGTTGCCAATCCACAAACAGCATTATTTAGGCTGGATGTCAAAAATGCTCTTAGACACTTCCACGCACCCACGCTAGAACGTAAACCTACATCAGCATCATTAAGCATGCAGAGCAAGATAAACCGAGGCCTTGGGATTTAAGGATGACACTATTCCGGTGTGAAATTACTGCAAAAGACTTAACATTTCACAAATACTGTGTTCTGCTATGCCTTTACAATCAGCCTAGTTAATGAAAGCTGCTATTAAGCCGAACAATGACTGCTGATAAAAGGCATGTTTGGAAATTGTCTGCAATCCTTCCTCCGCTGAATTTGACATTTGAATGTGACTTTTTTTTCCATAATTTTACACTTTCGTACTTAAGACTGTCAGGGCCATGGTTGCGTTGACCAGTCCCTCCGAGTTTGATGCCAAGCACGTATAGTTTCCTGCGTCGCTCGGCATTATGGGGAGTATCTGTAAGCCTCCGGACTCCAGCAGAGTGAAACGAGGTATCTGCACCGATCCACTCGCTAACACCTGAGAACCTGCAAGACTCACAGGGTTTAGTCACTGCTTACAATTTTAACGTGTAACCATGCAAATGATGTGCAAAGGAGTGTGAATATAATTTAACGTACCTTTCCTCCAAACAATGGCAGGTTTGGGGGCACCAGATATCTCACAGGTGAAGACAGCTGACGTTCCATCAGTCACAGTGATGTCAGAAGGGGGCGTGGTGAAAGATGGAGACACGCCTACCATGAAAACAAGAGAGTCAAATAACTGAAAATCTAAGAAATATAGAGGTGATAAGAGTAAATATGCATCCTCTTTCTCTGGAAATTGTCTGGCCAGGATTTCTAAGTTGCCTAACATGAGAGGATGAATCAGGACTGAGAAATAGTTCAGGCGCATGCAGGCATTGAATATAATCAACCAATTGTGGTGTGAGAGAAAGTGGGGTCTACAGAACAGTCAAAGACATTCAAATACAAGTACAAGATGATTACTATAAAGAGCATTTAATTAGGAATAAATAATGTATAGTCACCCTACCCAATAATAATTTGAACACTTTAAAAATTTAAAAATGTCATTGCATTAGATAAAATACCAAACTTTTCAAGCAAAACTTAGGATTGAATTAAAACAGCATTTATTGTTCAAACTTGTCCTTAAGTGTGGCAAATATACTTTTTAAAACAAATATTCCATAACATCTCAATTAATATGACGCCCGAAAAGCTGAATGCATAAATATTATTACATTTATAAATAATTTATTTAATGTAACCTACTCTAACACATAGTAGCTTATAATGGCGGAGAACAATATATTAACACGTTATTTTTGTGATAATGAATAAAATCTCAGGGAAACTCTTAAAAATATATATATTTTTATTACTTAAAATAACTTCTTAAAAAATATATTTTGAAATGGAGTGACTTCCATTTGTGTTTACTTCAGGAGTAAATTAATTCTAAGAATCCAAAAAAGTGCACTATAAGTTTGAGATTAGTAGGATTGTATAATAATAATAATAATAATAATCCTAAGGCATATACATTACACTGAGAGCCGATCACAATGCGTCCTCGACTACCCCTGGACCAGGACACGCTGATCAGACGGCATTTACGATTGTCTTTTCAATGTGTACATGGACAATATCTGGATACAGGTCGCATGTTAATATTTCAGAACTTTTGAATGGTAATGTAGCATTACTTGTTTGCAAATGCTATTTGGTTTGATATTTTGGTATCTAATGCAATGAAATTACTCATTAATGAGGTAATGATGTCACTGTATATATATATACATATATGTAAATGCAGTATTTAGAGTGAACAAACTGCGGCTTTAAATATCAAACCAGTATTATAACATTCAGTTATTCACTTTCTAATTAATTTCATAAACATTATGAATTAGCCTAACTTTAAAACTCTCAAACTTAAATAAAAAATGGTGAAGTGAAATAAGACTTGAGAGAAAAAAAAGATGAGGATGACTAAGCAAGAGAGAGCTGGAGGTGTTGATTAAGTGCTGTGTGTGTGTGTGTGTGTGTGTGTGTGTGTGTGTGTGTGTGTGTGTGTGTTAAAGGTTGATCTCTCAGTAGACACTGATTAATTACACAGATCAATGAGAGGTCTCTGAACTCCCTGATCAATTCACAACCGAGAGAGAAAGAGAGCAAGATCACTGACTTTTATAACATCCATGGCTGTATTTATGCATCATCCTCCCATTAGCTTGAAGCAATAGTTCACCCAGAAATGAAAATTCTGTCATCATTTACTCAAGTTTTTAGGAAGAATTCTGTGTCCATATAATGAAACATATGGTAACTAGCACCAAAATAAATTCAAAATGTCTTTGTGCTACTCAAGGCCTCTCAGTCATACAGGTTTGAAACAACATGTGGGTGAGTAGATGATGGCAGTTTTGTATATTTTGGTGAAATGTTCCTATAGCTGTTCATCTTACTTGTGACGACCAAGTTGGTAAATGCCTGGATTTCTCCGGCCGTGTTTGCAGCGAAGCACTGGAAAATCCCAGCATCGTCCAGCTGAATTCTCCGCACTTGCAGAACCATTGAGGAGGATGTGAGTTTGTATCGAGGGTTATTCAGTGTGGAGAGGGGGGTGGCATCTTTGAACCATTCCAGCTTCGGTGTGGGAACCCCTGAATAATACATGAAGCATGACAATGTGTTTAAATAAATATCACTATTATATAAATATATATATAGGTGCATCTAAAAAATTTTGAATATCGTGAAAACTTTCTTTTTTTAACTTATTTCAAAAAGTGAATTGTCATATATTATAGATTCATTACGTTCATAAACATTTTCTTTGGTTTGTTTTAATTTGGATGATTACAGCTTACAGCTCATGAAAGTCAAGAATCCAGTATCTCAAAATATTACAATCTAAGATCAATAAAAAAAAAAAGGATTTTCAAAACAGAAAAGTCCAAGTTCTTTAAAATATGTTCATTTATACACTCAATACTTGGTCGGGGCTTCTTCAGCACAAGTTCCAGCATCAGTGTGGTGTGGCATGGAAGCGATCGGCCTGTGGCTCTGCTGAGGCACTATTGAACCTTCAGCTCATCTGTTTCTCATCTTTCTCTTGAAAATATCCCATAGACTCCATATGGGGTTCAGGTCAGGCATGTTGGCTGGCCAATCAAGCACAGTAATATCATGGTCAGCAAACCACTTGAAAGTGGTTTTGGCAGTGTGGGCAGGTGCCAAGTCCTGCTGGAAAAGGAAATCAGCATCTCCATAAAGCCTGTAAGCAGATGGAAGCATAAAGTGCTCCAAAATCTCCTGGTAGATGGCTGCATTGACTTTGGACTTGATAAACCACAATGGACCAACACCAGCAGATGTCACGGCACCCCAAATAATCACTGACTTCAGAAACTTCACACTGGACTTCAAGCAACATGGGTTCTGTGCCACTCTAGTCTTACTCCAGACTCCAGACCTTGATTTCCAAATTAATGCAATGTTTACTTTTATCTGAAAAGAGGACTTTGGACTTCTGAGTAACAGTCCAGTTATTTTTCTCCTTCGCCCAGGTAAGATGCTTCCTATGTGTTTTCTGTTTCAGAAGTGGCTTGGTAGCCCTTTTCCTGAAGATGTCTGAGCGTGGTGACTCTTGATGCACTGACTCCAGCTTCAGCTCACTCCTTGTGAAGCTCTCCCAAGTGTTTGAATCGGCTTTGCTTGACAGTATTCTCAAGCTTGCGGTCATCCCTGTTGCTTGTGCACCTTTTCCTACCCAATTTCTTCCTTCCAGTCAACTTTTCATTTAATATGCTTTGATACAGCACTCCTTGAACAGCCACCCCTTTCAGTAATGATCCTCTGTGACTTAACCTTTGTGGAGGGTGTCAATGATCATCTTCTGGACCATTGCCAAGTCAGCAGTGTTTCCCATTATTGTGGTTTCAAAGAACAAGAGATACCCAGAATTTATACTGTATGGATGGTCATTTATTGAAACTCAAATGTAAATATTCTAATATTTTGAGATACTAGATTTTTTACTTTCATGAGCTGTAAGCTCTAATCATCCAAATAATAATAATAATAAAAAAACTTCAAAATGTTTTACTTTACATGTAATGAATCTAGAATATATGAAAGTATATATATGAATGAGTATATATAAGGACGTTTTTTAATGCTGCATTTATTTGATCAAAAATACAGAAAAAAAATGTAATTGAGAGATATTATTCCAAATTGAAATACTGTTTTTAATATTTTTTAATATTTGTTTTATTGTAATATCCTTTAAAATAGAATTGATTTCTGCATTGCAAAGCTGAATTTTCAGCATTATTACTCCAGTTTTTAGTGTCCTTCAGGAATCATTCTAATCTGCTTACCAATGTTGGAAACAGTTGCTTAATATTAAATACTAATAATAAAAATTGACCTCTAACTCGTTATGTATTTTTTCTATTTTATCTACTTGTTTTATTTCCATTTACTATTAAAAATGACCATCAAACACATTCTCTATTCTTTTTCTATTAAAATTATCTTTTATTTTTCTATTGGCATTCTATATTCTTTTTCTATTTTGAATGCATTAAAAAGTATCATGCTTTCCACAAACCTTTTAAGCAGCAAATTCTGATTTCAACACAAACATTATTAATAATTTTGAACCAATAATAATTTATAACAATTAAGCACCAAATCAGCATTTAAGTATTATGTGAACATAAAGACTGCAGTAATCGCTACATTTTGTTATCATATGAATAAATAATATTTGAAAATATATTAAAACAGAAATAGTTAGTAACTGATATAGCTGTGCAAATTTTTACTATATTAATATATACTTTTTAATGTATTTTGGTCTTAGTAATGCAGCCTTGGTGAGCATGAACGACTTCTTTCAAAAACATTAAAATCTTAATTACTCCAAACTTTAACCAGAGTGTATGCACTCCAGTTTTGAAGGGCTAGATTTACACAAATGCATCATGACATTTGATAGAAGAGATAATTATTATCAAAGCAGACACACACACACACACACACACACACACACACACGCACACACTGCTTGATTTATCACAAGTTAACATTTTCATCAATAGACCTTCATCAGGGCACACTTTGGTTTAATTAATGAAAATGTTATCTAATAAATTGGCTTTGATTTATTAAACTTCCAATAAAATTTTGACATGCTTCACAGACAAAAAAGCAGAAGATTTCAAGAGGATAAGAGAGGGAGATCAAGAGAGAGGGAGCAAGAAATCAAGAAGCCAGCACGAAAACGAATAAAACTGCAATTATATGTATTAGCAATAATTGTAAATTAAGTTAATCTGAAGGAACTCATGATATGCCCATCACGATGTGCAAATTAAAGAATATATCATGGATAAATCCTGCAGCTCAACACTTTAAAAGGTCAAATAGTGTGAATCTGCTCCACCCGCCTCCCACCGTTGATAGTCATGTCACACCCACAGGGATGCAAGACAAGGATGTTAAAATAAGACTGTCAAAAACAAGCTCGCTGTAATTAAATTTCTGACAGTTTATGACAAAGTGCGCACAAACTCAGCTTCACACCCTTACGAAAGTGCAAAAAGAACGAGACGAGATTCACAGCAAGTGTAAATTGCAGAGGTACAATCTCTGCCACAAAAAAAGGAAAAGTCTCAGTAGTTTTCAAAAGTTTCATGAAAGTGAAACTGTCCAGATTTCTGTTAAATAAAGGAGAAAAATATTACGATAGAAAGAAGGGGAGAAGAAAGAACCGTTTGAGGTCTCTCTTTATGATTTTTCCTTGTTAGAAGTCATGAAAAGTTAAACTTTGTTGCTGAAATGTAGGTCAGATTTACGCAGCTTGTTATAAGGATTTTCTATCGGATTCTATTCCTCCTTTGCCCTGTGAGCCAATGATATACTTAATGTCTTTTAACTAGATCCTAACCTAATATGAACACTGATGCCAATTAGTGGCTAATTCCATTAGCGCCTAGCTCGCCTTTTCTAATGTACTTGACCGCTTATTCTAGATCACTCATTTAGTCGATTAAATGAAGATGAATTCAAATAAGGACACGTTGAGGAAAGAGCGGGGCGATGTGGCGTGCTTGGCGAAAAGGTCAAATTTGTTAGGCGACAAACGGCTACGATAAAAGTCCTCCGGTTGACTCAGCACATAATATGAATGATGTTCTTATAGCAAATAGTCATCTGAAAGCACACCGGCCACAGTAAAAAGAGCATGTTATAACATTGTGCAGAAATGGGAACATAATGCTTTTAAAAGACGCATTTAAAGGTTCAGGATTGACAGGTATTGCGCTGGAAGTTATGTGACTTTTTTGTGCAAGTGCTGGCAGTTTTTATACTCCTGACAATATACAGATTATAGTTCCCTGCAGGGGAATGGTTATATAACAGCAGACAATGTAGGACATGTATTATATGACTCTAAAGTGGTAAAACTTGTAATTTGAGGGGCTTACCTTTGGCCTGACAGTGAAGCTCCACCATTTTGTCAACTTCCGTTATCACCGACCTCTTTGGTTTTGATGTGAAGTATGGAGGCTCTGTTAAAACACACACACACACACACACACACACACACACACACACACACACACACACACACACACACACACAGTATACTTGTCAGTACACACAAGATTTCAACGTTTTCTGCAGAAAAGGTAATTGCTTAGGTGTTCTGGGTGGTCATAGGGTGTTGCTAAGTATTCGTATATATTCTAGATGGTTGCTAGAGAGTTCGGTGGGTGCTTAGATGTTTTGGATGGTTGTTTAGGTATTTGTGGAAGACATCATGTGTTGTGTCCCTCATACCAGTGGGCCTGCATTTATATTTTCACCATTTAATACCAATAATGTTTGATGACATAACAGGTAGATATTCAAGAAATTAATTTTTAATTTAAGATGAAAGAGTAAAAGTATGGATAAGTACTTTCACTAAACTACATGTAAAAAGCAAAAAAGTGAGCCTAGACTTTCCAGCAGTCTTTGGTGCGGCACTTAGCTCATTATAATAGTAAAAAGGTTTTATATAAATGTATACATAAAAAAGAAAACCCTTTCATCCACTGCAATTTTATTTTCACCTTTATTTTCAGATTTCATGACAGGAAGAGCAAGACTCCTGTTACTTTTTCACACGCCTGGCATTTGTTGTTTTTTATTCGCTTTTGCCTTGTCTAACTCACTTCAAATGAAAAAAGACAAAGGACCTGTTAAGCATGATGCTGATAACAGCTTTTCACTTACATTCACATATATGTATTTAGCAGACGCTTTTATCCAAAGCGACTTACAGTGCATTCAGGCTATACATTTTTTGTCAGTACATGTGTTCCCTGGGAATCGAACCCACAACCTTTGCGTTGCTAACGCAATGCTCTACCACTGAGCCACAGGAACACTTACCAAAGAATATCGAGAAAAAAAGGAGGGGGGTTAAACAAATTACAACAAGAGCAACAAAAAACTGACGCCATAATGCCACAGTTTTTCTAATTTATCCTCATCCTTTCTTATCTTGCTCTCCACCATTTGGTTCTTCCCAAACAAATCAACACTTATTCAGTCTCATTGTACGTTTATGCAGATCTTTTAAAATATATACATATTCAGATTGGCGCCTGGATCGGATTCAACGGCAGAAACAATAAATACCTCCTCCATCTCAACTTCTTTTCCACTGCTGGCTGCTCTGACATGTTCACTTTATCTTTCTATAAAAGTCTCTCTCAGCCTTCAACAGCCCCAATTTATTCAGCACTCCATTGGCTGCCTCATGCATATGCATGCCCCCTTTCGCCCAATCATGTAAGGCGCACACCTGTCAGATGAGCTCATTGAAAGAATATTCGTAGCTGTTTCTAATAAGTGTGCGAGTTGAGGTATAAATATTCATATCACATCTTTTGGTGAAAAAGATCTCAGGGCAGAGAATAATATTTGTGTTTTTGTATGGACGCTGAGGATGTTTATGCCCGCTGACCTTCTGGAAACATTGGAAAGTAAGTGTTGTTATGCTCAGATAAAATGCCAATGATTTGCCAAAAAAAGAAGCTGAAAGCCAACTTTCTACTGTGTGAATGTGTACCATTAGAATTCCCATTTACACATCTCTAAATTTGTCTGCCCACTTACTGTGATATACAAAAAAATGTAACTAAATAGGCAAAAAGACAACAGGGCAGATGTGTCACTAAAGTCTGCATTTAAACTTCTGCCGAGATGAAGTCGTATGTATGCGTCTGTTGATGAAAATGTCACTGAGGCAGTTCCAACTGTGATTTGTGGATTTCATTTTGGATGCATTTCTGATTTCAAATTGACTCTTTCCACAAGCTCAGAAATATTTCTTAATCATACCTAGCCACCAAATGCTCCATCAGAGTTTTATCTATGATTTAGGCCACCTAAAACCTCCAATTTCACTAAATCAAGAGCAGAGAGGTCACTTTGATGTAGATACTACATTTAAGTTTTGTGTATGTATAGCTAACTAATTGAAAAATGAATAGGACAACAATTAAATGTTAAATGATAAAGATACAATCATCTTATTGGTAAAGGCATCTTTACAACAGCCTTGAAAGCCTAACTATAACCATAATTATATAAATAATATAAAGTTAAAGTAACCAAAAAGTGACTCTAACTCTAGATAATGGCAAAGTATAGCAATAATGATCCAGTGACTGGAACGTTCAGAGGGATCTTTTCAAGTTGATGAAAGCTGCATGTGAACATTTTTACAAACAAATCATGATTCATTCAATAACTTTCATACTAAAATTTGTTCAAAATCTATGATTCATTTTCAGAATGATAACCAATGATAGCAGTTTATAAAAACTCTAAGAGAATAACAAAGTTAATGAAACAACTGTAATGATAACACAGTACTGTGTATAAACATTTTCACGAACAAAATCATTATTCATTTACTTTAACTTTTCATTCTGAAATGTGTTCTAAATTTGAAAAAATTTGTACAACTGAAACAAATGACATTATGTACATACACACTATTTAAGAATCTTGCTGTGTGTGCTTTCAGGCAAGTGTGTGTTTTTCGAGAGCGTCAAAAGGCTGTAAAATATAGGTTGTGCAAAAACTCCCTACATGGAGATCCACACTGTGTAACTCATTTTAGATTACTCAAAAGTCACTGACATTAGAACGAGGTTAAGAAAAATGAATGTGCACATGCATGTGTTGTGAATTAGGCAGAAATTAGTTGTGAGAATTTCTGTGTATAGATATATGAATAATTCACACAGTTGAGAAAAAAAGTGAATGAGACCCACTGACAACCAATCAAAATCCATTGGACTTAAAAGCATGAGCTGTGAGAACATGACTGCAACAGTGTGCTTAAATTAAACAAGCATTTCTGTCCATTGATGTGGATGCTAATATAGATATCACTAAAAAAATAGTTTTGATTGTTTTTTAATTTATTGCTGAATTGGCATATGTACAGTAATTAATACATAAGCTTGTAACTGTACTTGACTAGACACAGAGGCATTGAAAGAATGGCCATGGAAGTGGACTGACTTGCTTTTAAAGAGATCTGGTGTTATACAAGATAAAAATGAGCTGACTGCAGTGTTTAATTCAACAATATGCCTGAATTCAAATCTGTCAAACTCTTTCTCTTTAGGGCATTTCAGTAAATCAATACTTAAAAATCTGTCCGAACCTGCATGTATAGTAACACCAATCGTCTTACCCAGCACGGAGAGGTACGCTTTGGCGTCTGTGCTCTTTTGACTGCTGTTTCTGAACGCAGCCTCACACACGTACAGACCCACGTCCACTGAGGTGGGCTTACTGATGACCAGCCTGCGACCGAATGAGTCCACTCCTGCTGTTAGTCTCACCCCATTACGCTTCCAGAACACCTGCAGCCTGTCAAGAGATCTGCTCCACAGACACACAAAACACAGCACATTAACTGCCATGCTGACACTAATACTCAAGCCACGAAATATGAAGAGCACAGCAACTAGTTATGTGTTAAATATGCAAGAAAAATACATACAGTACATGGTCAAAAGTATGTGAGCACCGTGAATTACCAGGTTCACTAGGCCCCAAATTCAAGCCGAGACTAATTGTAATGTTTAAATCCAACTTCTGTGGGTTTTAGCCAATGTTTGTTAGCTTTGATATCTTATACACAACCAAAAAGATTTGGGGTCTGTAAGATTGATTGATTGATTGATTGATTGATTGATTGATTGATTGATTGATTGATTGATTGATTGAGTGATTTATTGAGTGATTTATTGATCATTTATTGTGTCTTTTACTTGGCCTGGCCATATTTATTTGATTACAAAACAGCAAAGTTTTGAAATATAAAAATAACTGAAACGAACTGCTTTTTGATCTAATAAATTATAAAATGTACTTTATTTCTGTGATGACAAGGTTACAATAAAATGCCAAAAAAACAGTAAAAGTAAAAAATTACATGTTTTTATTATTATTAAAAAAATGCTGTTCTTTTTTATTCACCAAATAATCCAGGAAAAAATATATATGTGTCACAGTTTCTACAGAAATATTAAGCAGCACAATTGTTTTAACATTGATATTAATCAAGAAATGTTTCTTGAGCACCAAATCACGATCTTTTTTTAAGATTCACGTGACACTGGAGACTGCAATTATGGAACATTTTGCTTTAAAATAAATGACATTAAATATATTAAAATATAAATGATTTTAAGTTTTTTTTATTTATATATTTTACAGCGTAATAATATTTCAGTTTTTTGTATCAAATAAATAAAAAAGAAAAATCTCATCAACCCCTTCAGCTTTTAAATGTTAGTTTATATGCTGTACTCTATAAATATTAACAAAATTCACTATTATCAGATATACATATTTAAAATGTACAGTCTCTTGCAGGAAAAAAATGATATATATAATGATGACTCATCCAGCACAACACAATTCTTGTCCAATCAAATGCTCTGTAGAATAAGAATCAGCAGCAAATCAAGATCATGGCTGTGATATAGGCTAAAGTATATAGGCTCATTTAAAAAAGAATAGTCCTTTAATATTGAAATGAAGTTTACACCTACATTTCAACAGAAAATGGCAACTCATGAAAGAAAAGTGCAGTTTTATGGGGTCAACGGTTTTGAAATGAAGTTCTCAGCCAGCTTTACTGTAGCTACAACTACATACTTTGTCCTCAGTGTATTTGACAAAATTGAAAAGAAGAATCTGGTTTAATTAAGTTCAAAAGTGAATTTTACAGCAAGAAATGTGAAATGACACAATTCAAATGGACTGACACTAAATGACATCAATGTGATGGATAATAAAAACAATGTAATGATGAAAAACATCTGTGAAATTATACAGTCACTGTCGCCGAGGGCAACCCACCTCGCATTAGCAATGCACTCAAGAGTAGCCTCACTCGCCCCGGCAACCACTGATGTGTTCTTAGGTGCAATCACTATCACCGGGGCAACCAATTCAGCCGGGGCAATAACATCTGAGATGGAGAAAGGGAAAAGCATGGTAAAAAAGAGAGACTGATGATTATTGGCACAATCAATCAGGTTAATAGACTGAACATCATGGGGGAGATAAGGTTTTGTGATGAGGTGCTAAGTTTTTTTCCTTCTTTTTATCTTCTCTCTGAATCATTTCGTTCTCTGAAAAATAATGCATGCAGAAGAAAGTCAAATGACTATCCATGGTTGACAGATGACAGAGGAGGGGAAGAAAGAGAAGAGATGGGGAGAGATATGCGAGTGGCAAAAATGACATGTCTGATTGCATCTTTAAAGAAATAGTTCACCCAAAAAGGAAAATTATGTAATTTACTCGTCCTCATGTCATTCTGTGCAATTACAATAAATGGGAACTGGTGCTTTCAACAGCAAAAAGGATGCAAAAGTAACAAAAATATCACAAGAGTTGCACATATGGCTTCTGTGATGTATAAAATCATTCTATATGACTTTACAATCCTTGGTATAGTGTTGTCAAAAGACCCGGTACTTCGGTACCAGGATGGTACAAAAAAAAATGAAGATGTCATGGTACCAGGCTTTTGTAAGTACCGGTGGAACCGAGTACCTGAAAGCTGCGCAGATGCGCTGAGACGTGGCAACATCAAAACGAGTAAATGCTTCAAACTAACAAAACACTTTAAAGAATGACACCAGGATCATATCAATTTAATATTGAGATATTCTGTTATGAATATTATTCCATATTTTAATTTGGATGTCAGATTGAAATAAACATTGCTGTCATAGTGGAGTTAATTGTTAGCATAAGCACGGCTAACGCTAATATAACAAGCATTAGAATTAAGTTTCTTTATTAACCATTTAATGCTGCTATAACTTTTATTAGGGTAAACACAGGAGGACATGATGGTATTTACTATTTTTGCACAGCAGAGGCTTTTAAATGAATTGTGAATCTAAAAGATGCGTGTTCGAGATTTTACAAATGTTAACAATGTTCATGTCAGAAAAGCAGTTCTGGGCTTTTTTATATATACTTTTACATACTTTTATTGTTTAAAACTCCACTTGTTGTATTATGTGTTATCTTTAAATGCCATGAAATAAAAGATGGAACAAGTAAACAATGATACAATTTTCCTTTTATGAGAATGATTTCTTTAAGAATCAGGGAGAATGGCGAGAACATACACCTAAGATGAAAACCAGCCTACCATGATGGATAAACTGACACGCACACGCACGCACCACACACACACACACACACACACACACACACACACACACACACACACACACACACACACACATTGATCTGATCTTTGACTGGAAAGGTGTAATGCATTCTCACCTTCTCCAAACACAGAAGTGATAGATGCTCTAACTTTTGTCATCTCAGTAGGAATGTATGTAATTTATGCATTCGTCTGGCTGTATCTCATCATTCAAAAAGATGACAAACAAAGCACAAAAAAACCTAGCAGAAAACTGTGAGTGAAAATGAAATACAGAAGAACGGAGCGAGCGAATGGAATTGGACAGGAAAGTCAATAAGAAGAGGAAGCAGATATATAGAAGTGCTGTTTCTGAAAGTCTAAAAACTAAGTGCTATTTCTAAAGTAGTTGTGTATGTGCACTCTAAATGTAGCCAGCATGTGTTAAACGGTGGCACCTTAGGTTTGGATCTTATTACCCGGCATGACACCTGATTTGCATAGACTGGCACATTTTAAATTTATGTCTAGTACCAATTACACTACGCAAACCTTGGATACATCTGGTGTTAAATAGCTTCCAGATTTCAACTATACTGATGATAGCAGAATATAAGAGCTTAGCATGATTTACATATCTTATATTGTTCTTGGAACAACAATTCTTTCAACCATTTTTTTCATGTTATATTTAATATTTGATAAACGGGTCACATTAAAATGTTTATTTTGTCAATGTTTTAAATACTTAAATCTGCTTTAAATTAACTGGATATTCATTTTGAGGTATGAGAAAGATTACATTTATTTATTTATAAAAAAAAAAAAAAAAAACATGGTTACTATAGGCCTAGTTAAACCACAGTAATCTCAAATTAACCATGGATTTGCTACACTAACATAGTATAACTATGGTATATAAAACTGTGTGATTATACAAATGGTAATCATACATAAAAAACATGGTTACTACACATTTTCATAAGGGGAAAACTGTTAGCAATGTGAAAAACATGTTACAATTTTTGCTAAAACATACTGCCAATATGCTAAATTATGCTTGCAACAACCTAAAACATGCTAGAAATATGCTAATACATGTTAGCAATATATAAAACATGCTAGCAAAATGATAAACTATGCTAGCATCATGCTAGCAATGTGATAAAACATGCTAGCAGTAAGTTAAATCATGTTAGCAACTTACTAAAACATGGAAAAAAGTGTTAAATCATGCTAGAAACATGACAACATTTTAAAATATTTTGTTAAAACATGTTAAAAACATGGTAAATCATGCTAGAACCACAACTGTATACAGTAGAGCCAGTGAAGTCTGATTCATGAACAAATATTTTGATTTCAGTTCACAAAACCAGGTTCAATTCATGGATGAATCCGTTCTTGAGTGTTAATATGTTTTGTTAAAACATGCTAACAAAATGCTAAATCATGCTAAAAACGTGCTAAACATGTTAGTAATCATGTTAAAACGCACTAACATACCTAAAGATGTTAAATCATATATATGTTAAAACCTGTTAACATCATGTTTAATCATGTTAGCAACCTTTAATTCTCTGACTTCTTCAAGATTTTCAAGGTTATTGTGAACTAAGTCAAGCCATTATCAGTGTCATCAAACATTATGAGCCTAGTTTTTAATATTAACTAATATGCATATATATGAGAGAAACATTCAACCAGTCAGTGCTCTCTGGTTTCAGGGCTTGAAATGACTGTGATCGATCGATAGGAACATTGTTCCAGAACTAACAAACAACTGTACATGTCTAAATCAGACTATGTGAAATGCAATATCATGCTGAACGGCAAACAATTAACATAAATACATTAAATATCCAACAGAAATAAATAATCCCACCCTAGCTCACATCCCTCACCTCTGCTGACAGAATAATAGTGCGAGTCTATCTATTCTCATATTGTGCTTCGGGAGATGCTGATTATAGCTTCGTGTTTTTTTTCCTGAGTGAGCTCAGATGTACAGTAGCCTGAACAAGAACGCCGAAAATGAAAAGCAGGATTTGCACTAAGGGGAAAAGACAGTGTGTCGTGCTTCTGAGGTAATGTTGCTGTCAGCCGCTTATACAGCCTCATGCACTCAAGTCAGAATGGTGTTTAACATGGTGTTGACACGGCGTTGTCTTCCACGGGTTGGTTTTCATCAGGCGCAGAGATTAGCTGCTTTGAGCATATCAAGATGGCTGTGAAACGATGTAGAACACAGCTACAGGGACACACAGGGTCCACACACGAGTATAGGGTCATTCGGTGAGATCGGATGTAATAATCTTAATCCAGTGTCTGTCTACATGAGTAGTGAGTGAGATTATGACATGTGGAGATATTAAATTTGTCTCTGAGGAGAATCCATTATCTTAAGCCTCTAACAAATCCATCTAAACACACAGTACAAGAGAGATTACACAGAGAGAGAGAGAGAGAGGGGGGCAGCATGGGTGAGAGCAGACAAGAAAGAGAGAGCAAGAAAATGATTTTTTTCTCAGGACTCTCAGCTGTGATTGGTCAATGTGTGCAAATATTAATCAGTGTGAAACTACATATCATGCTGTGTGTGTAGGTTTAGCTTTAGGATGATCAGATGATGAAATGATCAGACAAGATGTACAGAATGCAAAATAATTTGAGAAAAATAAGGAGATCCACAGGAAAAAAAAAAAGCCCAAATGCTTGGTTCAGCCTGTTGAGTCTATGTATTGTGTTATTATTTTTAGTTTTACCCAGGTGCTGTTTTTTTTACCCAAATGCTTGGTTAAGCCTGTTGGGTCATTTTATTGTCTAATATTTTTGTTATTAAAATTTTTACCCAGGTGATGGATTTTTTTACCCAAATGCTGGGTTCAGCTTGTTGGGTAATTTTATTGGGCCATTTTAACGCTGGGTTATTTATTTCTACCTAACTGCTTTATTTCATTTATAAAGTATTCAATGTGAAGTAAATTATATTATTTTACGCAATGCAACATAAGGACGAGATGTCAGCTGCGTTAGTGGCTGTCTTCGTTTCGCGCTGGAAACGCCTTTGCCTTGCATAACATCAATGGATTTTATTCGTTATAATACTGAGTGTAATTTAATTTGATGTTAAAAAAAATTCTCAAATTGTATTACTGTCCAGTCACGCCATCTCTCAGCTACGAGTGAAACGCGAGGCCGCGGTCTAAAGTTCACAGTTCCCCCGTGAACAGCAGCCCTTCACCGGCTCAGATTTCGGCAACACACCATCGCGAGAATTACCACTATTTCGGTAAAAAGCAATTACAGAGAATGGTTGAATACACATAAATAAAAATGCTACTTCTATATCCTTTTTATTTCTAAAATTCTAGTTAAATGAATGTATGTAAGTTAATGTTGTAAACTATGCTGTACTCACCCAAATAAATTCAGTTTTAAATGTCCATGGGTGTTCTTGCTTAATAATAAATGTTCATCTTTTGATTATTGTTGTTGCCTCTAGTAATTATGTGTGTGATTTTTAAATTTCTAGCCCATTTTAAGCCAGCAATATAACAATTTTAAACAATAAATTAAACAATCCAGCATGGTAGGTAAAAACGTTTAACCCAACCAACTGGGTCAAAATAACCCAGCATGTGTTCTGTCCAATATTTACCCAGCGCTGGGTTGCCAAATAACCCACGTTGGGTTGTTTCAGCATTTTTTTGAATGCCATAAACATAAAAGGTAACAACAGTAGTTGTTATTTATTTGGAATGAAATGCATGCATACTACAAACTGGGTATACACTGAATATCACATATTACAAAAAAACGACATTACATTCTACATTATGAACTCATTTACATTAAAATCTCTTAAATCTTGGTTGTCAAAATAAAATAAAAAAGTATTCTGAATAACTGAAATTAAATTAAGGAAATTAAAGTATTTTAAATATACATGATTTTGTGACCAATTACATGATTTATATTAATTATAAGGTGGCAGCTAACAATTATTTTGCTAATTCATTAATTTGATTAAAACATTACATTAAAAAAAATTACAAATGTAATCCTTTATTTCTCCACATCCTGCCAAGTGATGTCCTCCAAACAATGTGCAATTTTAAGTTTATGAAAAAAAAATTTAATCAATTTATTTAATCATCTGAACATATCTATTATATTCCATTTATACTCAATCACAAAAAACATTACAGTTACTCCTCTCATAAAAATACAATTACTTTTGTCACACGTAGAATCCAAAACCTACATTTAATGTCTAACTAGAAGTATTTTATTAAAATGTATATTTTGTGTTCCTATTCTGTTGTGCTCAGTGGATTTGTCTTTTAGTGAGCTGCAGTATATGTGTTGCTTACACTGTTTCTCCTAAAACTAAGACCTAGTATTGCTTCTGTTCTCTTCATTGTTCTCCATCTAACCCGGTTGAAAATGATCCCCGCAGCCTATAAATCTGAACATAGCCCATGACTCATCTTCTGGGCAATCAGAAAGGGAAATGCCAAGAGGACGAATGTTCACTTCATAATTCAAAATCTCAAAGCAGATGATCATCTGATGTCATCAGAGGAAGGAGACAGGAGAAGAGGGCAAGTGAACGAGAGAGAAAGCAGGAGGAAGAGTGAAGATTACAAGCTTTAAGGGTTGAAGAGTGTCTTACCAAGGGAACCACGATTCCTCTTGTTTACTGCTCATCAGGTCACAGAGAGCAGAGAAAGAAAATAAAAAAGAAACAAATCAGAAACAAATCATTCTTCTCACCAAAATACCTCATATATCTTCAAACTTTAAGCCTCAAAAAATAGCTCCACTGTTCTTGGTCCCTCTGAAGGGTAGGGCGATATATCGCATGCGATTGTCATGCGCATCTCGTCAGCTACACAATATCGCGATAATGAACGCGATATCGCGTAGCTTGTCAGTGAACTACGGCTCTGTGTATTAAATGCCGCTCCATTTTGAAACAGGTGATTTACCGCTAATCACGGAACGGCTTTACTGACGAGATTCAATATATCGCCCAGCCCTATCCCTATGTCACACCTGCCATGATTTTATCATCCTGCGACATGTAATTATGGGAATGTGATGCCCCTTGACCTGGCCTTAATGGAAACACCACACTTATTGGCTTCCTATTTTCACTTAAACGTAGAAAATGAGGTGCAGACTTTACAAATGGCAGTAAACACACAGAGAGATAAACAAAGAGATGCATTTTGATCAGTATCACACAGAGAATGAGCTTCAGGATTTATCAAATGCAGATATATTTCATTTAGTTTAAAGTATCTATCTCAGCTACCTACAAATAAATAAATGATTGTGCTGTCAAATGATTAATCGTGATTAATCATATCCAAAATAAAAGTTTTTGTTTGCATAATATATGTTTGTGTAGTGTGTATATTTATCTATACATAAATACACATATTTTGAAAATATTTACATGTATATACATTTATATTCTTATAATTTATATTATATATAAATATATTTAATATATACTGTAACATTACATATTTTTCTTAAATATATACATGCATGCGCTTGTATTTATACATACATAATAAACATACACAGTATACACACATATATTATGTAAACAAAACCTTTTTTTATAATTTGAGGGTGGATTCGCTCAGATAATTTATTCCTGTGATGACAAAACTGAATTTTCAGCATCATTACTCCAGTCTTCAGTGTTACATAATTCTAATATGCTCAAGAAACCAATGTTGAGAAGCTTAATATTTCTGTGAAATTTGTGATGTATTTTTTTAAGGATTCTTTAATAAATAGAAAGTTCAAAAGAACAGCATTTATGCTAAATGCAATTAATGCATCTTTTCTAAATAAATCTATTCATACAAATAGTACTGACATTAGGTAATGTGTATATACAGTGCAGAAAGTATAACAGAGAGAGTTATTCTTCAGAAGGTAGATTTATCATTAGCTCATCATCCTGTCATACTGCAAGCTAGTATTAACATTGAAGTGAACGTCTCTCCCTCTCACTGTCTCTGTTGCTCTCTGTCTCACACGACAACCTCAGCAACTACTGTGCTTTAATTGGTTTTACATTAGACGGGTGTCATAGGAGCAGCCACACTGCCAAAACAACCGACACAGCCAAAACTCAAGAAATAGCAAGTGAAACAGTACACATTATGAAATAATAAACATTCAAAACTAAACAAGCTGTGCTGCATTGTCACTCGACTTCATTACATGCATTTTTGATCTAGTTTTGTATAAAAATATCTTAACAGTAGGCTCTAGCCTATAGTGCAGCACACATGCTTCGACACAATGTGAGTTTTCCAATCCTGTCCTCTGGAGTAACACAAGTGTCTCGCTCAAGGACACAGCAGTGATTACGAAAGGAATTGAATGATTCTGGGTTTGATTCTGATTGCAATTAATGATTCTGTTACCTTAATGGTTCTTTTAGTACATCTGAGGCAGGGTTATTATAGTTAAATAAAACTACAACCATAAAAAACTCATTTTTATTTTACTTAGGCTAGTTGCCAAGGCAACATTTCTAAATTTTATTGAGTTTAACTTGATGCACTAAAATAACTAAAACTGAAATAAAAACTAATAAAATTAACACTGTAAAAAAATATTTTTTTATGGAAATTGAAAGATCGTTATAGATAAATTATGAACAATTGTAATAATACTATTTCAGTATTTCTAAATCAAAATGTCATGTTTAATACAATACTTCTTTGTAGTTGTAAAAATGTACTAGTAATGCCAGTTTTTTTCCAGTGCATATAGACTGTATTATAAAATACTATAAATACTACAAAAAAATAATAATACAATTAAATAGGTATAACTGAACTAATAAAATTGACATACTTTAAATTTAACAATGAAAATGTATAATATTAAAATAAGAACTAGTACTAACATAACGCAGCACTGTAAGAAAAAGTCCATATAAAAATAGATATTGTCCTTGCAGAAAACTACCATTACATTTTCCATTAAGTTTACAGATATTTCCTTCAACGCTAAAACACAACACGATTCAAACAACTGTGAAAAATACAGAAAATTCCTACATATCATGTACAATGGGCTAATGGGCTTTATACATTTATTTTACAGATTTTACTTTAGTGTAGTCTGAGGAACTCATATGGGTTTAAAATGACACAAAGTTGAATAAACGATGACAGAATTTTACGACAAACAAACTTCTTGATAATCATTCAGATCATGTACATTTATATATATTTTTTACAAATTATTATTTTTTTTTTTAGAATTTAATTTAGATTTAGACACATAAAAGTATAAAGAAATCACCTCTGAATAACTTTTACATTTGAAATTGGTTCTCTGTATTATGGGAAACATTATACCCGCAGCCTCTGTTTTCACTGCACATTTTTGTCGAGTGAATGTAGTCATTCAGGTATTCAGCGCATAGAAAAATGTGCACATTGTGTTTGTGATTACACACACGATCAATTTCTGTGCTCCAATTGGTTATTCATTAGAAGGGTGTTGTAGGAGGAATGTGAACCAAAATCTGTGACATTGCCAGCTAAGATTCATCGCAAAGGCAATTTGGCAGCCAATTATGCGATCCAAGACAACAGATTTTGCCTTACGACAAAATAAATATTTTACAACCTGCTAATTTTGTCTCGGGCAATGAAATAGTGTGAAAATTTACTCTGCTGTAAGCAAAAATTTGCTCTCCTTAATGCACAGGAGGAACAACTGAGATATTAAAATAAATCTCATTTGCGATATTCCTCTCGCTCCTTCTCCCACCCATTTTCTCCTGAAAATTTTACAAACATGAACAAGGGCACAAAGTTAGTGATGAAGTTTCAGGGAGGAAGATGATGTGCCAGGGTAAATGAAGAGCAGAGGAGAGCGGGAGAGAGAAGAAAGGACACGAGAAACAGCCGATGAAAGGAAAAGAACAGGATGAGTGTGAGGGAGGAAGTGAGAATGAGAGACAAGTCATGAAAGATTTACATCATCAGGAACTGACAGAGGAACCCCAGCAGCATTAGATACACGAGAGAGAGAGGGGGGGGGGCTGATAATTCAAAAACAAGCCCATATTCATGCATGAGCAAAAGCCACACACATGCTTATATGACTACATATAATATTTGGATTGGAGGCGCATGTTATTCTGATCATCTGTCACTCTTAATCTCTGAATCTGTAATTGAACAGGAGATGATAAGACGTCAGGAAATAAACAGATGAACCCCAGTAGTATCTCTCTTCATCTTTCAGTGTCTGTTTCCATTCCTCCCTCCTTTATTTGCTGAACTCAGACATAACTTCATGAATATCTAAATAAATATGGAGCAGCAAGGGTAAACATGTTTACCTCGTCACCCAGAATGGAGGGGTTAAAACGTCAATGTCTGATTGTTGTTTGTTTCTGATTTAGAACTCACTTAAATGCATAGTTCATCCACATTTTTTTTATATTTTCTCACCCTCGTGTAATTCCAAACCTGACTTTCTTCTTGGAACACGTCAACAAGTTATGTGTTTTACTGAAAGTTTAAAGTTGTTTTTACCTAAACATTCTTCAAATATCTTCTTTTGTGTTCAGCAGAAGAAAAAGTCATATGAGAGTGAATATATCATGATAGAATATTTTTTCTTTGTTGTATGGAAGTCGTGGCCTAATGGTTAGAGAGTTGGACTCATAATCGAAAGTTTGCGAGTTCGAGTCTTGGACTGGCAGGAATTGTAGTTGGGGGCAGTGAATGTACAGAGCTCTCTCCACCATCAAAAAACTACCGAGGTGCACTTGAACACGGCACCGAACCCCCAAATGCTCCCCCAGTGCCGCAGTGTGTTTACGGTGTGTGTGTGTGTGTGTGTGTGTGTGTGTTCACTGTTGTGTGTGCACCTTGGATGGGTTAAATGCAGAGCACAAATTCTGAGTATGGGTCACCATACTTGGTCGTATGTCACGTTACTTTCATAAAAGATTTAAAAATATTACCAACCCCGAATTGAATTGAACGGTTTGACTTTAGTTACAAACCCAGATATTTTACCACTAGGCTATACCAAAAAAGTACACATCTGGTGGGATTACACTGATTCAGTCCTCACTTCATCTGGAACATTCTTTGCAAACACACAGCTATAGTGGAATGTTTATAACAGTCATGATGTACTGCTTTCTGTTCGATCGGCTTAAGTATTGAGAAAGAGAACGATGGTGCGATTGCGCTGTGAAAGAAGCATCCATGACAGAGATAAAGAGAGCGAAATCGGGACAAAACAGAAATTGCAAAGAGATCTCTTTCCTTTCTCTTTTGCACACCAGCACCTATTGACCCTCTCCCGTTCCAGTGTCAATCACCTTAATGAACAAGAAAGCGAGGTAAAAAGAGGCCAAGTGAGAAAGAGAGGGATGTCCACTCCCTAGGTGTAATTTCTGGCAATTTTTCCACTTACCCTCAACGGACCAAATAGCAGAGCTGCCTTTCGCTTTTGTCAGGTAATTCACACACTTAGAGTCAATCCAGTTTATTCTTCCAGGCCGCAGCAGGCAAAGGTGAGGAAAATAAGTCTAAAAGCCAGAGACTTATTTTTGTAGTCTTCCTGGTGTCTGGATGAATTCATAAGAGCTGGATCTCAGCAGTTCCCTTGTGAGTGCTAACAGACTTAGCTATTAATATACTTTCAGGGCTCATTTTAATCGAACGTATCTTCCGGTTCTGCTGGCAGAGATCTTTTGATCATGCCAGGAATGCAGGAGAAATGCCGCTTAATTAAGAAGTACGACCCGAAAGAACTTCACAGATCACCTTTGAACACTGTCAGTGAATGGCAAATTGCTCGATCAGAAAAACTTGAAACATCTTCACCTAGAACTTTCGGTTATTTCAGATTAGTTTCAGCTTGAGTGTCTAGTGTAAAAAAGGATGACTTTCTAGTTTAGTTTAGCTTTGCAACCATTTTGTGCAATGAGCCTCATTCAAATAGCTCGAGAAACTATTGCATTTTTCATAGAAACACAAAATCAGTATAAAGTTTTACAGTTTTACAAATGACTCGCACTCAAATTAATTCTGTTTGTTTTTCATGAATGAGGCCAAAATGTCAGTAATAACCTGTGTCCTAACCAACTACAAATGTCAACTGAACTAAAATGAGACTGAAATGAGACATTCTGTCATTGGCTTGCTTTTTTCATCATAAAAACTGATTTCATGGACTGTCATCTTCTGTGATCTGAAAAGTATGGCTTTTATTCTATTTTTAGTTTCAGAAAAGGCAAAACCTCTTTTCTCAATCAGCCTAATTCACATTGTTTGTAAAACCCCTCATATTTTTATAAAACCATATAACCACAGGGAAAATACAAACTGTCTTTTATCAGGATGCTATTTACTCTCACAGATGGTAAGGGGGGGGGGGATATAAAATCTTCTTGCACATTATAAATATTGAAAATTATTATTGCGTGCTGTGACTTTCAGTGTTATTGTTATTTACCAAAAGTAAAACTACAAAAACTATATATAAATAAATAAATATGGATATAGATTAAAATATAAATATACATATTTTAAGAAAAACTTTAAAATTGTATTTCAGTTAACTGCCAAGCCAACAATTCTCATTTTCATTTAAGTACTAGAATAATTAAGTAAAAAAAAAAAAAAAATACTAAAAACAAAAGATCAGTTTAAAAAGGCAAATGTACATAAAATGACTAAAACAAAACTACAATTAAAATTGGAAATATAAAATAAAAGCAAATTCAAAATATTAATAATGCTATAGATATAATACTGTTATTTTTTAGTCTCATTGGACCAAAGTCCTGCTCTGATAGGCTGTGATTTTGTCATTTCATGCAGCATGTTTGCTTTCAGTGAGGACAGAATAATTACTTGACACATCTGTTTAGGAAAAATACTCTACAATCCATCACAAAAAGGGTCTAAACAACCACCTGGTCTTGAATCACAACTACTATACACTCCATGGTTCTGGACTGGCATGGACATGATTTCAAGTCCCATTTGTCTGAGTGTGTGATCTGGTTAGCGGTCTTTAGAGAACAATTTGGTAAAAGAACAGTAAGCAGTATCTATTGGCTAGTTATTTTAGTCACAGCATGTCTGATCATGTTTAATGGTCTTAATCCCAAAATATGGTTTAACCCTGCATCTGAGTTCAGAGTTTCATCATTGATAAGGTGTGATTTTTCCTCAGGTCACTAATGCATAAATATATTAATGTATAATAGCTAATTTAACATAAAGGTCCTTTTAGAGTGAACCAGCTCTGCACACAAAATATTTGAAACGTATACTGTATGAGCAGCGCTTCCATATCTGACCTCTTAACGTGCATGTTAAACGACGTGTAACGGTATTAATTAATTAAAAGTGTCAAACTCATCCAGCCACAGCGGACCAAATTAAAGAGGTGAGTCTCTGAGGGCTCTCAACATGACTGAGTGAAACCACAGATCTACCTTCAGCAACTGCATGTGTTCCAACAGTCCTCCAGTCAAACTCATTACAGCTGTGTATCCGTGAAGGTTAGAGTGTGATCGGAGATCTGAAGATATCTCAGTATCTCCGAGCTGTTTAAAGTTGTTTGGTTAAACTCGGGTAATTGGGTCATGAGGTCTGTTACTCAGAGTCATGCCAAGTGAGTAAACAACAGTTGAGAGCTTTTAAAGTTATAAACAACAGCAGGCGATTTAAGAGCCATGCTCATTTGTGGATTCATTTAATCGTTCACTCCTTTATTGATTCATTCATTTATTCACTTATACATTTTGTTCCCTTATTTACAGCGAATCACTTACTCTCTTACTTCTTAACACACTCATTCACTCACTTGACTTTACAGTTGACCAAACAGTTGACGGTAGCCATTGACTTTCATGCAATTTTTTCTCCAACATTGAAATTCAATGGATACCGTCAAGTCTTTGGTTGACAACATTCTTCAAAATATCTTCATTTGGGTTCAGCAGAAGAATAAAAACTCGGTAACACTTAGTCCACTTTAGACATTCTACTAACAATAAGTAACTTTGCAACCACATGTCAACCAGCAGTCATTAGAGTATTAGTACACTGTCAGCTTAATATTTTCTAACACTTTATTTTGATGGGTCCAAAACATTCAACGCACAACATACATAATAAGTATGAGAAACTTTTCAAGTATGTCAACTTATTCTAACCCTAAACCTACAATCTAAAAAAAATGGTGCTATATAGCAATAAAAGTGGCTTGTTGGCTCGTAATCACAGGGGAACCACTTTTGGTGCTGTATAGCATCAAATCGTGGTGCTTCAGTGGTTCTTCAGCGGTTCTTTGGCATGACTACGGGGCTATATAGCACCGCTTCCATATACAGAACCTGTTTAGCTCCTGTATGGTTCTTCAGCGGTTCTTCAGTGGTTCTTTGGGGTGATTAAAGTGCTATATAGCACCACTGCTGTACAAATAACCTGTTAAGCCCCTTTAAATGTTCTTTACGAGCCAAAGAACCACTGTTGGTGCTGTTTAGCAACATTTTTGTTGGCACCTATTATGGTTCCACATAGCACCATTTGACATATTTGTATAGCACCAAAAGTGGTTCCCCTATGATTACGAGCCAAGAACCACTTTTAGTGCGCTATAGCACCATTTTATTTTTGTGTACCCTACTGAGAGTTAGAAGACACGTAGTTGCAAATTCATGAGAATTAGTTGGCATGTAGTTACAAAATTACTTATAGTTAGTAGAATGTCTAAAGCAGACTATCAAAATAAAGTGTAACCAAAAACGATATCAACAATATATCAAAGAACAGATGCTCTGCTTTTAAACAAAACAAATAATTTTAAAACTCTTTTTTATCAACAATTGTGTTGTGAATTGTGACAATTGTGAATGTGGGTACGTTTCATTAAAAAAGCTACATTTTGAACAAAACGTTGGAAAAATTGTCTGTTTGTCAAAGACTAAATTGGGATTGGATTCAGAACGATGATCAAAACACAGATTTGCACAGCATGCACAGTCCTATACCTCTTTGTGGGTTCATTTATGATTCTATCACTTGCTTCTTCTTTGCTTATTTTTGGATATGGAGTTTCTGTACTATTTCAGATGATGCATAATAGCACCCCCTACAATATAACATGGATTGCTGTAAAATTCCTTCAATGGCGGTAAAAAGTTAACTCGCTCATTTACTCACTTCACATCAACTGCTTTACTTATTCACTCACTCTTTTTGCTCACTCACTCCATTCATTCAGCCCTCACTTGTAAGGAATTTGTACTTTTATTAAGGAAGGATTCATTAAATTGATCAAAAGTGACAGTAACAGATAATGTTACAAAGATACTGTTTCAAATAAATGCTGTTATATAAACTTTCTATTCACCAAAGAATCCTGAAAAAAATGCATAAATGTTAAGCAGCACAGCTGTTTTCAGTGTTGATAATACACATAAATGTTTCTTGAGCACCAAATGAAGGATCACGTGACACTGAAGACTGTAGTAATGGCTGCTAAAAACATAAAAAGCTGACCCCAAACTTTTGAACGATAGCGTATGTGTCCTCGTGTAGACCGCTGAATGTGGATTACAGAGGCTCAGGCCGCCGCCGCTATGAAGCACACTGACAAACATGAATTAATCCAGTTTACTGTCTAGCTGCAGGAGTGACTCATAGGCAGCTTGACTCAGGGACACGTCAAATTAGACACATTCAAATAAAAGTGTTCTAGTGTTAAAGCACATTTAAATGGAGGTAAGTAAGTGTGATACAAACAATGTAATACAAACACTGCAAACACTCTCTTGCACACATATATTGAATACCTACAAGGCTGAGGCCCAATGGAGTTTAATATGGGAGATAAATTGTCTCAGACTTGACGCTCAATGCGAGGTAAGAATAAATCCTGATAACAGTTCCAAGTAAATTTTGTCAACTTCTAAGCATAGGCTATGCTATTATACAGATGGCATCAAAGCTAAAAGGCATGGACTAAAAGCCACAAAAGTCCAATTTGAAATTCCATGGGGTCTTTAAAAGCCTTCCTAAAGCAAGAAATAAGACTTTCTCTCCCACATATTACTGCGGTATGCTGTATTTTTTGTAGTCACTTGTTATTTAACAGACACTTTTTTATAGAAGAGTTCAGACTAACTGCATGAGATGCCCTGGAGCACTGGATTTAAATGACACACTCAAACGCACAACGATAACAGAAAAGGATTGTGATTTCAGTAGGTTTCTTTGAAATCCATTCCGCAGACTTTATGTTAGAAGTCCAGATCCTTAGACAACACTATCCTGAAGAAGATTTTGAACACAACACATCCTTACATAACACTGTGGTAGGGTATTGGTGTATTTTTAATGGGAAAATCTAATGGAAAATAGGAGTTCTCTTGCACTTTGGAAATAAAAAAGATATGTGAACTTCACCAGAAAGAAAATGTTAGCCAATCATGAGAGAATTCACAAATACAATCCATAAAAACAAATTAGTAATTTTACTAAAGTGTGCAGAACATTTTATTAATACATTTTAGAATTACACAATGAGCAAATGGGTGAAACATTTCTAAATTTAGTCTAATAATTAAAAAAATATATATTTTTTTAAAGTGTTATTACTACTAAGCTAAAACAAACTAAATGTAATGTAAATTGAAGTATAGCTGAAATAAAATAAAATATATAAATATTAGATGACAAATGATTTTTATATAATAATATTTTAAATTAATTAATATTAGAAATGTTGCCTTGGTAATTAAGTCAATTAACACATTTACTAAAATGAAAACTGAAAATATGAAAATGAACATAATTCAATACATTTAGATTATACCAAACAGCGTGGATTTATTCTTGTTTAAGCATTATTATAGCATTGCTTAATAATGAATATTGAAGCAGTGAGCTTAGAAAGACGCTAAAATCAAACTGTTCTGGAATCTGTCTTGAGTTGAGCGCTATGTGGGAGGCATGAAGAGCCGCTGTGTTTGTATAGCATCCAAAATCAGTCATTTATTGGGTTCCTTTTCAGTTCCCTTAGAAGACAGCTGCCTATGTAGACAGTGCACAGCAAAGCAGCTCAGTAGATTTACAGCAGAGCTAGTATGTCTACAGTGGAAATTATAACAATTGTATCACTCAGGCCCAAAAACACACACTTACAACCTCCACAATAGAGAAAAAGACCCAAACATCTTTAGTGGCCAGTACAGAGGGAGGAAGAGACATTTCAGTAAACTACTCAGACAATAATGAGTCTGACTCTCTCCCCCTCCCCTCTCTCTCGTTCTTTCTTATCTCTAATGATTTGGTTAATTCTCTTGAAGGAGACTTTGGCTCATGTTGTGCGAGTCGGCTGCCATTGCGAGATAAAATTTTGGCCTGCGTGTTCTAACTGGCAAAGACAAGACCCCGCAGAGGTCACACACAAACAGACAGACAGACACACACACACACCGAATCAACACAGCCTAGTGCCTGTAATTGAAAATGACTGGAAGAAAGCTTCACGTTGAAACGAGGTGAGTAAATGTCTGCAAGGATGGACTTTATTACATGACAACACATGCAGACGAGGAGGAGAGGAGAGGGAGGACGATGCAAAAATGAACACACACTAGCATCAATTCTCAAGGTGCTTGTAGGATTGGCCTATTATAGCCTGTCAAATATACAAAATAATTAACAGCTCACTGGTGTGAAACAAGAATATGTCCAACTGCTAATTGCGTAACCTATGATTGGACATCATGAGTGAACTAGAGATGAAGAAATATTCGAAACTCAATACAGATATAGCAAGCATACAAGCAAAAAAAAATTATAGCTGCTCCAAAAATATACAGTAGTTTGAGTATAAAGCAATTTTAATGCTGTCGAAATCGAGTCATTTCAATAAGAATTCGGTTTTGCTTAAAGGAGAAGATTTTTCTCATCAGGTTCAAGTTGGTTTTGCCAATTCGGAAGTTGCTTGGTTTGAAAGTGACTTTTGTGTGAGCTGAGATCACAACATTAATGACAATATACCCTTTTGCCAGCAAAATTTCACTGAAATGTCAAACATTTTGCTGATGTGACTTATATTTTCCATAATGCTTAAGCGAACAGTTCACCCTAAAATAAAAATGTACTCACTCTAATATCATTCCAATCTGTTTTTGTCCATCAAATGAAAACGATCTGGGTCCAAAACACCATTGGATTCCAATGACCTTCATCGTATATAGAGTAAAAAACTCACTTACTGACTGGATGTTTATATGATAATGTATATTAAAGATACACAAAACAAGAAAGTCAGTATTACCCTCCTCTTATCCTACAAGGAATTCAAAACAATATCTTGAAAGCTGCATTTCAAGCTGAAATGTAATGAACCTTGTTATAAGTTGGAAAACAAATAACAATCTACAACAGTCAAATTGGGAGGAAACTTTCCAGTGGGGAATTATTTGAGGAGGGAGGTTGTTTAAAATTGACTGTGATAGATTCTGACATACAGTAGATCTCCAGAAGAGAAACGACAGAATGGATGTCTTTTAAACTTCAGCTTCTAAAGCAACAGCAAAGTCAACTCCTTTTATTGAGAACATCCTGGCAAAAGCTTGAAGGCAGGCAGACATAAAGATGCAATTTGCTGAAATAGCTAACAAAACACTTTCAGGGAACCAACTATATCATTATTTGGTACCACTATCAATAAGGCCTGCATAAAGACTATTAACATATTAATAGTACATATTATAATCCATTATATGCCTGGTGACACATGAAAATTGGTGCTAATCATGTATTTAATGCATATTCGTTCAAGTATGAATGTGAAAGCACTATTTAAAAAGCCATATTGTGACATACAACAGATTAAAAGATGTAAAAGTCATCGCAAAAGCAAAATAATGCATAAAGGATGCAGGTTTTTTATACAACTATGTAACGTGGGGACCAAGGGTCTACAATGAAAATATGGGATTTATTTTCATTTAAAGATGGATATAAACAAAGAACTGGGAGTTTGAACATGTACAACGTAAATATAAAAAATGTTGCATTATTATAGGTCACTGATCAAATTTGGGACATTGACCATGTTTAACTTCGTTGTAAAGGTCATACGTTTGAATGGATCATCAGGTTTAGCAGAAATTGAGTCCCTGGCATTTTCTACACAAAATGAGTGAAATTTAAGATTAGATCATTTGCAGCATAATAATTTGTTCATTTGAATAGAATGCAAAATAGAAGCATTTTTGACTTTCAGATCACACTGTGCTGTGCATAACCAATTAGATGATAATTACATATACTTTATGGTTTTGAATGCGGAATCAGCTAAATAAATAACTTATTGCTATTTGAGACATGTTTATGTGCCCAGATTTGATTTGAGCATTCATGCATGTTCAGCAAAAACAACGCTGCATGCTTTTTGATGTTAGTATACTTCATCATAACACCTCCTGCTCCATAACACCATCATCACCCATCACTCATCATCACAGCAGGCCTGTGTTTCATCAAATTGTTCCATTTGATTTGATTTGATTGGAACAGAAAAGCAGGACTGTATAATACTTACAGATTAATCAAAAATATAATAAAAAAAGATCCTTTTAAAATCACTGTGGCTGAAGCAATATATCAAACACCAGATCCAGAGATGGCTGTAAATAACCGTTGGCCATAAATCTCATCTAAAGATTAATGAGTATGACATTTTCCAGATGTGTTAATCCTGATCTGGATGTATTAATCTTGAGGATTAGATGTTTAGGACAATAATACACTCGAATAGATTACAGTCTTCACAGGTTTTGCTGATTAAGGATGAAATCTGTTATGTTCTCAGAGAAATAGCATGAGCTCTAACATAACACACTGCAGGAAATTCAGTCCACCAGTGAGGTAAGAACAAATGAACTCAATTCAAAATACACTATCATATTTACAGAAATTAATTCAATTCTTTTAATTAATCAAAAGTGACAGTGATGTTAATATAAGGTTTCTATTTCAAATAAATGCTGTTCTTTTGAAGTTTCTTTTCATCAAGCAATCTTTAAAAAAAATAGAGTTGTATTACCATTTCTACAAAAATCTTAAGCGGCACAACTGTTTTCAAAATTGATTATATATTTATTTTATTTTTCTCGTGCAACAAATCACATATTAGAATGATTTCTGAAGGATCACGTGAGACTGAAGACTGGAGTAATGATGCTGCAAATTCAGCTTTACATCACAGGGATAAATTACATTTTAACATCTATTAAAAAAGAATACATTTTCAATTGTAATAATATTTCGCAATATTTCACTACTGTTTTACTGTATCTTTGATCAAATAATTGCAGTCTTTGTGAGCATAAAACTGAAAAATATTGATTGATTTGTTTTGTAGTGCACACGCGCACACACATGCGCACACGCACACACACACACACACACACACACACACACACACACACACACACGATAACTCTCACATTTAAATGCGATTGTCATGTTGTTGTTTGTGGCCTTGAACAAAGAGAAGGGGAGATAGAAACGTACTAGTGGTATCTCTAGAGATACAGAGAGGCAGGAACAGAGATTCTGTGAGACAATTAAAAATGCATATGACACCAGGGATAAGTGTCTGTGATTTTAGTTTTAAACCATGCATAATCAACATCTGGCATGCAAGCACTAACAAACAATGTAAACAGAAAGAACAAGAGGCAAGAAAGAGACACATATTGTCAAAATACTTTAAAATGTTTGTTTAAGTGGGTGCACGCATAGTAAGAATCTCATATTAATGATTTAGACGCCCACAGGCCACCCAAATTCAGATCAACCTGCTTTTCAAAACAAAAACTATGGTTAGTCACTCTCTCTCTCTATCTGTGGGTGGTTCTTGTTCAGAATAAGCTGCAGTATGAACCGGATTTTATGACCTGTCTGGCCTTCTGACTCAGCATTGTCCCTTTTCAACTAAAATCCCTCTTAAGTGATCTCATTTCTATTTTTGGGATTCCATCTGTTGATTAAATTATATTGTATTAATCAAAAAGCATGTCTAATCGATAGAACTCATAAAACTTGATTTAATAAAATAATTTAAAATGAATAATGTAATAATTGATTGATTTTTTAACAATAATATGACCCTGATTTTATTGATTTATTCATGAATTCATTCATTCCACTGGTGGTGGTTGAGGAGATTCCCTCTTCTATGTAAAGTGCGTAGAGTGCCCAGAAAAGCACTATATAAATGTAAGGAATTGTTATTATTATTATTCATTCATTCAGAAATTCTGTGATTTCATGTTTAATGAAAATGGTGGTGATAAAGGTATAAAAAACAAACAAAAGTAATACAAATTTAAAAGGTAATAAAAAAAATTAAACATTTTTTTTTTTTTTGGCAAACATAGAGCTGCACAACAGAGGTTTACTGTTAAAATGAAACCAGTTCTTATAAATTCCTTATAAATAAAGATCATTGTTTTAGTACTAATAATATTATTATTACTTTAAGAAGTACATTCTTCTGTACAACAGTAATATACAGTATTTATGTCACAATTTCTTCAAGTTATACCAAACATTTATTTTGACCCCTTGTTGCGAGGACCTTTGAGTTTCTGTGTATATTCATATTTAAAAAGCTACTCTTTTGTGCTTTAATATTCAAAGACACCAGTTTATATTGCATTTGAGTAACTGTAAAGCCCTACTTCTGATTTATTTTGTTTAAAACTTCCCAATTTGCCTGGCGTGAATTTTTTGTGCTTTTGGATCTGAATGACGGTAATATTGGAATTTCTGGAAGATTTGTAGGGGATCCATCATCGGAAAGACTCAGACAACACAGAGAGAGCCATTCAGTGTTTCATTTATCAGTCAATTATTGAGAAACTTTGTCTGAGAAACAAATTGAATGGCAAGTTTATAAGTTAAATCCAAATGGGACTAATACAAAATAAAGTAATTTGCACTCTTTATTTGAGTTAATTATAACCAAAGCTAAAGATCAGAACAGAATGTTATATGACCTGACTCAGCATTGTCCCTTTTCAACTAAAATCCCTCTTAAGTGATTATTTCTATTTTTGGGATTCCATCTGTTGATTAAATGATATTGTATTAATCAAAAAGCATGTTTAATCGATAGAACTCATAAAACTTGATTTAATAAAATAATTTAAATTGCATGAATTCAAAACTCCTCAAACTTGTAAGGATTTATAAACGATTGAACAAATCTAAAGTTCATACATACTTTGGCTAGATTCTGTCAGCAACACTCTCTGGTGTCTATTTAAACTATTTAAATATATGCCTGCTAAAACCACAATTTATGTGTGAACACCTACAAATATTAATAAGATGCTACTCTCTCTCTGTCTGTCTCTCTCCAGATGTCATTGTCTGGTTTCCATCCTCTGTTCCAGATGGATGCTTACTCTCTCTTCCTGCTCAGCCTTACTTCACCACAGACAACACGTCAAGAGAGGATTCACAGACGAAACCACACACTTATACTCACAGAAGACAGCATGAGATGCTAAAAAAGTCAAATAAAGTGACATGCTAGTCTTTATTTCCATGGTTACATCGATTCGGTGGTGCTTACTCACAGTGACACTATGAAAGGTGTGTGTGTGAGTTATATGAGAGGCTCATCTTCAAGGTTTGGTGTTCTTACATACTGACTTTATGACGCCACCTGTCTCTTATCCAGTCGAGTATGTTTCAAGTGAACACTGTGGGGACATGCCTCAAAATATTAATATTAATGTTGATATAATCTTGCATGTGACTATGTCCCTGTTGAAAAAAGCATATGTTGGTTAGGTATGTCTTGAAGCATGGCAGCATGTTTGAGCTGGTTTAAACTGGTGCTTAGTTGGTCCTGAGCTGGTTATGAGCTTGTCCTAAGCAGGAGCTAGTTGCTTTGGACCAGCTTAGGACCAGCACATGACCAGCTTAAACCAGCACAAACCAACTGCCATGCTTCAAAACACCTCACCAGCATATGCTGTTTTTTCAACAGGGGTTGTGTCCGTTAGTATCAAAAAACAGTATCTACAGTGTGTGCTGGTTATATATTTGTAATGATGTGATATAACAGCAATATTAAACTGCAATGCTTCTGAAATAGAATATAAATTAATAATTAAATGATATTATATTATATATTTTTTAAACATAAATGTATTCCTGATATGGACATTTTATAATTTATGGAAATAAATTATATAATTTTATATTGAAAAGAGTTGTGATGCTTGATGTATTTGAGGAAACCAGGATACATTTTTAAATATAAAAGATGATAAATATAAAAAGGTCAAAGCATTATACATGTTTGTACAGTTAATTTTGATCAAGTTTATGTGTCCTTCCATACTGATAAAATAAAATAATTAATGTCCCTACTTTTTGATAATTTTTAAATGGCAGTATATTGTGCATTTTTTATGCATCAATCCACTATTAATGCAACAAATGATCTCAAGAGATTCAATGCTTAATTTACTAAATTAATTCTGTTTCTATTAGAATGCATTCCCTTTCAAACATCTATTCCTATGCTGTCCGATTATTGGATATTGGACTCCAATATCTATCTCCACCACAAATTGTAAAACACAAACCAAACATCAGTATCAACGAACACATCACATAGACGACTCTGGTTCCTTTTAAATACAGGCAAGTACTTTCTGGTTTGCAAACGTCCTTCTGTGTTCCTGCTGACATTTTAATATACCAGCAACGGATGAGTCGCCCCCTCCAAAAATACCCCATACAGTATGAACAAAAAAAAACTAAAAGCTCATAAACTTCTTTAAGGTCAACAAAAGGACATGTTTAAAAAAAAGTCAATTAAAAAATAGTGATTTTGTTTTAAATTCATCCTGCTGTCAGCTCTCTGCTCATCATTTCTTTGTTCTTTCCCCTTCTTATGTCCTTGTCATATTCATTCAACTCAACACTCTGTTTGTGGAGTTTCAGATCCTTTAAACTACTTTCAACATCTCCTTTCCTCTAAATTTTTGATTAGGAAAAATGACATTTCTCCAAATGGTGGACTTGACTGACAGTCGTAAACCTCTTGTCCCCTAAAACACTGCGGAGAGACTAATGACTTAAAGAGACCATCTACACATGGAACACTTTCCTTACCCTTTTGTTCCTTTAGTTTTACATTCATTTGAAATCAGATGTATAAAGGTCTTCTGCACTCTTTTATGTCATTCCACTTTAAAAATAGCTGGTTGTTTAAACAGATAGGTATGAAAAAAAATCTGGCTTTAATTAAGAGCAAAAACAACTTTCTCCTTCACTCCCAGAGGAAAGACAAAAATTAATGTCCTTTAAAAAGCAAACTACAAAATGTGACACACAACACGCACTAGTGTTTCTACAGCGTATTGACAATACAGAGAAATGAGATGTTGCAAATGTGAAAGGTGAAAAAAAGTCAATATTTTGTCCCAGAGAGTTGATCTGAATAAAACATATTACCATTTCACATTACAATCACACAACAAATAAACCTAAAAGAATATATCTAATCTAATATCTAATAACTTTGCTTTATACAGCCACTGACATCCTACAAATCCATGTAACTGCATAACATTTACATACAGTCTCTGATAGGCCTGTTCTGCACATCAGCTGTGACATTTAACTGATAACGTTCTTAATATCACAAATGTTTTCATGCAACAGAGATGATAAGTTAACCTACAATTATCCACATTAATTCCAAGCAACATTTTACTCATTAGCAGATTAAATAACTTTCATTATCAAGTCATTAACAAACGTATTATGCCTAACGATCAGTAGTTGATTAAAATCAGAATATATATTTTTATACATACATGCAAATATGTGAATTGTGGAGATTAGTGACTATTTGACTGTTCTTGAAATGCAACGATCTGTTGAACTATATATCAAAGCTAGTTCATCTTAGTAATGATAGTTTGAATTGATTTAATTGAAGTTTTAAGTTATTCCTACTTTTCAATAGCTTTTAAACTATTTCAATATAAGATCTAAGTTCAATTGAAATTACATACATTTACATTAGACATCATATATTGGAAAGCATATATACTGTATATGGTAATATATAGTATATATATAGTAAATGCTGCATACACTTACTTGCTATACTCAGGTAAATGGAAGGGCTGGTTTTGTTTTCCCCATTACGTTCATTAACGGCCTGTACATAATACCGACCCGCGTCCGCTGCCGCCGTCCCCAAAACCACAAGCTGATTGTCCAGTGTTGTTGCTCTGAAACCAAAAGAGAAACACACAAAACACTTGTAAGAATGGTCAACAAGACTGTCCACCTATGATTTCATTTCCTTTCTAATATCAGGGTGACCTGTAACAAATCAATTGGCTTATTTGTAAAATTGTGCAAGCCAAAGTTATAATGAAAGCACATGAGCATTTTATTATTTTAGTTCTGGATGGTTCACCGATGAGAGGGCAACGTGATAATTACTCCTTTCAGCACACGTTCACAAATCAATACATCACTGGACACAATGAACATGCACAAACACGTGCACACGTCCACTTACATTATCTGAGGCTTTTGCCACTTTTTGAACTGATATTTTTATCTCTCTCGAGGGCAGGAAAAAATAACTTGCAAAAGAAAAACACAACAAAATGAATAAGGAAAGAAGAGAGAGTGGGCTTTTATGTTCCTCTATGGTCTTTGTTCAATAGTGCTCTTGTGAGAAACGTCAATAGCGCTTTCAAATTTTCACACACACATGACACACTCACACCTTTATATGAGGCAAGTTTTTAAAAGCACTAAGAGCTCCACACTTTAGTCACCATAACAGAAGTGTCACCGCCACAACTAGATGTGCCACACCCAGAGAACCTGCAGAAAGCCCGAGCGAAATTACAATCCTGTCTGTCAGAACTCCCCAGAGAAACAGACCATTACTGAAAGGCCTTTTACACAAGTAAAGCACAAGGAAACAGAAGAACAAATGCAGACAACATATACAGAAACTTAAGCAAGCCATATTGTCACGCTATAAGGAGTGAGCTGCCACAATGAGAACTTTGACAGAGGTTTGAAAATATATCCACAAAACGTGTATTTAAAATGTAAAATACTGTGTAGACTATTTGAAGGCTTCCAGGATCATTTGAAAGGGCAACACAAAATGACCATTACTTTGTATTAAAATATGTAAATTGTAAATAAAAAGACAATTTGTCTGAATATGCTAGTGTGGTTTTATTGTTGTACCAACAGCTATAGCAAAATATGAGACATTTTAGTTATAAATTAGTTTGTTTGTTAAAAAAAAAAATAATAATAATATTTATAAAAAGGCATCTGAAACAATAAACAAGCAGGATGCAATTATAGTTAAAGTGATACAGCCCTACAGCGTTAATAACATAAAGTCAACATTTATTTATTGTGGCTTTCATATAAGAAGGACATTATGCAATCCATTTGTCTGCAAGTTGTAAGAACTACATTAATGACACTTTCAAAAGCTTTAAAATCATCTTTCATTGAAATTACATTGAAAAGAATAACAAGCACTTTACCTATCTTCAAAATGTATTTATGTTCCATGGAACAACATTCGGGAACATTCGGAAGTCATTCGGGTTTGGAACGACATGACGGATGAGTAAATGACAAAATTAATTTTTGAGTGAACTATCCCTTTAACTAAACAGTACAGGCGTCTCTGCTTACAGTACTTTTATGGTGAAGTTATAATTTCCATTATATAACCATAAAACTTAGTGAAAACTCCAGATGGAATGACACCGCTGGGATCACACACTGGGCTGGTGTTAGCCGACTCTTACAGAACTACTTCAACTCAACCTCAATAATTTAAATGACATCTGAAAATAGAAGTGGTGTTGTAACAGCTCAAATAATGACAAAGATGATTGTCGTGACTTTGATATTATTCGTTTATGTAAGAGCACAGTTTCTCCACACCAAATCCTGACGTAATGGCAGACCTCCGAAACGCTGGCCAAAGCCTACAGTAATCTTCAAACAGAGGAGCTCAGTGTTTTAATGCATGAGCCACCATGTAATGTCAATAAAGTCCAGTCATGGGTGACTGTCCACATTTAAATATATAGAGGCTCTTTTGTCGACATTTCAACGAGTGGGTTCATTTTGATTACTTGACACTTTCACACGCTAATGCATGTAGGCATACACAGACTCAAGGTGAAAGAGGAGGAACCATTAGGAACTAAATAGCTTATACTCCGACTTCAATATGGAAGAGCTTTTAGAGCAGGAAATGTGAATCAGACAAGCAAACAAGCAGTAAGACAAGGGAGATAGGGAAAAGGATAAGCCCCGAGATATTTAATGGGCACTGGATGTTGTTCATATGGAGTTCAAGGTGAAATAAAGTCAGATGGTGAGCGAGAGACAGCGAAGAGGACAGACAGGGAAAGAGAAAGAGAGAAACCACATGAAAACGTCAAGAATAAGCGTTTTAATCTATCTCCTGTAAGGAAAAAAATTCCCTTTGAACTCTGAGTCTTTAATTCCAGCCTCTCCATCCAGGGGAAAAAAAGAGGGAAGGGAAGGGGAAATGAAAAAAGAGAAGTCTCGCACTCAGTCCAAAATAAATCCACAGTGGAAAAATCTCAGCATGGGATGTTTTCACACTTTCGGCTTCAACTTTAAAATACAAGATATTCCAGGCCTTTAACTAACACTTTCAGGCTGGATTTAAGGGTGTACGTTGAAGTTTGTTATGTTCTAAATTCATAGCTAATTTTACACATTTGAATAGATAGTTTATCCAAAATGAAAATTAGGTTACCATTTACTCATCCTCATGTCATTCCAAACCTGCATGAAACTCATTAGATCCCACTGACATACAAAAACAAACAAAATATATTCTTTAGTGTTCCACAGGCAGACAAATGGGCATTTTTGGATGAACTATCCCTTTTGAAGCCACTTATAAGTTGCTTGTCATTTTGTCACAGCAAACCCTTGGCCCCTTGTCTATTTTTCAGCATTTCTGAACATTAATTTTTTTGTTTGAACAGCCCAGAATGTCAACATTTGGCTCAACCAATGGCGTGAGTTGGGAACTAGACCAGATGACTTAGGGGCCATTCACATAGAACACATGTTTGCTTTTCAAAATACAAGAAGCAGGATAGTGGAATAAAAATAAAGCATTTTTAGAATGCTGCTTTATGTGCAAGATGCTGCAAAAGACTAGAGAGCAGCAGTTAAACACGTCCATCTAACGAATAATATAGGAGAATGAAAAAACACATTATGTGTTAACGGCCCCTTAGAAATGCCAGATGTGGACAGTAAGAGCATTTGGAAAACCTGTTTGGAAAGAATAATTACTTTCTGATTTGTCCTGCTAGTGGAGCAGAAAAAGATCATTTTAATTTTCTTTAGAAATATACCAACTGTAGCTTTGGCAGTAAATGAGTTAAACCATACACAGTCAGTGCAGATAATCAAACACTTATTAGCAGTGGTGAAATTATTACAAGGTGGTGACAATCTGGGAAAATAGAAGAATAGAGAGCACCATGGGAAAGACAGACAGAGCCATGTCAAATTGAGTTTGCAAGCCAGGAAACTACACTTAGATGGAATTTGACTTGTCAAATTGCTCCCAAAATCACAATAAACATACCTGTACACAAAAAACATACAACAATTTGAAATATAAAGATGGATAGAAGAAACACATATTGAATATTGTTTAGTCATGGAAAATATTACATCAAAAGCAACCAGCAATATGCTGTAAATTGGTCAAATATGCACAGCATATACTGTATAACTTGCACAGTGCACACACTCAAGGTTCCTGCAGGGTCATTGCCTAAAATAAGATGTTTATGGATTAGAGGACCTTCATGTGCCCTGGATAAATGCAAAAGGTGCTGAATTTCAGCAGTAAACGCTAGCCTACAATAACAACAACAGCAAGCATTTAGCAGGGATGTTGTTCTGTTGTTAATGAGGGTTTCTGTTCTTGTGCATGGTTATTTTTGTGTTTATGGTTACAAAAATATTTCAAAGAGGTGATGACTCGTCTGTGAAGGCGTGTTGTTGGACCTTGTAGATGTCCTGGAGGCAAGGTGGGCTGCACTCATTGTATTTTTTGTCTTCTTAAGGGGGTGTATATTCCATCTGTACCATTTTTTGAATTGTTGGTTTATATGCGTAAGAAGGAGATATACATTTTAAGCCTGTGTCTTGCTGGTTCTTTTCACCAATTTCTCATGATTAATTTTTTTTATCATTTTACAATAAGGTTCAGTTTGTTCATTTGTTTAAATTTTTTATATTGGTTAATATTTTAATATACTTTTGTCTATTCTTAATTAATTTGTTTGTATAATACATGTTCTAATGCTAATTAAATACAACCTAAATATTAGAAAATGTACTAGTATAAACACAAAATAACTACCATTTAAAAGTCTGCAGTCAGTATTTATTTATATATTTATTGAATGAATCAATGAATAAAATCATTACTTATTCAGCAAGGACGCATTAAATTGTTTAAAAGTTAAAAGTAATGTACAAAAGATTTCCATTTCAAATAAATGCTGTTTTGAACTTTCAATTTCTGAATGTCCTGAAAAAATGCATCACAGTTCAAACAAAAATATTAGGCAGAACATCTGTTGTCAACATTGATAACAAGAAGAATGTTTCTTAAGCACCAAAATCAGCATATCAGAATGACTTCTGAGCACTGAATTATCTGAATATATAATAATAAAAAATACATTAAAATAGGAAAGTTTTTTATTGTACTTTATTATACAATATTGCTGTTTTTACTATTTATATTTGAAATAAATGCAGCCTTTTTGAGTTTACGAGACGTTCTTTTAAAAACATTTGAAAGGTAATGTAAATTGTTAAAGATATTGTAACTGCTTTTCTCGACTGCCTTTTGCATTAACTAATGAATTAATTAAAAGGGAGTAAGGACAAGCATCTTTAGAGTGCCTACTTTGAACTGAAGTGCAACTGAACTGTCAGTGTTCCTGTGCAGTGACCGACCTGCACCAATGTCATGAAGGAAGTGCACCTAAAGATTATTGTGTAGACTCTTATGGCAGACTGAATTTCTCCAGCTGTCACTTAAAATACATCCTCTGTTGATCTTTCTTTAAAACAGTATGACTGTTTGCTTCCCTCTTAAGGCCGCACTTAAGGACTCAACGGTGTTGACAGCTGAGCCACTGATGTTCAGTGTTGTGGGGGTTTGTGTGTCCTTCTTTAAGTCTGCAATCTTCACTGCAGGCTTCAGAGCAGTCAGCTTCAGGTTATTGTATCACCACCAGGACACCAGCTGCTCAACATCCTGTCCACAGGCAGATCTGTTGCTACTGCTTATGAGGCCACACTCTTAAAAATAAATTACAATTAGAGCCCAGCCTGGAGCCACTAGAGAAACTTAAGTTACACAAATAACTTTTTAGACCTTTAGCATTGACTTCATTGTTCAAAAGTCAAGATGTAGTCAAGATGGCAGCCTTTGTGGCGTTGTCCGCAGTTGTTTTTGTTAGTTTGTCCTGTCTTTAGTTATATACCTGCAATCAGTTTCACCAGAGACGAATTGCTGGACATTCGGAAGTACACACCACCTGATATTTCACCGGATTTCGTCTATTCTGATGTTTTGCTGGACATTGTAGTCGGCGGAGCAGCGGTATTGTTTAGACGATTCAGGATGATGCGCTCTTGAAACTTCATCGGCGGGGATTAAGAATGCCGTTGCCTAGCATCCATCTAGCGAATCTCCACTCTCTACCCAACAAAACAGACAAACTCCTTCTGCTTTCCTGGTTAAACAAGGATTTTTCAAACTCTGCTGCTCTGTGTTTCACGGAAACCTGGCTGAACGACGCCATTCCAGATAGCGCGCTTCATCTTCCGAACTTTCAGCTGATCAGATCTGATCGCGACGCAGAATCAACAGGGAAATCGCGTGGTGGCGGGACATGCTTTTACATCAATGAGAGCTGGTGTACAGATGTAACAGTTTTAAAGAAGATGTGCTGTTCTGATCTAGAAATGCTCTTCATCAATTGCATCAGCCGTTCTACTCACCACGGGAGTTCTATTAGTTCATCCTTGTGAGTGTCTACAGTCCTCTGTAAGCGCACGTGAGCTCAGCTTTACAGAAACTTGCTGATATGATCACAGACACAGAACAACAACACCCTGACTCTGTTTTAATCATTCTTGGGGACTTTAGTAATGCAAATCTCTCCCGTGAACTGCCAAAATACAGAAAGCACATCACATATCCTACCAGAGACAGTAATATATTGGATCACTGTTAAACAACAATAAAGAATGCATATCATTCTGTCCCACGGGCAGGTTTGGGGCTCTCTGATCACTGCCTGGTTCATCTTATACCAACCTACAGGCAGAAACTAAAATCTGCTAAACCTGTGGTAAAGATGGACCAATGAGACAGAGCGGGTTTTACAAGCCTGTCTCGACCTTACTGATTGGAGTGTTTTGAGGCTTCTGCAAACGATCTGGACGAGTTCACAGAGACTGTCACTTCGTATATCAGTTTCTGTGAGGACATGTGCATTCCTACCAGGACTCATTTAACCTACAACAATGATGAACCATGGTTCACTGCAAAACTCAGACAGCTCCGTCAGGCCAAAGAATATGCTTACAGGAAGGTGGATAAAGTCTTGTATGAACAGGCCAAATACACACTGGAAAAGGAGATCAGAGTAGCAAGAGGAATTATTCTGAAAAAATAAGGATTCAATTCTCTTCAGTTCTGATTCAGTGTGGAAAGGTATGAAAGACATCACCAGTTACAAGACACCATCCCCCAGCTCTGTGAAGAAATAACAACAGGCAGACAATCTGAATGAGTTCTATTTCAGATTTGAAAAAAAACATTGCATATTGTTATTCCTTATTTACTTGTTCTTTTTAATTCTTATTTGTAGTATCTGTTTTTGTTCTGTCACCATCATTCTATTGCACTGCGGTAGCTTCTGTAACGAAAACTAATTCCTTGTATGTGTAAACATACCTGGCAATAAAGCTCATTCTGATTCTGAAAAGTTTGGGTTAATATTCAGTGACGCAATTTTCAGGAGGACACTTTCTGAAAATGTCCCTCTTCAGCTTATTGCTTAATTTTTTACTTGTCCTGAAAGAATATCATGCACACATTTTAAAGAATTGCCAGTTTAAGCATTCAAACTATTTTAAAACATAAAAGCATGAGAAGACACAAAAGGAAACCCAAAGCATGCACACAGAGAGCACTGGTTCAGACTGCGTGCCATTACCAAACTGAGTTCTTCTTTGCATCTTACCACGCTTAAATGAACAAATGCAGACAATATTAAGTCAAAATGCCAGTTTAGGCTAGTACCCTCATAAGCAATGTCTTAACTGCGTTCAAATAAAAAGCCTTTGGGCATGAACAGATCAATGCGTTAGGTCTTAAAGTGACAGCAGCTTAATATACCTGTTTGTGTCATTCATGTTAATCAAAGAACTAATAGAAAAATAAAAAAAAAACATTCTACTCCAATCTTATCTCAATTTAATAACTTTTTTAACTTCAATACATTTTAACTTGATTGTATTTTGCACCTGGATACTACTTTTACCTACCTAAGAACCTAAAGCATTTTTTTCTATTTAATTTATTTGTGCTATTGCTTGTAATTTGTTTGTTTGTTCTTTTTTTATTACTGACCATTTACTTGTCTTTTTTACTTTAATTTTTGTATTAAAATACAAGGTTACATGGGTCAAAAAAACTAAACAATGAATACAATAACTTTTTTATTGTCATGTGACACTGAAGACTGGAGTCATTGCTGCTGTAAATTTAGTTTTGCCAATACAAAAATTTTGCAAAATCTCTTTAAAGAGATTAAACTTGAAAACCGTTATTTTAAATTGTAATAATAATTCACAATATTACTGTTTTACTGTACATTTAATCAAATAAATGCCTTGAAAGAATGAAAAAAGGTTCCATGTTGCAACACTTTTTCGTTGCATGGTTAAACTGGATTGTGGGTGATTAGTGTATATAATAATGCAAAAGTGTGCAATTAAAACATTGACAGCCAAGTGAGAGGTAGTTGCAGCAAGCCAAACTTGGTCAGTATGTTTCACTCAATTGTTTTCATTAACATGAAAGTCTGAGAACATTTGTGACAAATGTCATGTATGTGTGTGTGCATGTTTGTTTGGAAAGCCTGATTACACAGTGGTCCAATCTATGATGTTCTGCTATGCTAGGGAACAGCAGCAAAAAAACGTTCAAATGAGGGAGGGATGGAGAGAGAGAGCTAGATGAAGGGAAGAGGGGTGTGTGTCTGCAGATCTGAAGTTCAAAGAGTAATCAAGAGGAAAGTGTTAAAAAGGAAATGAAATTTCATGCAGATAACAGCAACAAGAAGACAGATTTCAGCACTCCTTTAGAAATCACATGCTTCAATTTATAGTCCAAACACAAGCCAAACTACCAAACTAGATACAAATTATACCTGCACATAAACAGCTTTTATTTTTATTTTTAAAGTTGCAAATTCAGTCTGTTTTTGTAAGTCTCTCTGCAGGGAGACTTGTAGTCTTTTAGGAAGTCTCTCCTAACTCTTCATTGACATGGAGACAAGGAGCTAATCCCAGATTTGTTAGCAATGCAAATCCAGCATGTTCAAACACAAAGAGGGATGTGAAACATGACAGGAAGGGGAAAAATATCTACAAATCTAGTAGAAAAGTAAGAAACCATTTGCATTGCGATTCAACATGCATTTAGGACTTTGTTAGGACTTGAGATTTTTCAAAGACCTAAAAAAAACTTACCATCAAACAATATACATTTGGGCAGTGTAGCAGAATTTTCTTAGTGAAATGCTGTTTACACTAAGTGCAAATAGCTATAGATTCTATTTACACTATGTTAAAATAGCAGTATTTTCTTCTATTTATACTACTTAGTTCAAATAGTGGCAATTATCTGCACCTCAGTATTGTAGTACACGATAAAACACTATTCAAAAATAATGTATTGAGTGCAAATTATCATTTTCATTCAAATTATTTAATGGATGCCACCTTATTGGGACAATAAAGCCCTCCCTACACCTGCCCGATACTTTCTTCTCAACTGTTCGATTATTTCCTTCATTTTTTATTGAAAATAAATCCTTTTTTGACATGATATGAGATTAAAAAAGGGAGAAAAAGTTCTGGCAAAGATTCTGGCAAAAGGCAGATTCAAACTTGGGTCGATCACGTCAAAAAGTCAATGGCAGGCACTTTACCATCTACGCCACTGGAGCTGTTGTTTGACAATTGTCTTTTGTAGTGTTGACTAGCCCTCTGCCAACAAGGCGGGCTATTTGCAAATAGTGTAAATAGACACTCCGGTAAATTTACCCGAGAAATAAAACTGTAAGACATTCAGATTTGTTTTCAGAAAATATATCCTGAATTTTGTTTATTTTTCTAGTTTTAAGACTAAATACCTCTACATTATGCTAGATTTATGCTTAGCCAATTTGCACTCTCCTCACAACCTCCGTGCTAGTCGTGGGAGCTGTATTTTCACTGGACACACATGAGTATTTATCTCTCTCCTCTAGATCTCATTTCTTTGATAGAGTAACGCATTTCACGTACGAGTGGCCTTTGAAATGAAGACCATCTCATAGGTGCCATGACAACCGTTTGACTGACAGCCGGCGAGGTGAGCTATCCTCAGATGCTGCTGTGATGCTGACAGTAAAGCTTGATGAGCAGACGTGTCGATCCTGCTACTAACAATCCAAGAATGTGGAGCATGGTGTCAACAACTGCAGGACGTGCCGGTTTCATTTAGAAAATCAATGAATGTCATAAAGCACATCATTGCCGCGGGGGACAGCTGATGCAATCGGTCTAAAGACACTGTAGACAGTGATTGATGTTACACTATTCTCAATACAAGCATGTGTGTGTGTGTTCTAAAGTGTACAGACGAGGTTTTCCTGACGTTTGACAGATTATAATGTAAGGAATACATTTACATAATGAATTTAAACAAGTTGGTGTCAATAGATATTGATCTTTTACATGATTAATTCAACTTAAATTGAAAATGTTGTCATCTTTTTGTTCCATACATGATGGACTTTCTTCTGTGGAAAACAAAAATAGATATATATTAAACAATGACTTTCAGAGAATAACAACTTAAATTTTGGTATTTTCCTCACATGAGTGAGCTTCTTTCTTATTTTGAAGCTAGCTTGGCAGCTCCAGTTCTCATTCATTCTAAATCTATTGAAAAGAGCCGGCAGAATTTTCATCAAAAAGACAAATACTGTATCGAAGAAAGTCATTCAGGTTTGAAAAAACAAGTAATAGAGGTCAGTAAATGATGACATAATTGGCCTTTTTTAGACAAACCCATTTACATAATAAATTAGAGCAGGTTTATGTCAATATCTATTGATATTTTTTACAGAACATGTCTCATAGATGTCAAAACGGCCACTTACACTCGATGGTTAGGAATGATCTTGAAGCCGTCTCTGAACCATGTGACCTGAGGGCGAGGGTAACTGGTCACAGCGGGAGGATTCAGGACAGCAGCTCTTCCCTGAGAGACCGTTTTCCTCTGTTCCAGTTCAGCAAAGTTATCCATGTCTAAGAGAGAGAGAAAGAAACGGATAAAGAGAGAAAGAGATGGAGAGGTGTAATTTAGTAAAAAAAATGGGTACTACTTAGTACTACTTAATGGGTATTGCCGATAGACAATAGTATGGTGTAGCGACGATAGTAAGAGATATCTTGTGTGGCTGAGGACTTTGACAATATCAAAATTATGATTATTATTAATAGTAGCCTAATAATAATAATCATCATTTTGATATTATTAGTTATTTGTGCCATCATATTTACAGTTTTTACAGTGTTGCATGTTATAACCAAACACACACGATTCTGTTCCGCCAATCAGAAGTGTTCAGATGAGTTATCACTGAAAAACCTGAGTTTTGCAGTTCAGTGCACGCTCGCTGACTGAATTCTGCTTTTAGATTGTGATCATGTTAAATACAAATTAATTCTAATTAAAAATGCTACTTGACTAAAAAGATATATGACCCTGGACCACAAAACCAGTCATAAGTGTCAATTTCTCAAAATTGAGATGTACACACCATCTGAAAGCTGAATAAATAAGCTTTCCATTGATTTATGGTTTGTTAGGATAGGAAAATATGGATACAACTGTTTGAAAATCAGGAATCAGAGGGTGCAAAAAAAATCTGAAATACTGAAAAAATTGCATTTAAAGTTGTCCAAATTAAGTTCTTAGTGATGCATATTACTAATCAAAATTTATTTTGATATATTTACAGAAGGAAATTTACTAAATATCTTCATGGAACATGATCTTTACTTAATGTCCTAATGATTTTTGGCATAAAAGAAAAATAAATCATTTTGACCCATACAATGTATCTGTAATTAGCATTGTTTACATTCAGCATGATATGTACATTCATACTGAATGTAAACAATGCTAATTACAGATCACAGAGCTCTCAGATTTCATCAGAAATATCTTAATTAGTGTTCTGAAGATGAAGGAAGATCTTGCGGGTTTGGCACGACATGAGGGTGAGTAATTAATGTCAGAATTTTCATTTTTGGGGAACTAACCCTTTAATAGATGACACTCACATTAGGCTGCTTTTAGCCGTACCCTGGAGTTGGTTCACTTTCTGGCTATGAAACTAAATAAGTAAATCAATCTCACAGGTTGACGACACGACGATATGATTATGGAGCATATCGCTCAACACTACTACATGGCTTTTTGTGGCTTTTGCTGTAATACACTTGTATATGTATCCAATATGCCTACTGTACTTCAAACAGTAAATAAAGTGTACTTGAGTGACAGCATATTTAGAAATTACTGGAGTGTTTCCTGAATGTCACTTTTAGTTCATCCCCTATGGGACTTCTGTGCTGCATGCATATGTGTGTGTTCTAGGTGAGTGTGGTGATGTGTGAAATCCATTTGTGCTTCAGCCTCCCGGACTCCCTTTCTAACAACATACACATGTACTTACAAGCCACGCGAACATCGGCCCTCGTCTGGATCAGCGCTCCCATCCTGTTCCTCACTGCGCACTGATATACACCCGCATCCTCACGCTTTAATGAAGTAATCATGTATCTGGAAGAGAGAAAAAGATTTGGGATTTACATGGTGCTTACTTGATGTTCTTGCTGTGCAGTACACACTATACTGCATATGTCCTTATGAGTGTGAAACAGAGCGCATTATAATGCAATGATAAATGTTTTAAACAGTAGTGTACTACGGTTGTCTCATTATAACCTCAATACATTGCATGTTTAATTCAGTGAGTAACTTCAAGTTATCAAACTTCTTTAATCCACTTTTGCATAAAATTGTCTTCACTGCTGGCAGTTTGATCCAATAATGAGCCAAGGAGGAAATATAAAAAAAACTGGGGTAGTATGGTTCATTCGTCACACTGTAATTAATAGGTCAAATCAAGTGCATTACATTGTGGAATAAAAAATATACCACACTATACAATTTTGCATACTTTTCACCATGTTATAGAATATACCATAGAAATAGTATGAGTAGTATGATACTGTTATTTTGAATGAATTCCAAGACTTGGCTCTTATATGACAGTCAAAAATGTGTAATCAGTACCTTCAACATGATTTCTAAAGCCTGTACAATAAACAGACAAGAAGTCTGAAAGAGAACACTAATAAGTGCTTGGATTTATGAGCAGATGGATGAGACTGTGTGCTGTTTAATGAGAAAGATTACAAGCCCACAGGGTCAGAGCTGCTCAAATCTGTGTTGATTCGGTTTAACAGATAACTGTGTTTAATGCAGAAGTGATGGTTCACATGGATTGAATGTGGAATCAGCTGCACTGATAAAAACTCAACGCTCTGTCATTGTTATCGACATCTCAACCATGAGGAAAAGATTCAGAGGAACACTGAAAAACATTACATTTTAATGATACTGTCAGGATGAAATAAATACAGAAGAAAGATACATCATACAGGTTTAACATTTGAATATTATTTATATAATATTAAAGTTTTATTTGATAGTTTTAGAATTTGTATTTTTCTATTATTTATAGTATTAATCAGTTTTCAAATGCATTTTAGTTTAAATATTTTTAGTAAGTTTGTAATGTGTTTTTGTATATTTAGTTTAAGTATATTTAGCTTTCATTTATTTTTACTTAGAATTCAACTTTAGTAGTTCTAATTTTGTTGAAAGGTATACCTAATATTTACATTTATTTTATTTCAGCTTCTTTTTAATTAATACAATTGGTTTTAATAGTATTGATTTTAGTTAACAATAATGACAAAATAACAGAATTAAAATGTTTGGATGAACTACCCCTTTAAAGTCAAATTTCATTCCTTTAAAAAAGATGAAAATAGACCTCATCGCTCATCTTGCTAACACTGTTCTTATTATACACAATTTCTTTATTATACACAACTCTGATGTCACTGTAATAATAATGTCTCCAAGACACGAGGGGTCACAGATGGATGACCAGAGAAGAGAAAGAGGCCAAAGAAGGGAACAGGACAAATGAGATCCCAAAGGACTCGGCACCGTCTATATTATTTTATACTGTAGCACTATTTTGTGCAGTAAAATCCAGAATCCAATGACCTTGGTACATGGAAGCCAGTTAAGATAATGGTTACATATACCTAAATAGAGCAACAAGCTACTTTAAAAATGTAACATTTAAAAAGATATTTGTGTTATTTATTGTTTTGCTGTGTTCAGACTTCATGATCTGGAATAGCTCCTCAAAGATCAGGTGTTAAAGCCCATTTTAGTGTGATTAATGATCTTGCTTCAGAAGGATTGTCCCAGTTGCATGGTTTTGGATAAGAGATACAAACATCTAAATCAATTAAATATGTATGTCTAAACGTGCAGACAGCAGAGTGTGCAGTATGTGTTGATTATTACCTGTACTCTGGTGTGTATTCAGTGATTTCTGTGCTGTTTCTCATCCATTTGAACTCCAGCGGCCAGCTGCCCTCAGCCAGACAGGTGAGCACAAGTCTGTTCCCCTCCAGGTGTGTCTGTGCACCCCCTGCCTCGGTTTTAAAGTACGGTGCGATGTCTGTGAAGAGAAAATCAATAACAGAATGAAAACCCATGCTTAATTTTGATGTAATGAACTGTTAAACTTCCCCAAATGCGAAAAGATAGCTAATTATGATGCATGAATAAAAGCACACTGAGCGAAAGAATAAAGTGCTGACCATGATGTATAAAACGGTCAAGGCCCACATACTGGCCAAATATTACTCTGATTAATGACCGATATATCACCCAGGCTTATTCACCAGCCAATATTTGGCCATTTTGAGACTGATAACTGTGTCTGAGTATACATTTAGAGTACATCTATACATCTACAATCTCTCTCTCTCTCTATATATATATATATATATACACAGGTGCATCTCAATAAATTAGGATATACCTAACTACCTCTGCAGGTGTTTTGAGTTGATTAGCTGATTGGCATGTCACCATATTATAATTTGTTGAGACAGTGAATTGGTGGGTTTTTGTTAAATGTGAGACAAAATCATCACAATTAAAAGAACCAAAGACTTAAACTACTTCAGTCTGTGTGCATTGAATTTATTAAATACACAAGTTTCACAATTTGAGTTGAATTACTGAAATAAATGAACTTTTCCACAACATTCTAATTTATTGTGATTAACCTGTGTATATATATATATATATATATATATAAATTTTATTACGATTATTTATTTTTTTAAGAAATGTATGTATTATTACAGTTGTACTGCTTAATACTTTTGTGGGAACTGTGATACTTTTTTAGGACTCTTTGATGAAAAGGAAGTTCAAACCGCACTTGCTTTCATTCATGTATTTATTTAGGTGACAATGTAAAAGTCTTTACTGTCACTTTATCAAATGAATACATCCTTGCTGAATAAAAGTATATAACTTTCCTCCAAAAAATCTTTCTGACCCCAACATTTTAAACCATATACTATATAAAGTCAGGATGCTCAGACAAATAGGAATATGTTTTAATAGTGACTTTGTGCTGTGTTTAACCAACAAATGGCTTTCGTCTGCACATTACACTTATAAATACACACTTCACCTTGAAGTCATCACCTGAAATGGCTGGCGCTTTCTATATTAGGCTTTCTGGTGCCCTCTCTTGCAGAACCTGATTTTACCAAGTGCGACATGGTCCTGGATCAACATCTTTGTTGACCTTGGAACAACACTGTGATTATAACCAATCAGATTGAAGAACCATGTTATAGTTTTTGTAAAATGTATGCTTACAGCCAGTGTTTGGTGCTTGTACATCAGTGTCATTCATCTATAATTTCCCTAAAATCAGAGGAAATTTTAGTTAAATGTTGTTAACCAGGGTCAACAACTCAGCAAAATCAGGACGTGTGCCCTTAACACAGCTACGTACTGTATGAGTCCTTGGGCTGTAGCAAAAACATTTAGGCCATAATAAAAATGAAATATATTTCTGAAAAAATCTGCAAATACACACTTGCCCATAGACACCCAGTTATTGTAAAAGGAAAGACTGGTATTTGTCATAAGAACAAGACACCTTCATGTCAGTATTACACAGCCAAATTCAGCCCAATTTACATAATACACATTCACCCAATAAACTCAGAAAAAGATCTCAAAGGGACTTTCACTCAAGTGCTTTGTGGGAAACTTGTTTCAACGCCTTTGTGTATTGTGAATCTAATCTCTCCATCTATAGTCAGAATGGCTTCAGATGACATCACTAATACTAAAGAACATCCAGCCAGTAGAAAACAGTAGGGAAGGCATGTGACCTGAGATGAGACTGATAAAATGAGCTCTCCCGCTCTCTCTAAATGTGTGGAAGCTGGTATGCAATTCACACTATATGAATACAGTAAGTTAAAAAAAGATAAACATTCCATTCGGTCTTTTGTCACACTAAACTGAATGTATATTCACAAGACATACTGTAGACTCTGTTGCATGAAACAGCGATCGATTTGGAATGCTTTTCAAGAAGCAGCACAAGAGCAGGACTGGCATGAAGAGCACACAAAATACAACTTAGAATTGATTCCAACAGAATTGTATGATAGCATTACACATTAACAACATGGCACTCTTTGACTCCAGCATGTGGTTAAGCTAGCAATACTTGAGGAAAACAATTAATAGTTCAATTTCATATGAAATATTTTAGTTGATACATTTTAGAAATTCTGGCAAATATCATGAACAATATTTGAATTTACGAATGTCATGTGACAGTCAATAACCAATACATAGCTGATATTATAAATCCATACTGCTTTGTTAAAAAATATATTTTTACTCCACTATATTTATTAATAGTTTGTTTGATTGAGTTCTGCATTGTATGTTATTGTATGTACACATGATGCTGCCTTAGGATTTGGGCAAAACAAGGTATCTTAGAAGGCAGCAAGATGCTGCTGCATAGCTTTGGCACAGTCTGGTGTGTTGCCCAAGTCAACATTCAAATGAAACATTCTTACTGCCTCTGCTGGATAAAATGACTTCGGTCTTTTATTGTGAAGCTAAAGGCCAATGCCTCAGTGACTCCCATCACACTTGTTAGTAAATTACTCGCCATTTAACAAACGCTTTCATCCAAAAAAGACTAATTGCAGAAGCAGCCCTATTGGAGACACTGCTCACTGTGAGAGAATAGAAATGAGAAGCATTAGCTCTTAACAAGATCTTAACATTTTCTGAAGAAAACGTGAGTGATTTTTGCAAATGTCAGTAAATGGTGCAGGGTGAGTTTTTAAAGGTATTATTTTTTAAATATATATTTTAATCCCCCAGATAATCAGATCAAAATTAATTTGAATATTTTGGGGGACAAAGTAATATACAGTGGTGGCCAAAATTGTTAGAACACCTGAGAGATCTGAAAATATTGATATTTTTTGCCTCCAAAACATGCAGATGGTTGCCCCGAGCATAACAAATACCAGATCAAGTGAGTCGTACCACTTTTATCCATTTTTAACTTTAATATTTGGTATGTCCACCTTTTGCAGCAACAAGAGCGGCAAATCTGTCTGGCATAGTGTCAGTATATATCCTGAGAACTTCAACACTAATATCCCATGCCTTCTGAAACTCAAGCCAAAGGCTTTCCTATGAATGTACAAAAGATATTCATTTTCCAAATTGCCTCAATGTGGTTGAGGTTCAGACTTTGAGGGGGCTTGTCCATAATTTTTCAATGTTTCAGCAGATTCAAAACAAAAACAAATGCCTACAATTTTATTAAAATGAAAACAGAAAATATACAAATTAAATTAATTAAAAAATATTGACAAAAACTACAATATTATATCAATGATAGTAAAATAACTGTTTCAAAAATATGCAGGGAGAAGATCAATGGAAGACCAGATGGTGGTCAACCAATATACTGCCAAGGCCGATATATCGGCCAATATTTGGTATTTTTCAAATGTCTGCATCATAAGTTTGTCCAAGATATCAGAATCAGCATCGGCTGTCAAAAAACAATATCGGCCAACCACTAGATAATTAAACCTATTTATGAGACAAATTTTATTTAGGATGCAGATTAGATCTTTACAGAAGTTAGATTTTTTTAAGATTTTCCTTTTTTTACTGTGAACTCTCTTATTTGTCAAAGACAGATGAGCAAGAATAACATTAATAGCTACAAAGCACCACTAAATGATAACTAGGGCTGCCAATAACGTCTATTTTTATTTCAATTAATCTATCGACTAATTTATCGATTAACCTAAATGATTAATTTCCCACAAAAAAATCAACAATTTTACTTTAGAATATTTTATTAAAACACATATTTTATTAAACCACATTTCTATGAAATCCTTTTTTATTTAAGCAAAAATAAAGTGGAACATAGAGTGCACGAAGAAGCAAGTGTCCAAATCACTGAAATCAAACTTCAGTATTATAGTTTAAGAATGACAACATATCCATGTGTTCTAGTCTAATAATACAATTATAATAAAAAGGAGTATTTAGCAGAAATGTTATTTACCAGAATTTAATTAGGTGAAAAATTTAAATGTGCAACATTTCTGTAAAAACTAATGTTTTTGATTATTAACATTGAATGGAACCACTAAAATGGAATGAAATGGCGCATGTTGCATTCCCAGATGAACGTTATAGTAGACGTAAACTCACAACAACATGCAGAGATAAATAATAATAAATAATACGTTTCTGTGGAAATACTGTGAACGGAGACGCTGTGTGACGCACGTACTTAACCAACACGCATGTAAATAATTAAACCGCATATACTGTATTAGATCTGCATCACATATAATTATTTAATTAAATCATAGCGTTTGTGAATTCACAATTATGCTTAATTATAGTCTAATAATGTATTTTATGGATTCTCGTCTGTGAAATGCGCCACTTCCGGTATTTTGCCGGTTAGTCAATGCAAGCAAAATGAAGTCGACGATTTAAAAAATCAACTACTCGACTAAAATCGACGAATTACAACAGCCCTCATGATAACTAATAACTCTCCAGTTACTATCATTGTTTGGGACTGAAACTTGGCGCTAAACCTTTAATCTTTAACCGATGAACGATTACGATTACTGTGTTCATCTCACAGGAAAGGAGCTTGATGTTGAACTTAATGAGGCAAATCTGTATTTCTTCTAGTGCCAAATACACCATGTGAGGATCATAGCACCCTGTGATCTGACCTTTTTTGAGGTTCCAGTATAATGAGACTGCGTGACAGCCGCATGCACTCACAGCACAGTCGTACAGTTTTGGGGAGTTAAGTGGCCCCCCACCCATAATGCACCAGTCCTTTCCTCTAGCCTCAGGATACAGTTACCCACAGAGAAGATCTGAGCGCACAGACAGGTAGAAGCAAGCATGGGTAATCAGGTGGAAGAAATGGGGTGATCAGTGACATTTACACATCAAACACACACACAAACATTTCGGTGAACTCCGGCACAAGCTGTCCACACACACTTGTACTCGCATACACACATCATACAGACTCACGCAGCGGAAGAGACAGGGTGATCAGTGACATTTTCATAAAGTGGAGGCAGAAGATTCTCAAGGGAATGGTAAACAACATATGCACACACACACACACACTTTTAAAAGTGCCTTGCGACCAGGAAATCTTTCTGTGAAGGACTATAGCGTGCTCAAAAGAACTTAAAGCAGGAAGAGTACGATCTGTGAAATGGAAAGGACAAACATTATTGATAGACTCATCAGTCTGTGTTACCTGAACTGTGCAAACATCAGGGCTTATATAAGACATGAGAAACTTTATTTGACAAATAAAGAAACAATGTCTGACATTCAAATAAATACTTATTCTAGTGATGCACCAAATTTACATTTTTTGGACCAAAGACTAAAATTCATGAGTCGGAAAATGCAGTTTAATTTAGTTTTATTGCATTTTTTAATTAAATGTATTAAAAATAATAACTGAATAATCTACTTAAAAAAGCTGCATTTTCAGAATCGTAATATTATTAATTAATTCATAATTTAATAAATTACTTTAAACAAAACTTTGGTTTTGTTTAAAGTAGTCTTTGGATTCTTTGGATCCAGAGTCTTTGGATTCAAAGTGAATTAAAATATATAAAATGCACATAAAATAAACAGATCTTTATCCAGTGTTATAAAGTGACTAGGTAAAGAATAAACTGATGGTAAATGTTAACATAGTATAATATGGTTATATTACAATATTAAATTAAAATGAAAGCACAGTGATTGCATCTCCAAAGTATTTTAGCACATCTTTAAGTCAATTTAAGATTTAGAATATCTTTTTGTACATGTGTATAGCTGCAGGCACACGCTGGGACTCTGCAGGATTTTATGTCTGTTTACAAAGCGGCCAATTGTCACCTGCCACCAACAGTTTTCTTCAATCTCAAATGGCATGTGGTGTAAAGGAACGCAAATTGTCCCTTATTTCTCTGCTAAAGTTTACAACTCTACCTTTAGAGAAAATGTGAAAGCCAAAATGTTATATTTCACTAGAAACTGTTTACATTGAAGGAGGGACTTCGCCTCTTAAACAACCGCATTGCAAAGCAAAATCCACCTCGCTAGACACGCTTGAATCAGCTAATTCAAAGAACAAAGACATAAAAAGCAGTATAGAAACAGATTACATTGTTTTAAATATCCCATCACCCTTTTGTGCTCAGGTAGACATGTACAGATGAGAGAATTAGTTATTCTTCAGAGGGCAAATAGAACAAATGCAGAATAATTACTGTTTGCCGCCAGATAAGGGGGTTAGTGAAGCATTCAGCACGTTTTTGTTTGCTTATAATCAAATTAAAGTTCAAAAGCATGCAAAATCTGACAGCTCTGAAAATGAAGTACTAAACTAACACTGAATGAAGAGAGAGAGCAAACAAAAATAAATAGAAAGCTGAAAGAAAAGGACATACACAATTGCTCACTCATACAAACACAGGCAGGCAGCTAAATGCCTAACATTTCTAAATGTCTACACCACGGGCTATATAATGGGATGATCGTCACTTGCCTCACTAATGTTTCATACAGTCTGTACTGTAGAATCCCAGAAAAATAATGTATTTTTGTATTGACATGTCTGATTTGTATTTACACTTTAGTATCTTTGCAAATCTAAGGACATGTTTGAGATCTATTCTGAAAAAGGAGAGACAATTGTATATTTAACTGCGTACGCATGCTCATTTGCATTATCTCTTAATACCACTGCCATTATCCAACACTCACTTTCTCTTAAAAAGATAATAGCTTAATTACAATGTCAAATGATCTCTAAAATCTAAAAAGAATATTCTTTTTTATATTGTACATCATCATGTCTAAATTCACGTGTGTAGCTTTTGAAATTGCTTTTAGTTTTAAACAGTATATTTCAAAATAGTATATTTCAGCATCATTGAGGTGCTATTTTAGTTTTTATAAAAATTTTGAATGACATTTTGAATTAAAATTTTATATTTTGTTTAGTTGTGGAGTCAGTAATTTTCTTGAGGGTTTTTAGTTTCTAGTGATTTTCATTTAAGTTTTAGTTATTTTCGTACATCCAGTTAAACTAAATTAAAATGACAAATGTTGCCTTGGAAACTAGCTGAAAAATGTGTTTCTATAGAATTTGGAGCAACAAGTTCTTGCTCTCCAATTCCTCCAATGTTGTCTTAGAGTAACAGCTGAGATATTGACAGCATTTGTGATATTTCTTTCCTGCAGTTTTTCTTCAACAAAATCCAAATACAGGCTTAAACACAGCTCGACATAAGATCAAGTTATCATAGAGCCTCGCAGACACAGACACATACCCTCAAAAGCGGAAAAGTTCTCTTGACAGTCCTGCTGTTTCACAAGGACAACATACCCCAGAAACGTCTCGACGCGCTCTAGAAACACTCTTTCAAGTAAAGCCGGTGATGAGCCCCATCTAAAAGAGTTACCATTCTCCAAAAGAGAAATCTCTTGACATGCTGTATTAAGAGTAGAGCCGTTATACATTCCCTTGGCACCGATCACAAGAAAAACTTTCACCTGGTAAAGAAGGGGTGATTTTATTGAAAGGGTGTGAAGTTCTTTCTTTTAACCTTTTCTCAAGAGCATGTCAAATACTTGATTCTCACTGATTCTTTCAAGACATTCATCTGGGTAACCTTAGTGTGGTTGTCTTGTCTTGACGTGATGGACAGATGGATCTCTTTTAATTCATTATTCAGATTGATTTAGATCAAAAAGCATTCCCACCAAATGTATCCTGACGATCAAAACCTCGTGGAAGGAAATCTACAGACAGGGAGCATATGGCAGGTAATTCTTTGATATGAAACTGTAATTGCATAAAGGTTTTATAAGATTGTGATTTTCTCAAGAACTCGATGTTAGAAATATTAAATCACTGAATTCTGCAACTGACCAATCAGAACAAAGAATTTCAGAGGCCTGTGTAATAAATAACCATATATACCAGATTTGATGGAATAAATACTGTTATATGCAGCTGCTACAAAAGAACATTAAGCACAGAGCAGGTGTGGAAGGTTGTGTGTGTGTGTGTGTGTGTGTGTGTGTGTGTGTGTGTGTGTGTGTGTGTGTGTGTGTGTGTGTGTGTGTGTGTGTGTGTGTGTGTGTGTGTGTGTGTGAATATTCACAAAAAAAACATTAAACAGCTTTAAAATATTAAGCCACTGTTTTGATTATAATAAGAAATGTTTATTGAGCACCAAATCAGCATAATACAATGATTTCTGCTTTCTAAATTCAGCTTTGCATTAGAGTATTAAATTACATTTTTAAACAGTCTAGAATAGAGTAATTTCAAATTGTGATAATATTTCACGATATTATGGTTTTTAGTGTATATTTATTATAATAGATGATGATCATAAGAGATTTGTATCAAAACCATTTTTCAGACCCAGATGCTTTTAAATGGTAGCGTACTTAACATAAGGTTATCTGGTATGGCAGGAACACTTACTGTATGAAAACAATAATCTTGAATTAAGATCTCCTTTTGACATTGAAAGTAACATGCAAGTAAAAACACTAAATATATCAGATCAACAAGGAAAGTCAAACCACTTTAAACCGCAGACAGATCTCTGCAAGTGTAACAAAATGGAAAAAGTCTGAAAAACAACCTTGACAGAATTCCGCATCTAGACGGACAAAAGACAAGTGTTAAATGTCAACGCTTTTACATTTTTCAGAGAGGTTGGAAGCCACTTTGTAAGCCGTTTTCAAAGACCTCAGTTTTCAGTTAACTATAAAGAAATGTATTTTTGTTTTCAGAAATATTGTATTCATGTGAATGGAGCGTCAGATGCATGACTGTTCAGAGATGTCTAGCCTTTATATGTCCAGTCCCTTTCTCCTCTAACTTATTACATTTCCCCTCCCTTATCTCATATTTTTCCACTGTTTTGCTGTGAAAGCTTGCTCTGTTTGCATGCTTGCTGTAGCTCTATTTGCAGCTTGCACGTTGTAATATCTCTTTGGTTGCAATTACAAATTAAACAGCCAAAACACACAAAAAAATGACTGTGGGCAGATTACCTTTATACTTAAAATGATTAGTCTACTAAGACACTATTAGTGTTATTAGTATTAGTTTACTAACACTATTCAGTCAAAAGAGCCTTTTTCCCCAATGTACTAACAATTCCACAACCCTCAGAATTATTAGAGCTGAGATGAAAGAGAAGTACACATGGGAAGTGCTAATTATTACAGAGACAAAAAGTCAGAGTGTTTTTTCCTGAATTTTCTGACAGCTTGCCAGCTCTCCAGCCCAAATTCAATTATTATTTCCAACTGTTACGCCAGTAAATGAAATTTGCAGTTATTTTAAGTTTGTTTTAGGGAACTAAAGAGTCTTGTTCTGACTGTTTTATAAATACCCTGCAGAAATGAGTACATGGACACTTTTGTGAAAAAACTGGATGAAAAATTGCATCAAATTACTTCTCATCATTCAGCATGTTTACAGGAAATTACATATTTTGCAACTAAGCCCTTTCTTGACCTTTGAAGGCAAGAATTACAAGGCGGCACAGGTGGATTGTCCCTGTAGTAACTGTACTGAAACGTGATCTTGGATAAGCTCAAACACTATTCAAAAGGGATTTGTTTTCTAAACATCTGATTTGCAATAGCTGTCATTTTTTTTAAAGTACCAATTTGGACGGGATGTCTAAATCCATAATAAATGTGCACCGGGAATTTGCATGCAATGAGAAAATTAAATTTGGTTGCACATTCTACAAAGGTCAACATAAATGTGGAGTAGCTTTGTGAAACCACAATATCCACAATCACAGACATGCCTATACGGATGGGATTTCACTTCTCAGGGGACCAACAAGTTAGATGAAAAACAGTAGGTAATTTGCTCTAATTTTTACCCAGGATGTTCAAGAAAAGCACAGATTTGTTTAATTCAGATGCTACTGGAATCCCAAAGTAAGCTTGCGAAACAAATGTTCAAAACCTCCTCAGGGACAACGAGTTACATCTTTAAATGACTACTTGCATAGATACACAAATCTGGCCAAATAAGTTCTTCAACAAATGCAACTTTTATTAAAACGTAAAAGTTCCTCCTACATAATTTCCCGAATTGCTTCTTCTAAACAAGAAAACCTTCGGAAAAGAAAATTCCATCATATCTAATATTATTTGTTTTTAGATGGAAAATACGCAATAGCAAGGAGAATTCCTCAGAGATAAACTTCATGGGTGGGACATGGCTACTTGGATTAAGTCAAAGAAAGCAGGATTTGATTTGCAATTTTAAAAAGACTACAACTTAGTGTGTGTGTATGTGGGTGCCAACGCAGAGCCTCTCCCACGGGACACAGCACAGTACGTGACCTCATTAAAGGGAGACAATTTAATATTTGACAACATCCCCTAGAGGACTTTGGACAAAGCATGACTTCCTGTCTCCCCAGATTGACTCTGCTGTAGATGAGGGTGTATGTGTGTACCTGCATATGTGACAAGTACAATTATATCTGCACTGCAGGAAGCAGAGCACTTTCCCACAAGTACAGACAAAAACATCCCTATCCACCATAGTGCTGCTTTGATCAGACAGAAAACTTCATTCTCTCTGCACACTACTTGGAAAACATCTTAAGATGATCATGATACATCATGATCCCTGTTGTCCTTTCCCAATAAAATCCACCCACATATTTGTTTAGAACTGTTATGAACTGTTTTTGCTTGATCAGAGCATATTTCTCTCCTGATTCAGACAAGATGACGTTTTCACTGGTGAAAACAATATTATGGATAGAGGACTATTAAAATATCGTCATGGAGACTTATCTTATAATATTTTTCTTGATAAACTAATTATTGTTGTTTTTAGGTATTTTAATTTTTTATTGGAAGACAATACAAAAAGATTAAAAATATATATTTTGCTGTGTAATTTATTCATTACTAAGCACAAACTCCTGCATCTGAATATAATGAATTGTGCAGCAAATTATGATGAACTGTTTTCATTTGAATTACTAGACCTGAAAATACTGTAAGTTTTGACTACTTAATGCATCTGTAGGTGTAATCCTGGATCTGTGTGCTTGTATGGTGTACATGTTACAGGTCATGTCATCCCAGGAGACATTCCCGCTCCTGACTGATCCTGCATCAGCGGCCTTTTAAAAACCATCTCACGCTCCAACACAGACCATTGCTTAGGCAAAAATAGCTTTATTTTACTTGTTGGTGTGCTGTTCTGATTGATTTAAGTGTGCTTGACTTGAAAAGCTATAAAAAATCTCATAATGATCTCATATCTAAAAAGTGATGTAATTTGTCTCCAAATTAAGTCGTTTTGCCACGCTCTGCTGCCAATGAACTGAACAAATGCAAAAAGTTATCTTTGCACTCACATCACACAAACAAGTGGATGTTACATATTTTTTGAATTCCATTTAAGCTGAGTATTATTGTATTGAATAAAATATATTTATAGTTTTTTGTTATTAATAACAACTTTGTCATGTTGTCAAGCATTTCTAATAAAAACAACAATAATATATCATGGTTAGAATATGTTTTCAGAAATATTTCTGTTAGCGCTATCAACAGATTAAAAATAACTGAACTAGTCAATCAGACGTTTTGGTAATTAATCATGATTAACCGCACATACATTAAAATGTGTAATTCTAAATATATTTTAAAACGGAATCTCCATGAATGTATGTTAATTTAGAAACATAAGGATGCTATCTTTTAAATATTTATTAGTTTGTATATTATTTGTTTAATGGAATCTTTTTACTAAATACTTTGTAAGAAAAGCAAATAGTCCACTTTGTTGGCAGAGGCTATTTACAGTTTAGCTCCGCCCACCAATGGCTGTTTGGTGTAGATAACATTACAAAAGACGTGGATTGTACAAAAGGCTCAGTGGTGTAGACCAGGGCATAAAGCGCACAGTGGTATCATTTGATTTGATCGACATGAGTTCGAATCCACTTTATACCAAACTTATTCTTTTCTGTTTTCCCATCACATATCAGATTGGAAAGACATTTATTTTCAATAAAAAAGGAAATATAAAAAAATTTATGGAAATAAAGAGCCTCGCCGGTATTTAATAATAAAGTGTTTAATAGGTAGGTTAGGTGTAGGGGAGGCTTTATTGACCCAACATAAGGCAGCATCCATTTAGTAATCTTAAGAAATATGATAATTTACAATCAATGATTTACTTGTTAATGCTGTTTAATAATGTACAATAATAATGAGGTGCAAATATCTGCCATTTAAAGAGCATTTACACTTATTGCAAAGAAAATGCTGCTATTTTTAAATAGCGTAAATAGAATCTATGCAAATAGCCTATCATTAATAAAATACAGCTATTTTCACTTACTGTAAATAGAATCCAATTCTGTTTGCACTTAGTGTAAATAGCAGCTGCCTTGAAAGAAGGTAAATATTGAAGATACCTCAGATACGGTACACGTATTCATACCGAAAATCTTCAGAATGGGACTTTTGGTTTGGTATGCATGTGTACCAAACAAATACAGCATTGTTTTAACCACTGCACTTTAAATAAATATGTTATGAAACAAGTTATGACAGCCTTTGTGTAAATGAATATATTTTAACAACAAATAGAAATTTATAAATATAAAATAATATAATTTTTACAAATAAATACAAATTAAATTTAAGTTTGGGCTCTGTTTTAAATTGTAACCTAGTAATGTAAAAAGGTTAATTATATAGTTTAGAGCCTAAGATGAGTTAGATTTTAAAATGTTTAATCAAAATTGATATATTTAATGAAAGAGCAATTTGTTCAGTAAACCACTGTTCAATAAAAAAGCAATTTTACGTTTAGTTTTTTCCCCCTGCTGTACCGAAATCATACCGAACAGTGAAGTCGAAACCGGGGTACGTACCGAACCATCATGTTTGTGTCTCATCACACTCCTAATACAAACACACACATATGGGTTTATATAATACTGAAAAAATGCATGCATACAAAATAATGCATTATAAGAAAAATATACATATTTGTTGTATGTCTTTAACAATTGCAAATATAGTTGTCATGCATACCCCAGATATGCAACTAGCATTAAAGCCTAAATAAATAAATAAATATCAACAACAAAAACAAAATCCAATAAGCATAATGCAGTTTTATTTTCCCGTTTTTAGATTCTTCGAACCGAGCGCACAGCACACTTCAAAGTGAACAGAAGAACATCCAGCCAAGGTCAAAGAGGATACGGCTCTCCCCTTCCGCAGGCTCCCTTTGGCATACAAACCTTGGTGTTAACCCCTCGCACAGAGACCAAGAGAGATTCAACGTCTCTGATGGGTTATGGGTACGCTTTAGCCAAAGGTTTCTCTCATTTGCAGTTCATTGTTTCCTGCAGTTCTGTTCATTTGTATTCCAAGTCACAGGCGGCATAAGACCTTAAACACACACCATACTCACACACGCACACACACACACACACACACACACACACACACACACACACACACACACACACACACACACACACACAGGTAAACCAATATCATTTCATCAACACTCCTTTTTTCTACCACTATTTTTCTTTCTCTCACCTCCCTTCCTGCCTCCCTGTCAGTTTCGCTGCTTATGATGAGGTGCTCCATCATGCATTGCCTTTTCATTTTTATTCTGTATTTTTATGATCCCCCACACACATGCACACCCATCCGTCCATAGCTGACTCATTATCACTTATATCACGATTACATGTCAACACAGCCAGTAACGTCGAGCGTTAAGATGCCCGAACGTCTGTGTGTGTGTGTGTGCACATGTGTTTATATGCTTACATTTGGCATCTCATGAATAACTGATGGGCAAAAACAGGGGGAGTTCTGATTTGGTGAGAATGAATTTTGGCTTCCAAAAACTGCCCAACCATGAAACGAGTGCATGATGAAATGTTTTGCTTTGAAATAGCAAAACTGTATCACACATATGAAATGGGACTAAGTGAGGCAATGAAAAGTAGCCTTTAGAAACACAAAGACGTTGAAAGAGATGGGGCGAAGAAAGTGAAAGAGATTTCCCCCATTGACCCGCATTGTGCAAGATGCATGAAATAAGTTTATTTTGTTTCCTTGGGGCATTTTAATCTAATCTGGCAGGGATGGGACTATATTGATATGTTAAGGCAGAAGGTATTACTGAAGCTTAGGAGCATCATATTAAAAAGAGCCACGAATAGCGCAGACTGCAGAGCCAAATATTATGAAGACGAAAAGTTTCATAGCTGGGTTTCTACTTACTAACTTTAGACTGGGTGGGGGAAAATAATTAGTTTCATTCAAATGGAGATTGGACATTTTCATATGAGTGTAACAAAATCCACGCAGCATTATATCAACTAAATTCTGGTTTATCACTGAATTTTACGTCTGAAGTTATTATTCTTGAGAAAACTTTTTTACTTTAACACTGAAAACCTGATTTTACTAATTGGAAATTGCCAGGATTGTGAAAAGGGAATTTTTACTTGTTTTTCAATTTATGTTGATTTTAAAATAATAAATTATAATATTAATAACAGTTTACTTCTGTTAAGGGACATATTGCCTAATAGGCAAAAAGGACAAAACTTGATTTTATTCATTATATATTGATGCTATTGTAAAAAAAGTGACTTTTTAAATTAATAAATAAATAAATAATTGAATTAATTAAGTTTATTTAAATTATAATTACATTTATAATTACAATTTTAAATTTTGGGAACATTTACTTTTATGATTAATTTTTAATGAAAATGATAAAACTGCTTATTAAACAAAGCAGTCTCACATAAAAGAGGCACATAAAACACTGTTCACATGATGGGATATATGGCGTGGCTATTACCGTCCAATCTGAATGTGATGGGAGGTGATAAAAATATGTAGGATTTGTGGTCAAGGTCATCCCGCCTCATTTACAGTCCGTCCAATCACACGCCTGGGCACCTGCGGAGCCGTGACAAGCCTTGAGATATGTATACAGAGACAATTCAAACAGACACACATACATTCTCATGCCCTCACTGAGAAGTAAAACTCAGAGTTATCATTCTCCTCATCAAGTCATTGGCAAAACAAATAGTGACAGATACGCCCCGAAACGCATCGAGCATCGGTTTGACTGGCAGGCGTTCAAGGATGACAGCTCTGTCGGGTCCTGTCAGAGTTGGATGGTGACTGGCAGACTCCGGACAGCTGAACATCTGGGACCTTTCTGAATCAGAGACCATCACTCACACTCAAACACACACGCACACACGCACGGTCAAACACAAACAGAATCTGTACCACCTTACCTCTATGCATTAAATACAGTAACCATCTGTTACTTACAACACTGTCAAAAATGTACTGTGATTTCTTGCACTCAATGAGCAATTATTGTGTTTATCATATTTAAAAATGTGTGTGTTACTATTTAATTATTGGTGATATTATTATACACAATTATGCATAATTTGCATATGCAACACACATACATACACACATCTGGTTTTCTATCCTTGTGGGGAATAATGGTTTTTATACTGGACAAACGTACTCGGATACTAACAGGTACTGCATCGTAAGACGCTAGGGGAAACTCCTTTTTCTCTGATACTGAGGCCAGGTCGCTCGCAATGCGCAGCTCGCTGAAAGCTGCGGGGTTCAGGTTAGACTCGTCCATTGAACGGAGGAGTTTTGCCTGGAACACTTGCAGGACCGCCATGGAGTGAAGCGCCGAGGCTGCTTGTCCAGCCGATGAATAGGCTCATCCAGCGAGAGCTGAAGTAGTCCTACATGGCTTAAACGGCTGGGAGGCTTTTGCCAATGGCTGTGGGCAGGCAGATATGCGCGGCCACTGACTCATCCAGGGGAGGCAGGCTGTCATAACCTTTTTCTTCTGCGCCGTCGACCGAAGTGAGCATCAGGTGCAGGACCGCTGCACCTGATGTTCACAAACTTTAATAACTGGTAAATGTTTGTGAAATGGCAGAGCCTTGATTAATCCGTTTCTTTGCATGCAATCGTGAAATGCAACCTTTTTCCTTTTTTTTTAGTTATTCGTTGTGGGGGGGGGGGGATTTCGGGTCGGTTCGGGCTCTAAATTTAACTGTGCCGCTCGGGTCGGGTCGGGTCGGGTCAGACGATCTCGGGTACGGGCCGGGTTCGGGCTTCAGTTTTGAGCCCGTGCAGACCTCTAGGGCGGAGGAAGAAGAGACACGTAGGTGGGAAGAGTAGGGTTCACGACAAGACTTGTTGATCTCGTCATGAACATTTGGGAAGAATGGAGAAGCTCGTTGTCAAGGGGCCTGATGGTGGCCTGGCAAGAACCATTCATCCAGGCGGCTACGGGATTTTTCCACTGAGGGAAACCATTCCAGACCTAGCTCCTCCACAGCATTAGACAGGATGCGGAAAAGATCAGCGTCCATGCCTGGGATGGATGCGCAGGGCTGTGCAGCTCCTCTGCATCTGAAGCCGCCAATGACAGGCTGTCGTCCAACTCACCGTCATCGCTCCCACCGAATGAAACCAGATCGCTCGCAGCCGCAGAGGGATGCTGGTCCCGGCAGGTGAAGAGAATGGGAGACAGCTCTCTGTGGGGAGAGAGTGAGGTACATGGGGGTACAGCCAGCATAAGCTCACTCATCTCCCGACGCTGAGATCCACTGCCCCGCTGATTTTTCCTCGCAAGTCCCTGGGAGGGCGCGAGGGGCGGGGTTGCTCTCTGAAAAGAAAGCTAGCCGTGAGCCAGAGAGGAGAGACTCATGTCACGTAGTGGTGACATTCCATCCCAGTGAGCGCTGTTTCAGCGTGTGCGGCGCCAAGCATGAAACACACTCGGCGTGTTTGTCAGCGGCGTGAAGGCTCAAAAACAGTGTGACATTTGCAACAACGTCGCGGAAATTTGCTCTTTTATAGAGGAGTTCTCATAAGAGAGAGTCGCCGGATAGCGGCAGGGAATACGTGGACCAGATGCTGCAGGCGCTGCGGGCTGTCTGGAGAGATGTCTGGATCTGCTGTGGTGGCTCGTTCAACAGCTAAGACTTCGAGTCTCGTAGAGCGAAGATCTTGTAGTCGCAGCTGAAGGAGAAGAAATCTGAGGAGCCTTGGCAAATGCACATATTATATAGCCATATACCCCGCCCATTCTTGCGGGCTTTGGTGGGCTTTCCAGCCATAGGCTGTGCAGCTCCGCTGCCGCCATTGGTTTATTTGCAGCAACTGCACAAACCAATGGTCATGCAGTTATACTGCGTTACAGAGGTGGAAAGAGTACAAAAATATTCTACTCAAGTAAAAGTACCATTACATTACTGAAATTTTACTTAAGTACAAGTAAAAGTACCAGTCTAAAAATTTACTCAAGTAAAAGTAAAAAGTAGCTCATTTAAAATGTACTTTGAGTAAAAAGTACTTAGTTAAATTTTAAAAATGAGAGGGAGGAAAAAATGGGATAGACCAAAGATGTCAAACTCAGTACCTGGAGGGCAACAGCCCTACACAGTGTAGATATTACCCTAATTAAACACATCTGATACAGCTAAACTAATCATTTAGGCTTATTTGAAAACTACATGGTGTGTGTGTTGGAGCAGGGTTGGAACTAAACTCTTTAGGGCTGTGGCCCTCCAGTAACACCCTCCAGAGTTTGACACACCTGGGATATGGGCCTATAAATCTCAAACTAGGTGTTTTTAATTAAAGGAATCAGTTATTTCGAATAATAACACATTTAGGCTGTTACCAGGGAAATTAAATCAGTATCAACAAAATGCATCTTTGCAATGCAGAGGAAACGCAGAAGCTTCATCTGAAGTGGCATAGATGTATTTGACATGAATGCATTTAGCCTGCAGTTACAAATGCAGAAATAATGTTTTGATAAATAAGACATAAAATGTGACCCTGAACCACAAAACCATAAGGGTTCATTTTCCTAAATTGCGGTTTATACATCATCTGAAAGCTGAATAAATCATATTTCCATTGATGTATGGTTTGTTATAATCGGACAATATTTTAAAATCTGGAATCTGAGTGTGCAAAAAATCCAAATATTGAGAAAATCTCCTTTAAAGTTGTTCAAATTAAGCTCTTAGTTTTGATGTATTTACAGTAGGAAATTTACAAAATATATTAATGGAACATGATCTTTACTGAATATGCTAATGATTTTTGGCATAAAAGAAAAATGTATAATTTTGACCCATACAATGTATTGTTGGCTATTGCTACAAATATACTCCAGCGACTTAAGACTGGTTTTGTGCTCCAGGCCAGGGTAACAAATGTTAAATAGTCATTTGAAATAAAAAAATAAATAAATCAAAAGATACTTTAAATGTTAAATTAGAACCACCAGTAGGTGTCAGCAAGTCACTGATAAGTGAGTCATTGCGATTGAACAGAATCATTTAAACGGTTAATACATTCAGGAACAAAACACGTCATTGCTCAGTCAGAGACGCAAAACTGTGCTTATGGTGGCTGTGTTTGGTATTATTTTTGTTGTCGAAATAGAGCAAAAACAGGCAATATGGTGTCTAAAACGCAAGTCTCTTAATTAACTTATTGTTATTTGAACTGTGTAAAAAGAAAAACTACAGGCCTATGTAATCATGGTGATTTTTTGAGAAAAACGGCATTCTTCATGTGATGTTGACTTACTATATTAAATTATATAAATATATACATTTTCTGCTTCATTCTAAATGCATTTTAACAGACTGAATCACGCAGTGAAAGAAAGCAGTCCAGATGCACGCGGATTAGTCTAATCTAACGTTACTAGATTTCACGGCACACTGTTTAGAGTGTTTTATTTGTTTTTTGGCAAAATACTGATAATGTCAAATCGCACATCGTTAAAACAACAATTACTATATTATCTCAGATGATATCGCACACCCTGCACCACTGTCTTTTTGGCTCATTTGTGCAAAACCTTTTGTTAAACTGTTAAAGCTTCATTTTAACCACCAGTGCAATGATGTAAGTATTTACCTTACGTTACCTCTACATGCTTGCGAAGGGCGATGTCGAGATGTTATAAGCTGCTAGTTCAGTCTCCCGAGGCAAACACAGCTAACACTGCATAATAGAGCATGGATATGGCCAGGGGTTCACTTCATTCCTTTGAGTTCAACTTCAGCAGAGTACGACGGGGTTTGGTTTTCAGCTGGGTCTGCACCATTAACGCCTGTCTTGTCCGTCTGCATCTTTCTTGTGATTTTAGCGCCAGTTTCTTCTTCTGCCCATTATTTGCTGCAGTTGTTTCCACGAGCGATTTTTTTTACTCAGTAACGAATGTGTTTTAAAATGTAGCGGTACAATACTTCACACAAAATATACTTAAGTAAAAGTAAAATTACAGATTAAAACAATTACTTAAAAAAGTAAAAGTACACAAAAAAGATACTCAATTACAGTAACACGAGTAAATGTAATTCGTTACTTTCCACCTCTGCTGCGTTATTAAATAAAAGGGTTCAATATCAGAGAAAAAGGAGTTTCCCCTAGCATCTTATGACGCAGTACGAAGTGTAGTATCGATAGGGAACTGTATCTTCTATTGCCCTACACTAACCCTTCACCTAAACCTACCCCTCACAGAAAACTTTATACATTTTTAGATTTTTTGAATAAGTTATTACTTATTATTAGAAATTTAATTGAATCATTATTGTTCAGCATGTTGTTTTTTTAACCATAAAGGTTATATTTTATCCATATTAGGGTTGTAACGATTAGTCGACATTATACACAATAAAAAACCATTGACAAATATTTTTGTTGTCGAGTAGACGTTTGATCTAATATGACCTCATGTAACATCCTGCAATACTGCGGTTTGACCAGCAATGCGCTGTAGCGCAAGAGTCCTGCAATTCAATTCTCCTGGATGCAGTTTAAGAGAAGAAGACATTGCTTCAGTGCTTCAAACCCAGCCGAACGAACCTGAAGCTGCTGAGCGGTGTTTGGATGAATATGTAAATATATGCTGCGCGCTTTCCTCTCAGTAATGAAATAAACACAACAAAAACTGACAGCAGTGTGAAAGCAGCAGTTAAAAAATGCATCCGATTACAACGATGTGGATGTTTGCATGAGCTCTGCAGTTCAGTAAAGTGATGTTACTCCAGTAAAGTCCGGTCACATGTTAATTTACATAGTACTTTATGTAATAGATAACTTTAATTCAAGCAGCTTTACAGTATTAAACATGAAAACCCAGAGTCAGTGTCGCTTTCAGTTAGAATTACAACTTGATTTTCTGTTATAAAGCAGCTCTCCAGCTACCTAATGATAAAATATTTTTATTAGTGGGAAGAATAATTTCATTGACGTGACAGTTTGGTTTACAGAGATCAAACCTTGATCTAGCTCAGGACTGTTTAGGTTATCATAAACCTATAAGTTATTTTAAGACATGTTGTGAATAAACTAGTTTATCCAAAGCATCTACTGATTAACCAGTGGAATAATTGACGATTAGTTGATTAATCGTTCCAATAATCTTTAGATTAATCGATTATCAAAATAATCATTTGTTGCAGCCCTAATCCATATTTCGATCCATTTCCATTTTTATTTCAATTTTAAGTAGAGAATGAGAGAGAAAGAGAGAGAGAGATGGAAAGATTTTTATTTAAAGGTTTTACTGACAGGCCACATGAATAGCTGCCAGATTAGAAATAGGAAATAAACACCCCAAGCCAAACTAGCCAAAAGACAGCCTATGTTCATTATATTAATCACACACATACAAACTCTCACACACAAATACCCACTTTTAACAACAAGTATTTCTGTACCACCCCAACAAACCGAAATGTGTAATTACTGCAATCTTATCAAACAAAAACAAATTTGTTAAAAGATATTAACGAGTCTCTAGATAAAATTGCATCTGTATGCTTTGAATCTGAACTCTTCTAGGTCTAAAACTCGACCAATATATTATCACCGTCATCCTGGATGCTGTGTTAAAAAGAAAATTGATGGGTTTTTTAAATGGCATTGAAATTCAGAGCACTCAACAGCTGTTGCTGTGCAACTGTCTTCCTTCAGATGTTAATTTCAACTGTACTTCTGCTCAGACAATCTTCCTCCGAACCTTCATCAGCGGAATTTGATTGATTGGTTGAAACAGAATGATTGTTTGGAATCGAGAGAAACACTGTGGCTAGACGGAAATCATAAAGCAAAAGGAAACAGAGACGAGTCTGGTTTAGTATGGTACTTCACTTAACTATTTTTTTGTGAAATAAACATGAATTCAACAATAAAATTATCATCTTATACTTGAGCTATATTCCTGGTCTTATTTTTAAGATGTATATATGCATGCATGGTTTTAATATATGAACTGCATGTTTCTTTTAAACATTATCACATTTATTATATATAATTAGAGTTGCTATTGTAAAGAAATAATTATTGTTAGACTTTTTTGTTATAATTATTGTTAAGCATGCATTTCAATAAATAATGTAAAGCAAACAGATTTATTAGAATTATTGTTACAAATTATTTTAGCAAATATTTATTGAGAATAAAGAGCGAAAAAATGAGAATAATAAACCAGCTTAAACTTTCTTTTTATTCCAAGTTTTACAGCTGGAGTAATACGTAAATGTAAAAAATATATAGTTTTATATAAATATATACCTTTATTTTTATACCCTTTAGAAAATGTTTCACAACCCAATCTATTCCTAAAGGATACAAATTAAGTTCCCTTTCGATATTTCCCTCGTACTGCGTCGAGTATCGACGCTTGTATAGGAAAACCTTTTTTTTTTTTTCCTCTTCAACTGAAGCCTATTTCAATCACGCAGTTATAACTACATGTCGATTGTTTCATGTAGGATTAAAAAACAAAACAATGCATGGTGGTGGCGAGCGAGCCAATGAATATACAGCCCGCCATAGCTCGCCAAAATGGGAGGGGCGTCTGGCTATATAATCAGCTGCCCTGCCACCGCATCCCAGATTTATTCTCTTCAGCGACGAAGAGCCTTCTTCGCTGACGCCGAAATCTGCCGTTGAAGCGCCTCAGCTCGGTCATCCCCTGCGGCTATCCGGTAAGATCTAAGAAAGCCTTACTAGAAGAGCAAATTTCAGCGCAATATTGTTGCAAATGCCGTACGGGAATCCCCTGCACGCTGATGACACTCATGCTGAGTGTGTGTCACGCTTGGGGAAATTCCACGCTGATGCTGTGCTCAGCGGGGCTGAATGCTCACACTGTGAGTGTTTCAGTCTTGCCTCTCAGCGCTCGCGGTTAGCTTTCTTTTCAGAGAGCGACTCCGCCCCTCGCGCCCTTGCCACGTGGGCCGAGGCTAAGCAGGCCATCCCCGGTGTGTCACCATGGGTAATGACTACGGTTAAGACGAGGTTATACTCTCCAATTCGCTCGAAGACCACCGCGCATCCGCGGTGTGCTCGCCACAATAATGCGCAGCGAGGACTCCCAATACCTCCGCGCAGAGGTGATGAATCTGCTGGAAAAAGGAGCCATAGAAATCGTTCCTCCAGCCCAGAGCGAGTCAGGCTTTTACAGCCGCTACTTCCTCGTCGCTAAAAAGACGGCGGCCTGTGACCTATTCTAGATCTCAGACTCCTGAATTACGCCCTGAGACTGCACCTCACGTGCTTTTAAGCTTCCTGGTCATGACGTCACCGACCTGTGACACATATGATTCAGAGCATGGTATCGCTAAAAGCTTTCCCCTAGCGCAGAGCTTCCCAAACTTCAGAGGGGTAAGGCCCCCCAAAAACAAATCAAAAGCTCCACGACAGATAGAAGCGCGCACTAATGCAGCAAACACGTCTGCAGTGTGGAAGCATTTAAAACTGTCAAAGAGAGAGAGACACAAACATCATTTCAAGCACAAAACACCGACAGCAAGAGACTGCTCATGTCTCCGATGAGAAGAGGAAGGGGTGGTTGTTGCTGGTTACTGTGATGATTGAAATCGCGAAATGGCCTCAAACGATTAGTAAATAAACTACAGAATGTTATGTTTTCTAAAACACCCACGAATTGCATGTATTCAAACAGCGCTGCATGAGCTCGTGGCGCCAGGGTTCAAAGTCCAAAGCGCGAGGAAATTCCGAGCTGAAACACTGTTACTCATCATTTGCTCAATTTTTTTAAAAGCCGAGTGACAATATGATACGTGTGATAAACATCTTCCCAAATTCGTAATGAGATATACCTGAGAAATATTGTCACATACTGGATGGAGAGGCAAACAAGGCTGAGTAAAGTAAGCTCCTTTATTAAACCAACAGAAAGCAACCTCAACAGGTAAGTGCAATAAATCAGAATTCAAAGAAGCTCAATAAACTGCAGAGTTAGAAGTCCTTATCTCCCTTTAGTAGAGTCAACTGGAGGAAGACATCCACAGAGAGCCAGCATGTTGGTGAATAGACAGATGGACCCTTTGCTGCTCATGAAACAAAACAAAAAATGAATGGTAGTGTATCATGTTTCTACTAAAATATTAAGTAGCAAAGACTGTTTCCAACAATTATAATAATGTTTCCTCAGGACCAAATCAGCATATTAGAATGATTTCTGAAGGATCATGAGAGACTGAAGAATGGAGCAATGATGCTGAAAATTCTACTTTGCTTTATTATTTTAAAATATTTTCAAATTAAAACAATTGTTTAAAATTGTAATAACATTTGACAATATTACTGTTTTTACTGTATTTTTTATCAAATAAAGGCAGCCTTGGTGAGCATAAGTGACTTCTTTCAAAAACGTGAATTACCTTTCCAAACCTTTGAAAGGTATTTAGAAATCAAGAATAAAAATAACACAATAACAAATAAACTGCAAAATCTTTATTTTACATAAACCTTTTCGGCAGTATTAGGCCAGTGGGCACATACTATTATGTCGCAGAGTAATACCTCAGCAGCTCATTTTGCACTTCTGCTTCATAGAAGAAAGCAAATTGACATTAAGCCTGCTGTTTTGCCATTACATGCAGTTCAAGACAGTAGTAATCAAGCCCCGCATAACGAGTGTTTCCTACATGTGTGAGAGATATGCTGACAGACATTAGCAAATGAGCAGAAAGCTCCCAGGCTGCACTGATCCAGCAGAGCCTTAATTAGCTCCAGAGCCTCTTACTGACTACTGAGACAGCAGGGACTGAGCACTGTGTGTGTGTGTGTGTGTGTGTGTGTGTGTGTGTGTGTGTGTGTGTGTGTGTGTGTGTGTGTGTGTGTGTGTGTGTGTGTGGGGTAAATGCATGATAAATCAGAATGACACTTGCACATGCGGGAGAAAATGATCAGATTATTCGCTGTGATCACAACATGAGATATTTTTATTATAAAATTATATTTTCTGATGTAAATTCACTTAAAGCATCCAAACTGAATTATTCTAAGAAACTGTACCTTTTTTAACTTACAACATTATCACAACGGATATGCACATCTCTACCAGTCTTCTCAGATTAGCTGAAACAATGTAGAACAGTATCTTAATGTGAGCAGACATGTTTTATTTGATCATCACAGTGATGGAAAGATAGAAAAGTAATGGAAATACTACCAAAATACAGAAAAAATTTGCTTTCACAAGCACTATATGAAGGTTGGAAGGCATTTTAAAAATGTTTAATTTTATTTGATTTTATGTAAATGTTAAAAACAAATCACCACATGTCTTCATTTTGTAGCAGAAGTGTGTAAATAAATTAAGCTACAGGGGTAATTTCCAGTTATTACTGCAAATTAAAACCTATAAATTATTTCTTAAGAAAAGAAAAGAAAACTTTGAGATGCAGGCACTGTTTGCATCAAATTCCACTAAAAATGCACTTTGAGATTACATAATTTACATATTTGCACTGTAATTTTTACCCATTCTATAATATAATTTAACTAATGCTTTCAAAACTGAAAGTTTTGATACTTAAATTGGTAAAATTTGCCTAAATTTAATTATTGATCAATTAACAACAGATAGCCAAATATTTCAATTTAAAGCACTGGTGGTATATGATCAGCAATGACAAGTCGTCCTGATAACAACAACTGGTCTGATGGGGCATGAGATCTGTTAACTTGCACAAAAACTCTCTCACACTGGCCTCAGGCCATCAGATCATCCCTATTGTTGAACCATGCAATGTTTGCGTAACATCTTGTCTTCTGAGATGACTTCATCTGGACAATTTCTGAAGGCTGACATTCAATAATCCAGAGATTTGACAGTTATTGGAGAAAAATACAAAATCGCATCTAATAGAGAAGTTGAAAAATTTCAAATTAGTTTTAAAAATCTATATTTCTTTAAATGTATGATTCTATTTCTACCGAGACTGAGTATTTTAGTCATTAAATATTTGTTTTATTAGACGTTATGTTGCCTTGGAAGCCTGTCTGAAACGTTTTCTTTGGAGGTACCTTCATACTAAAATGCTATCTGTTAAGTCAATGACTGATTGAGCAGCGGGCACAAAGGCAGCCGCAGCTGCCTTCGGTTTCGGACACAGCCAGTATTTGTGTGTGTGTGTGTGTGTGTGTGTGTGTGTGTGTGTGTGTGTGTGTGTGTGTGTGTGTGTGTGTGTTTTGTGTGTGTGAGTGAGAGAGAGAGAGAGAGAGAAAGAGAGGCAGGCAGTCAGGTACGGATAAGCAGGTCTTATCTACAAGCCCAAAAGCATTTACTTGTAATGCATCATGCACACAAAAGGACAACCAAAAGAATACATTCACAAACAGAGTTTAATCGCAACTAGGGTTGTGGATAACATTTATGACAGAGCTCTCAACTAGCGGCCCAGGTGCCAAATCTGGCCTGTCAGTCAATTTAATATGGCTGTCTGAATGGCCCACTTGACACAACTCAGTGCAAAACTCAGTGGCGAGTTCAACATCAATTAATTGGCTGTGGTTCAAATCCGGATATTTAATCTTTTTCTGCCCTATGGTTCAGCTACACAGTTTTAAGTGGAAATATTTGATTGAAAAATTATTAGATTTCATCTGGATAATCTGGCCCTTAAAATGCAAATATTACTAATTATATGTAGCTATATACTAATATTTGCATATACATTTCATTTCTTAACTAAAAAAAAAAAACTATTGCATTACAGCTGTGCAACCATTTCAATAGGAAATACATCAACAAAGAAAAAAAATTGCCCTTCCATTATAGATGTTAAGCAGCTAAGATACAAATTTAGGGCTAATACTTAATTAAAATTGGGATGAATTATAAATAAAGGCGTTAAGGTAAATTTATTTGAATGTCAAATATCAGGGAGAATATATAAGCAAATCACTATTTGAATGCTAAAATAAACATGCAGGGGTGATGGATTTTAGCTGTCAACTAAGCTGACTAATGGTTCCAGCCGTAATCACAACCCGCAATTATCAGAACAAATGCTATAGCCTTAGTCCTTCACATCGATCCTTGCATTGATCAGCCTCATGATGATGAAGAGACATTATTTCAATCAAAAACATCACCTGAAAGCTGGGAGCTGTGTGTGTGTGTGTGTGTGTGTGTGTGTGTGTGTGTGTGTGTGTGTGTTTGACATCTATTCTGCTATCCTTTATTAAACATGACCTTATCTGAACCCTACATAAACATCAGGAATGGAAAAGAGAAATGACTTAGGCAATACGTCTGAGGTTGATTAAAAGTAATATTTTGCAAATCTAATAAAAACAGAGACAGCTTAAAATTCTTATCCAGCATTCATGCTTGCTAATAACTCTTATGATTCTCTATTGATTCAAGTATTTGATTAAGGGCCACAAGTAGATTATATTTAAAATTCTTTAGGAAAATTGAAAACATTTTGACAGAGTGAATAATTAAATCTTGTTCTTTGTGGACAAAATACACTTTCCAACTAGTTAATCATGCTGGAAACAACCTCACTGTCAAGTCAAAGTTTATTAAAGGAAGAATTCACCCAACTGTTAATTTTCTCATTTTCATGAGGTCTCAAAACCCCTATGACTTACAATAGTGTTTGGACTTCTATGTTCATATATATATATATATATATATATACACACACAAAATATGTGTGTATATATTTACACATATTTCAGAAACTGCTAATCTACTGGGATTTTCACACACAAACCATCTCTAGGGTTTACAGAGAATGGTCTGAAAAGAGAAAATATCCAGTGAGCGGCAGTTGTGTGGACGAAAATGCCTTGTTGATGTCAGAGGTCAGAGGAGAATGGGCAGATTGGTTAGAGATGATAGAAAAGCAACAGTAACTCAAATAACCACTCGTTACAACCAAGTTATGCAGAATACCATCTCTGAACGCTCAACACGTCGAACCCTGAAGCAGATGGTCTACAGCAGCAGAAGACCACACCAGCTGCCGTTCCTGTCAGCTAAGAACAGGAAACGGAGGATACAATTCACACAGGCTCACCAAAATTGGACAACAGAAGATTGAAAAAATGTTGCCTGGTCTGATGAGTCTCGATTTCTGCTGCGACATAAAAGAACATGGCATAAAGAACATGAAAGCACGGATCCATCCTGCCTTGTCTCAACGGTTCAGGCTGCTGGTGTAATGGTGTGGGGGATTTTTTCTTGGTGCACTTTGGGCCTCTTAGTACCAATTGAGTATCGTTTAAATGCCACAGCCTACCTGAGTATTGTTGCTGACCATGTCCATCCCTTTATGACTACAGTGTATCCATCTTCTGATGGCTACTTCCAGCAGGATACTGCACCATGTCACAAAGCTCAAATCATCTCAGACTGGTTTCTTGAACATGACAATGAGTTCACTTTACTCAAATGGCCTCCACAGTCACCAGATCTCAATCCAATAGAGCACCTTTGGGATGTGGTGAACGGGAGATTCGCATCATGGATGTGCAGCCAACAAATCTGCAGCAACTGTGTGATGCTATCATGTCAATATGGACCAAAATCTCTGAGGAATGTTTCCAACACCTTGTTGAATCTATGCCACGAAGAATTAAGGCAGTTCTGAAGGCAAAAGGGGGTCCAACCCGGTACTAGCAAGGTGTACCTAATAAAGTGGCCAGTGAGTGTATTTATATAAATAAAGTATATATTTTTTCATGCACATGATTTAACAAATAACCTTGGCTCTTGCCCCAAAATTGGTTTAACATCCCTTTATATACATGAATCAGATTTGAGATCTGCAATGGAAGGCAAGGTATTCAGCAACCAGAGGAAAGGCCTCGTTCCTCTCACACCGCCTGCACACAAACAAACACACACACACACACACATCAGCCATGTCACTGGCCATCTGTCATGTCTGACGGTCAATCATCAGTGCCATTAATATTTCATGTCTCTTCCAGATGATCAGAATTGCACTCATAATTCCCCTGTCCTGAGACAGCACAGTCACACACTTTGCGAGGCAGCACAACACAAGCCCACACACTCTTCAACGTGTCATACTGCCAAATCGCTCACTCATACACATACCTGCCATGCATTTTGACACTTTACAACACTTTGAGAGCACTTACATGTAACTATATCAACCTTTAAAAGAACTAAAAGAACAGTTCATCCAAAATGAAACTTCTGTCATCATTTACTCATCCAACAGTCATTCCAACGACTTTCTTTCACTGAAATTAAAAGAAGAAAATCTGAAAACTGATTCTTAACGCTCTTTTCTATTACAATGAATATGACCTGAAGCCTTCATTTTGCAAGATGTAGAATGATAATATAATACATTTTTGGACAGGGCACTTAAGTTCAAAAGTTTAATGTTCAACAGGCTGCATTTATTTGACGAGAAATACAGTAAGAAAAAGCAATACTGTGAAATATTATTACAATTTAAAGAATTGTTTTCTATCTCTCTCTCTCTTCCTTTGGCTTGCTCCCTTTACCAGGGGGACTGTTTTCTATCAGAATATATTTTAAATATATATATTTTTTTAGGGTCATATAATCCTTCAGAATTCATTATAATATGCTTTTTTGACTGTACTAAAACACAAAAATACTACAATATGTTTGCCTATATTTACCTTATATTTAGCATGTTAATTAACATAAGTTTACATATTTGTTTATCAGAAAAACAATTCTACAGCCAGGTATTTATTTTTTACTTTGAAATTTGTATTCCGTGTTGAAATGTCTGTTTTTGTTTTGGTCTGTGTGACTCTGCTCACTGGAAATGTACTCAATATTATTTTGATGGGTTGCCAGTTGGCGGAACACATCTATTATAGTCATTGAAGCTTTCAAATAAACTGGGTCAGATATCACAGATTCTACCCGACCTAAAACACCTCAGTATCCATGTAAAAATCTCTATGACCAGAGGCATGTTATAATGTAGATAAATCAACTCAACTTACAGTCTAAGGCTTATCAACCTGGCAACCCACGTTAGCATCGAGTCTGAGAAATATTTTTAGAATTTGGACTGCAGTTCCCATTTTACCTGCTAGCTGTCAATATTACATACTGCACATTTAGGAAACATTTCTTATTATCAATCTTGAAAGCAGTCTTGCTGCTTAATATTTTTGAGGATATTGTGATTTTTATCATGATACTTTGAATAACAGAACCCATTTTTGCAAATCATTCCATATTTTTTTTAGGATATTTACCACAGTAATTCAATGGTGTATATTTAATATATCAAAAGTGCAATTCAGTTTGTCTGATGTAGACATAAAATATTGAACTATGCTATCTTTAAACCATCACTGTACTGCCTGCCACTGTACTGTACTTTTGTAATGAAGGCAGTATTAGCGATTTGCTTAACAGAGCCAATGAAACGCAATTAGTTGTCCATCAAACATTTTCACTGCTTCTGTCCGTCTATCCTGTCTGTGAAAACACTTCTAGGGGAATAGGCCTGTATAAAATAATACATCACTTACCTTATGCAAAACCAGTTATGGCTCATTACAGAAGCTAACACTGTAAATGAGCAACTAGCTTCATCTGGAATCACATGCCATCAGAATATGTGCTGCATTACATGTTGACCGCTAATAAAGTGTGTAGATTGAATGCAATCCAGACATACTACATACTCCACTGACATCAATCCGAATGACCATTCTATACTATTTACAAATATCCTATCCCATTGCTTCATGACATAGTAAAGTGTACTGTACTCCTTTTTGAATGCTATAATCTTTAATCTATCCTATTCTATTTTGTGACAAAGAGACTGTGTGATAGATAAACAAATATCATAATAGTTTTATTCAGCAAAGAAACACAATACAGTATGCAGAAGCCTCTTTTGTGAATGCAAAGTCAATGTGCTGTGAACCTCCTTCAAGAGTTATTCATGGAGCACAGACAGACTGCCAATTGGGCGAAACCATGAAGTTGAAGTCTCTATCCTTCTTTGCTTCTCTCTCTCTCTTTCTGTGTATCTGTTTATCGATTGATCTGCCGGCACTGCCACCCTCCTACACAAAACAAACAAACAAATTCGCCAAACAAACTGAAATGACCCCCTGGGACAAGTTGTTAAATTTGACCCTGTCTTTCTCTTCAAAAAGTTTTCTGATACCTTTTAGCTTATCAATCTAAACTGTAGTAATGAGTTTCTGTAACTGATGCATTATACATTAAATTAGCAATTAGTACTACAGCAACATCCACAAAATATGTGTTCCCCTAGAGATGAGAGGAGCAAAAGATAAGAAGTTTGAGAAGTTCAAGGCTTCTCAAAAGCTTACAAATGGAATTTAATATGCATTACACTTCACTGATGGGAAAGCAATTTTTTTTTAAATAAGTATGTACAAAGCTGATGTATCAGTTCTAGGCTAACAAATTGAAAAAATCAGGGCTTGCAAAATTTCAAAATCCCTGGTAGCCCTTCGGACAGCCATTCTTCAGATTTTGGTAGCCCAAAATGAATTAAACTAGCCCAAATAAAAGAGACATTCTCTTAAGGTCACTGCGGATAAATTAGCATAATCAAAAACCTCTGTGACTGTATTTTCTCTTAAAAATAAGAGAGTAGGGGTGCAACAGACCACACAACTCATGTTTCAGATCATATTAAAGATAATCTTTATTATTTAAAGAACACATATTTAAAGAACAATTTACTGTAAGTACAAACAATTTTGTTGTTTGCATGAAATTGTCAGCAACTAATTACATTTATTAGCTTAATTTACAGATGACTAAAGACATTTTCACACCTGGCTCATTTGTAGTGTGCATTTTGTTGCTGCTGCTGTGTTCATATATGCCAACACAAACTGAACTAAGGAAGAAAACAAGCCAGATGTGGAAAAAAACTAAAGTGAATTATATTAAGCTAATAAATTTAGCAAGTTGCTAACTTCAGCTAGATGCTTACTATTTAACTTTAAATAAACTCTGGAGTGGTTTGGATTTGGGGAGAAAACAATACAACCCAATAGACAAATAACCAAGCTGTCTCGTGTCTGATTCCATGCTCTGAAATATTGCAGTATGAAAGTGAACGGATTCCAAGAAGAAAATGCAACACTGGAACAATTTAAGTTTAAAAAAACATCTACAGGTCTGAAATTACCTTTTAAACAAAAAAAAGTCAAAAGAGAAATGGCTTAAACTTCACCTCTTCTAAACAGCATGGTGTTGTGGGTAATATAACTGCAATATTAGTTTGCACAGGTACATAATTTCAGATCAGAAAACAATATGTGACCCTCTCTGTGAAATCCAGGCTAAAGTCTCAAAATCGAATTATGAGATAACAAGCATCAAAGTTGGATTTCAACCATTAATTTCACTATAATTTCAAACTTTGACATGACCTTACTCAGACAATATTAAAGATATGAAGGTTAAATTTTCACAAAATTTTCTTAACCTTATGGAGGATAATTTGTATGTAGAAAACAGTAAATCACACAAAAAAAAAATACTTTAGCTGGGTTTTCACAGAGAGTGTCACATATACCAAAGATAACTGAATTATATGCTATTTTATAAAAAATATGATTTTGAAAACACTAAACTTAATCTTGTACTTCATTCACCATGCATAACTATATAAACACAGGAAGTTCCACAATGGACTAATGGTATAGGGATTTGCCCTAATCAAATTTATAAAAATTGCTATAAAACAAATTAAAAATTGCATTAGAAATGTCATAAACTCAATCTTTTCTGTAACACAAAGGTAATATTACAGCAAACGTAACTTTAATGGATCAACAATTTTGAAAAATTATTTATAATTAGCACCTTTTCAACACTACGCTCTTATTTTGGATGCACTAATCCTAATCTTGCATGCTACATACTTACAAAGTACAAATAGTACACAAATTGTGATGCAGCCCATGTCCACAGGAAGTCTCATTCCATGATGGACAGATGGTAAAGGGTTGTGCCCTGAGTCTGATCAGGTCCCCCACTATGAGGTCATCACACCTGCTACTGCGATAATGTCATCAGCAGGGGACAAACCCCACTGGAGCCATTATACCAACCTTTCTCCATCTGCTTTGTTAGAATGAGCTGTGACACACAAACCACACACACAAAAACAAAGAAATATCACAAAGCCACGCCAAACAACGTGCACCCACTTGTTTTTCTTCCGTGAGATGCAATGTGATTCCCTCTTGGGATGCAAGCTGTCGACGTTGTTAGTTTAGATGGTGTTTTACAACGTTTGGAGTAAGCACACACACACACCTGTGGAGCTTATGATTGTGCTGTCATTCCCTGTATGCATTCAAAGGTTAGCAACTGCTTTGTAAATATAATAAAATCAAATGACATGAAAATTTGTCATGAATTGTCAAATGTCATGAAATTTGCTTAGTTTAAACTGAACATCTGACAGATGCATGCAATATGATATTAATTATTGTCATGTCCAGTGTTGGGGAAAGTTACTTTTAAAAGTAATGCATTACAATATTGCATTACTCCCTAAAAAAGTAACTAATTACGTTACTTAGTTACTTTTTGTGGACAGTAATGCGTTACGTTACTTTTGCGTTACTTTCGCGTTACTTTTTAAATATGATCAGGGCTTGATTGTTTGTTTTTAATATAATACGTTTTATTTATAGCAAATGTAAAAGCCCTTTCACACCAAAAAGTGTAATGAATAAACCTCAGGCTGAAGGAAAAGTAATTTCACGGCTGTACAGTAGAACACAGGAGAATAAGTTCAACACTCTTCAGCAATAAAAAAACAATAAAGCACAATTGTTAGTTTATCTAAAGTCATTTTTGCTTATTAGTATGGTTGAACTAGATCAGGGATACTCAAATCTGGCTGAGATCCATGCAGATTTTAGCTCTAAACCTAATCAAACACACCTGAGCATGCTAATCTGTCTTCAGGATAATTAGAAAATCACAGGTAGGTGAGTTTGATGGATTGGAGCTAAACTCTGCAAAAAAGTGTATCTCATGAGCCAGATTTGAGTATCACTGAACTAGATCATCAAAGGTCAGCAGCAAAGACATCGGTTAATAAAATGAGATTAGATACATTTGTGTTGTTTAACATATTTAATTAATGCAGGCTTGCGTCATATTCTGAGTTTGCATTTCACTGTTTTAATTATTTTTGATGAATACTGAATCAGTTTTTTTGTGAGAGGGATGAATTAATACACATTCACATTTAGTCTAAAACTACAGTAAAAGATCATGTTCACACAGCGCACTGTCGTCAATAAATGGAAAAAACTTTTTTTTTAAAGTAACTCAGATAATTTCCTGTAAATTAAAAAGTAATGTGTTACTTTACTAGTTACTTGAAAAAAGTTATATTATTACGTAACTCGCATACTTGTAATGCGTTACCCCCAACACTGGTCATGTCTGACAGAATTGACAGAACTTCTAATCAACAATAATCCTCAAATATTGGCATATTGCTGCTATATAAAGACACAAAAAGACAATATGCATGTCCATGCTACTTTTTAACTGTTGAATAAATACTGTAAAAACAAAATATTATAAGAAAAATGTTTTCATGTATGCTTCTTTCCATTTAGACAGTATTATACTACTTATTTGTTACCCTGGACCACAAAACCAGTCTTAAGTCACTGAGTATATTTGTAGCAATAGCCAAAAATACACTGTATGGGTCAAAATGAGCATTCAGTAAAGATCCATGTTCCATGAAGATATTTTGTACATTTCCTACTGCAAATATATAAAAAACTAATTTTTGATTAGTAATAGTGTTGTCAAAAGACCCGGTAAAAGACCCCACAAAAAAATGTAAACATCACTGAACCAGGTTTCTTTAAGTACCGTTGGTACCCAGTACCCGGTTCTTGATTCGCGATCTGAAAGCTGCGCAGATGCACTCGCTTCATAAAAGCACTGAGACATGGCGACCTCAAAAGGAGGAAACATGACAAACACTTTAAAGACTGACACCCGGATCAAATGAAAGAGTTCAAGCAGGTAAGTTTCAATTTAATACTTAATATTTAGATATTCTGTTATGATTATTATTCCATATTTTAATTTGAATGTCCCTCTTCAACTGAAGCCTTTCCGCATCTCAGATTTCTTCTCTTCAGCGACGAAGACCCTTCCTCGCTGAGTTTTCGCTGATGCCGAGATTCTCGTAACTTATTCTAATAAGTTTTGTGAAACTATAGCCTGGAAATACCAAACTCTGCTACTTCGCTTTGCTTCGTAGACAGAGTCTGGAAGGGCATAATTGAGCGTTTACTTTCTAATGGGGGGGGGAGGGGTGCTTGTCTGAAGTTTAAACTTATTGGTGTACACCTAAGCCAATCATATAACATTTGATTATGATGTATGATATGCGCCGACTCAGCCGCCTCGAACTGAGCTGATGTCGAAATAAATGAACTTGTTGAAATTAATAACCAAACCTGTGTATGCAAACTCACCATTTGTATGCGATGTGTGCCTCGTCAACGACAATGGCGACGAGGTTGTCTTGGTATAGGGTTGATTACAACATAGCTCGCCATTTTGGATTGAGAATCCAGGATTCGAGGCTACCTAAAATAAGGCTGAAATTCCCCTCGATGATTTCTCGATCATTGTGCATGCCAAGCTGTGCGTGCAGCACACAGACCGAGTTTTGCTGCCTTAACTGATCGTCCACGATCAGGTTAAGTAACTAGTTTTTTTTTTAAGAATAGATTTAGAATAGAGAGTGCTAGAGTTTGGAGGGTCAAATAAAGTTTTTAGACAATTCTTGAAGATGGCTAAGGATTCAGCTGCTCGGATTGAGTTGGGAAGGTCATTCCACCAGCAGGGAACATTTAATGAAAAAGTCTGAGAAAGGGATTTTGTGTCTCTTTGGGATGGCACAATAAAGCGACATGCAGAACGTAAGCTTCTAGAGGGCACATAAGTCTGAAGTAATGAATTTAGGTAAAGGGGTGCAGAGCCAGAGGTGGTTTTGTAGGCAAACATTAAAGCCTTGAATTTTATGTGAGTAGCTCTTGGTAGCCAGTGCAAATTGATAAACAGAGGGGTGACGTGCATTATTTTTGGCTCATTAAAAATGAATCTTGCTGCCGCATTCTGGATTAATTAAGGTTTTATAGAACTGTCTGGAAGACCTGCCAAGAGAGTAATGGAATAGTCCAGGCTGGACAGAACAAGAGCTTGAACAAGAAGTTGTGAAGCATGTTCCGTAAGAAAGGGCCTGAATCTTCTTGATGTTGAATAAAGCAAATCTTCAGGACCGGGCAGTTTCAGCAATGTGGTCTGGGAAAGTCAGAAAGGTTTCTGGCTGTTTTTGAAGGAGTTATGGTTGATGTGCCAAACTGGATGGTAAGTTAATAAGCAATATGAAGCTAATAAGTAACTAGTTAATAGAGAGAACTGGTCCCTATACTAAAGTGTTTCCAAAATGTCTTCACAAGCACCACAAAACAAAATTGCTTTTATCGTGATGAAGTGTGATGAATCATGCAGAAACCTTGATTAAAATTATTGGTGGACCCCAGAAGAAAATAAATTAAATGGTATAAAATTATGAAATGTGGCTCCATTAAAGGAATAATTCACCCAAACAATGAACATTTTATTCTGTTATTACCAGCTTAAATTTTGGTCATTTCCTCACAAAAAGCTTTTATATGACTACTAGGGGTGGCACGGTACACAGATGTCACGGTTCGGTACGTACCTCGGTTCAGGGGTCATGGTTCAATACGATTTCGGTACAACAGGGAAAAAACATTTATCTACTATGCTTGGTTTCTTTTCAATTATTTTGAACAGACAGTAGTGCAAATTAAAAAACAAATCCACCTAGATGTGAAAATACAAATTATTAATACTAATACTATTATTGCATTGTTATATTATGTATAAAATCGGTATTGTTTTCATTGTGAGTGTACACAAATTAAAGCAGACCTTTATCCAGCGATTATTAATAAGTTTAAAGTTGATTTTGCTGGTATAAGGAACCAGTTGAAGTGATGGCACGCTGGAGCACACACACACACACACACACTTTTTATTATTAATTGTATATATCGAACATTTAACATTTAAAATTATTACAAAATGTTACAAACATGATCACGTTTCCTGAAACACACACAAAACACATCAGCTTCCAGCATTGCTAAATTTGGTAGGCTACTTTATCAAAATAAAATACAAACATCAGCACACCCACCTCTGTGTCACTGTTGGAACGTGACTAAATTAACGAAACTTACAAAGCCTATAATTTACATAAGTTTAGCATTCAGATAAGTTACATCGCAAACATGGAAATATTATGGAATATTTGGATTTGTGCCAAATGAGAGAGGTAGGACACACGAGCACAATGCTCTTGTCAGTCCACGTGAGAAGCTTTTGTCAATCTATGTGAGAGACGCGTTCAGAATCAGCACATGGTCACTGTCTAGTGGGCTTTGTTTTCAAGCGCACAACTCACGGCATTCGCTGTTCTTCTGCTGGCGCTGGCGGATATCAAACAGCGTTGCATTATTGCGGGCGCCCCCTTCTGGATTGGGGGTGAATTGCCTGTTTTCGTCATAAGGCCTCATGCACCAAACCAAGAGGTCCGTACCGTGACGGGTCGGTACGAATACATGTACCGTGCCACCCCTAATGACTACTACTGGTGTTGGTTGAGGAGAGACCCCCCCCATATGATTGTAAAGCGCTTTGGGTGTACAACAAAGCACAATAAAGCACTATAAATACATCAGTAATTCATGCTCATATAGAACACGTTTTTCATACTTTCATGGTGCCTCAGTGTTATTTTTTAAGCTTAAAGTTTGCACAAAAGGAAGTCAAATGAGTTTGGAACAACATAAGGGTGGGTAAGTGATTTTAAAATTTTTAGGTGAGCTATCCCTTTAAGAATGAGTTGCAGCACATGGAATGAGTTGTTGAACGGTAAACTGAGAAGAGGATCTAATCCAGGATTTCTCTTTCCCCCCACTCCTTATCTTGCCATATTTTTCCTTTCCTTCAGCTTGCCCCTCACTCCCATTTTAAGATAAATGAATCAGATGAATGATTAACACATACACACACACCACAAATGAAGCCGCTGATTGTGGCAAGTCCCCCTGATTCAAGGTTCATGTGATTCAAGCAAGCACTTCTAAAGCGAGGGAGAGAGAGAGAGTGAGTGAGTGGTGAGTGAGTAGAGAGAGAGAGAGAGAGAGTGAGTGAGTGAGTGAGGTGAGTGAGAGAGAGAGTGAGAGAGAGAGAGAGACGTTAACACCGTGAATGCCGGTATAGGACCTGACAGGCTTACACCTCGCACCAATTATCCGTTTCTCCCAGTATCTCTCGCAGCAGTCACACCGTGCTGCCCTTTCTCCTTTCCAAGTAGTTATGCCTTTTCCTCTGTCTTTTACATTCCACTTCAGCTTGCAGGAAAATAAAACTGCTAATCCGACTGACGTTAAACTACTGACATAACACAGCTGGTCTTTCTGCTATATATTTACCCTCAACTTTTCCTTCAGACCCCTTCATCCTTTCTTTTTCTAGAGGGAAAATCTACACCGAGCACGTGGCACATATCCAGTTCCATAACCTCATTTTCCTGGATTTCTGGATTGTGAACCATAAATAGAGACATTTTATTTTTCTTCCTAATTTTGTAAAAGGGAGGGTTGGAGTCTGCTGAAGACAACCCAGTCAGTGCCTGAGTGCAGTAATAGTTTCATTAAATGTGGAAAGTGGAGGCAGGGTCAGACAGTGGCTTTGTCTATGTCTGTGTGGGACTCATTCATTTACTCTTTTAGTGCCACAACATCGAGCAAAATGTAACCCATTTCTGGACAGGGATGTCAAAGGTTCATTCTACAAAAGGGTTGACATTTAAAGTCCAATTTAAATTCTGTCATCATTTACTTGTTTCAAACTTGTATGACTGACTTTCTTCTGTGGAACACAAAATAAGATATTTAGAAGAATGTTGGTAACCAAACAGTTTGGATTTCATTGATTTCTGTTATATTTTTGACCATACAATCGCAACCGAAACTGTTTGGTTAATGACATTCAGAATATTGTCCTCTTTTGTAAGTCATTTTGGATAAAAGCATCTGCTGAATGCAAAAATTAAACAAAAGGAAGTAACGCATACAGGTTTGGAATGACATGAGTGGGAGCAAATGGTGACAGAATTTTAATTTTTGATTGGACCAACAATTTAAGTGTGGAAATAAATCATTGATGCCTTTTGCTGTGTTTATAAACACATATTCAACAACTTACATCAAAACTAGAAAATTTGTATTAGTTTTTATTATTGTGATTTTATGCCCTGTCTGCATCCAATCTGTCATAACAGGATCATTACCAATAAAGTCTCTTATAATAAATTAATAAACAAATATAAGCAGTACTAAGTATCTTCTCTATACAGTACCTGCTGTCTGAATGAAAGGCTATTGCTGTTGAAAACTCAAATATATATTTGTGTGAATGTACGAATGCTCTTGTCAGTCAAACTTCCCATCTTTACTAGATATTACAGTTTTTCTCGATTGCTAACTCATGAAACAATTCACCATTTTCTCACAACTATAACCACAATCTCAAAACTACACACAAACTTGTGTAAACTTCAAACTTCCAGGTCAAAATCAAATAGTTTAGTCAAAAGCATGTTCTCACAAACTTTTGACACACAAACCTGTCAAATGCACAGACTATCTTCCTGTCTAGAGAACACTAGTGAGATGAATTCAAAACAATGTTATAAAAACTTTCATTTGGGAAAAAGGAAACATCTTGCTATCCAATGACTGTTACAGTCTGCAGAACAAATAGAGCGGTGTGTGCAGATACAGTAAAATTCACCAATAAAATTTAAGAAAGTTTACTTTCATTACACGACTGTAAAGAGATCTTAGAGTAGATGAAAAGCTTTAGAAGAGAAAAAGTAAAAGACCAAACAACAGAACATACAGTAAACACACACTGGAATATACTGTCAGTTACTGTACAGCAATACATAAATAAATACAGCATCCTCTGCCAAGTTGCATTACAGTATTGGTAATATCTTTATTTCTTAGTCTTCTGACAAAAGAGGGTGTGTGGTACAGTATTTACACTACAAAGAATAGTGAAAGTCCTCTCATCTGAAATACTGCTACTATGTACTGCAAGTGTAATGTGTATAGTGTAAAACCCTGTAAATGAGCCTGCAGGTCAGCTTTCCTTGTGGTCGTTCCATGCACAAGAACATGGTCAACTATAATGCTTTATACTTCATCAGCAACAAATGACCTTATCCCCTTCATTTTACTTTTCACTTCCTATTCCTCTTTGTATCCCACTACCAGGATTCATTTGGCAAAACACATAATCATTTGTGCTCTTGTTTATATAATCCTGAGATTCTGACTGTGTCATCAGTTTTGCTACTGAATGTTCACACAGGGATAACTGTGCACTGTTTGAGTTCATTTTGTGATTATTGAGGTAGCTATATTGTGTGTTTGTGTTTTCTAAATGAGAACATGGTTAAACCTGTGCCAAATGATGCCGTTCTTGTGTAGAGTTTTGCAGAAAACACTGAGCAAATTGGAACGTGTGTGAAAACAGGGGAAATGTGTTAACACCAGAATTAACTAGGGATGTGCATCTCATTACTGATGTATAGCCAACGATACAATAGATATATATGAAGCAGCTACCGATGCGATACGATACGATTCACCCCTATTACGATGCAGTGCGATACAATTCCATTCGATTCAATTCAATTCAACACAATGTGATTTTATTAGTGCTGTCAAAGTTGACGTATTTTCTGTTTGACCCATGGCCCAAGCCGAAGTTGGAGAAATGGAGATGCACAGTGTTGTCAACTTAGCGACTTTGCAGACCCCTTTAGTGATTTTTTCCCTTCAAAAAAGCGCCCAAACCTTATTTAGTTTCTGAGAATCGCCGGTACTGACGCGCGAGGTCTTGCTGTCCCAGCACGCGCACACCTCTTTTTTGAAATTTGATTTCATCAGACGAGGGCTCGATTATCAGGATTTTTGTGCAGATTAACATCTTGGAAGGGAGAGCTGGTTATGTAGTCTTAATGGATCGTGTTTAGGTTACTATTTAATATTCATTCCGTTGTCTGACAACAGAAACAGTACAATATATCTATGAAAACAGTTTTGCTGCAAAATACAGTATGTGTGCATAGAGAGGGAAACAAATGTATTAAATAATAAATGTACATTTTGCATGTTCAGAATAAGTGATCTGCCCTGTCGTGCAAAAATGTAAACTGGTTTGTGCAAGTAAATTGCTCAGTGCAAACAAAGAGAAGTAATGGGATTCTGGTATTTATTTTTTCATGTGTCTAATAGACATGAACATAAAGATCCATATTTGTCCATGCCCATGTTGATTAGAGTATTTACGATGCAATGAAAATATGATCGCTTTTTTTTTTTTTCAGACAGACAGCAAATCATACATTTACTTAAATGTATTTTGACTTCAAATGCCTCAATGCCTTTTTCATAAAACAAGTTTACCAAATAAGTCAGGCTTATTTCTGTTAGTCTGACTCATTGTCCATAAAGCAAATTGAACACAGATCAAGCTCAGTCACTGTGGCAATTTATGCTGGGAAACTAACTTGGTCCGAGGCAGGCTAACTGTCAGGCTAAGCTTCTCTAACACTGACCAATAGGAACACAATAATATTACCGCTGACTCTCTCACACCATCGTTACTTTTATCTTCCCATAGTATTGATAAGAAAAAACAGAAAACCATTCAAGAGAAAACTACACTCTTGACTGGATGCCTTCCATATCTTTAATTTAAAACACAAGCACAAGTTAATTTACATTTCGGGCCGATATTTATCATTTTGAAGATATATCGGCATCGGTCGATATCATTATATTAACCGCGAATTGTCGAAATCACGCGCCGGGCAGCCCGTGTTATTGGTGCGGTAACGTCTGCTGCATGTGAAGGATTAAGCCAAAACTTTGGAAGTTAATAACAGTCCTGGGAGATTCAGGTTAAAGGCTGATGTGTTTCAAAGTCCTATGGCTATTATTTACTATATATTACTAGTAAACTATGAAGTGTTGCATCACCAGTGAAAGAAAAACATGAGCATAGAACAGAACTGGCATAATGCTGCAGCTGGTTGAAGGTTTACTTGCAATTAACTTTAAGGACTGTAGTCAAAACTATCTGATGTCATTTGCTTTCATCTAACATATAGCCCCAAAAGTATAAGTTCAGTTTTATTTTTCCTGTGTCTGAGAATTTCACTCTTAAACTGGGGTGAGAGAAGGCGAAGCTCTCTGCTGGCAGAGTGATTGAGGGCTAAATAAGTCCCGCTCACAGACAGCACATTGCTCGGAGACACAGAACTGTCCTGAAGAACGTTGTATGACATTTGTTATAAAAGCAAAATAGCTCAGGGTTTCCATCCAACTTATTTGCATTTATGAAATTCTACGAAGAATATGCACATCTGCATGTGTTTCCATCAACTGTGTAATGCAAATAAAAGGCCTTAATCAAGCAGAAAGTGTGTTCGCCAATGACTATATACATCGCATATTTCCAGATAGCACTCTGTGTTCTTTATCAACACAACTGTCAAGCATGTCAGAAACCACAATATTTATATTCACTGTCCTCTTTTGCTATACAAGGCTGTGAGTGTGCAGACATGACAAAGATTTTCTTTTCTTTGGTGTGATTACTAGATTATAGTAATTTGTAACAGTTGTAAGCAATCTGTTAACAACAAAAACAGTACAATTAGATATTTCAGTATCTTTTTAGGATCATAGATATTTTTGCCGGACCAGTCCCCACGGTTCGGCACGCATGTGATTCATGGATTAATTGATAAGTTTAAACACCATAGAGTGAAAGTTTATCATTTGCACGTGTTTGGGGACTCGCTCTTTCTGTGCTCAGCTGCTGCACACTGAAGCCGCAGAGAGAGAGAGAGGCGATTCAGATACCACATTTCAGACAAAGCCTCAGTGGACGGATACATACACACACACACACACAGTTATGAAAATACCGTACCAAGTATTCTGGTCACAGTATATTAAGTTAAGTCTAAGAGAAAGAATATGCAGAACAGTGTCGCAGTTTGCATGACAACCTGCCGTTCTTAAACTGGGAGTACTGAGAACTTTCAGTGAAAGATGGGTAGAGTGAGGAAGACTCAGGGACTGCAATTGAGTTCAAATTAAAGCACATTCCTTTTTATATTGTTCTGTAATGTTTACATAATTTCCTTCACTCAAAAATGAGGGGTTTGCTGCTATTTTATTTGCACTAAATAAGATTTTTGATGCTGCTAAGTCAAGTGCACGAAAACCTTTGAGTTTTTATTCACAGTTGGTTAATTGAGGACTTTATTTTATATACAAATGCAGAAAGTTGCACAAATCAGAAAGTTAGAATGCACTTTAGATGTTCTGTGTCATTTATACCAAACACAAATGTTGCTGGTTGCTAGTGTGTTTGCAGCACTACTATTAATATTTTTATATTTTTCAGTTTTATTGATTTTTTTTTATAAAGTATAAAGTTTTATGTATTTATTTTATTTAAATGTATATTTAAGTTTACATTTATGTTCCAACAGACTTGAAAAATTCTGCTTGATAAATGCTCTAAAACTTTTATATTACATGTTTTATATATTTAATACTTCTTTCTTTGGATAAATATTTAATTTGAATACCGTGGAGTGCACAAAATTAAGATTCGAGAGATGGTTGAAGTCAGTGTTCAATAAATGATGTTAAACTTAGAAATGTTGTGCATCCACTTATTATTAGTGTGATATTTTAGCATGCAAATGAAGGGGAAAACTTCAAGAAATCGGCCAAACAAATCGGCAGCACATATCGGCCATCGGCTGACCCTGACCTCTAAATATCGGCATTGGCATTGGTTATAGAAAAACCCATATCGGTCGATCTCTAATGGAGAGTCTATTATAAACCATATTCGTTCATATTTCATGTGGATCTGTAATTTACTGAACAAACAGTCAGTGCAGAAGTACCTACAATACCAAACCCAATATGGCATAGAGGATGAAGTATAATATAGTATAGCTCTCCACAAATAGAATGTCTTTTAAATGCATGACTCACAGATCTCATCGAAACTGTTACAATAAATGTGATCTTGCTACTATGAAGGTCAAGTCAATCAATGCAACCAAAATAACAATCTCCTGCCAATGTGTGACCATCTACTGAAATCCTAGACTAGATTACATTCATGAAGGTCTCTCAAATCACATTAAATTAGTCAGTTTCATAAAAAGGTTTAGGTGCAGGGAGGTTTGATTGATCATAACATTGCTCAAAAAGTTCAAATTCAAGTTTGTATCCAAGTGAACACAAACAATCCATTTTGAAAGAATAAATCCCTTTTGGAGAAGACAAAAAAAATCACCTTTCTGTTTCGATATTTGAAAAACGTTTTCAAAACGGACACTAATTGTATTCTATTACAGACAGTTGATAAATAAAATATTATATTAAACTGCTTTCAATTCATTATCACTAGTTTCAGACAACAATGCAATATCATTTAGCATAAGATCCAAGTTCAGTTTTAATCAAATTAAAATGCATATTTAATTCTGAAAAGTCAAATGTTCAAGCGCTTTCGCTGCGTTGATTAATTTAAAAGCCTCTGAAAGCTCTGAATACTCACTGAGGTCTTGTTTCCAAAAACATCTCAGTAGCATTTCCTGTGTAGGCTCAAATATACAGCATTCTTTCCAGTTCTCTGCTCTAATGGAGAAGTAAGAAAAAACGATCTCTTTCAACAAATGAATAAAGGATTATGGATTTGACATACATAAATATAAATATTCTGGCTTGTATTGACAATGATCAAAGTACAAACCAACAGTGCAAAGAGCCTTCCAAAGATAACTGGCACTTTGTGGTCATTTACTGCATGCATATAGACATCCTGACCTGTAAGTGTGTATCTTGAGTGCTGCGTGGGAGGAAAAGTGTGAAAAGTCTAGGCAGACTTGTTCCACAAAAATATTTTCTTTAGTGACTATGCCAAATAAGGGTGGGCGATATACCGGTAGAGATTTTGAACTATCATCTCTATCGCAGTTACACCCTCACGTGACGTTGCTGTGCTACGTGATCACAAAAACGTATTGTTTGCACGCATTTCTAATCATTGCGGTTTAAAAACAAAGTACGTTTATGCCATTGAAATGCAATCAGCATCGAAAGAGAACTTGTTTGCTACATGCACACGCTGTCTGAGGGACTCTTATAGGCCTTGAATGATTAAATACACAGACTTGTATGTGTCAAAATGCCCGTCTTTGCAATTATCCACATAAGTAAAAGCAAATAGAAAAGAAAACACACGTGCAACAGTATATTGGATCCAAGCAGCTCTTAAAGTGACAGCAGTCTAATATTCCTGCTGTCTGTCATTCATGTTAATCAAACAACAAAAGAGAGAAAATCTCTCACCGATCTTGACTAAATACATTTATACATTTGATTATTTTATTTATTGTTGAAATTTATGCTGGTATTTTGGTGTGTGTGTGTGTGTGTGTGTGTGTGTGTGTGTGTGTGTGTGTGTGTGTGTGTGTGTGTGTGTGTGTGTGTGTGTGTGTGTGTGTGTGTGTGTGTGTGTGTGTGTGTGCGAGATATTGACACTGGAGACAAGAATTAATTATGACATTTATATAGTATCAAAACTTTTTGTATCATAAAGACCTCGTTTAAACCAAAAATATAATTATATATATTTTGTTAACATGAAATAAAATTACTCATATCGTGATATAAGATTTTGGTCATATTGCCCAGCCCTAGTACCAGAAATGACCCATGACAAGGAGTGAAGATTGGATAAAACTTTTGAAAATAATTTTTATATATTAATGCTCAATGGTTTAACTCTTATTCTGGTTTAAAAATCTGACCAGCTACTCACTCTGTGTCTCAAAACAAACCCTTGAAGGGGGATGAGGATCCCAACGTGAAGCAAATGGGCAAATGGGCCTTTTAACACTCTGAAGGGGTTTACTTACCCCTAAATAGATTACATGAATATTATATTATTATTTAATGAAATATCATTAATGACAGCTCAATGCTACTGTAGATGAGGTACTTCAGTGTGCTGCATATTTTACATATTTTTTTAATTCAGAATTACACAAAAAATTGACATTGTGAGATCAATCGGCCGATTTTTGAAATGTTTTAATTAATCGGCATCGGCCAATTGTGCTGAAAACTAGGCCGATTAATATAGAGGCGCGTCTGCAAGCAACGTGGCGCTGCCTCCTGCAGCAAGCAGATTGCCATTCCACTGGCACAACGGATAACCCTGTGATGTCCTCCTCTGCCTGCTAACTTTTTAAGAGAGAACTCCCTCAGCTGTCATCACTGCGCCGCGTGATGCTTCGTTCAATATGTTGTTTGCACATGACGTCATTGCTGTTTGACTCCGGCTCCTGTTGACGGCAGACGCAGGTTTACAAGCCACTTTTTCCAACGTTTTTCAGTCAATTTCTTGGCTTTTCCCCTTATGAACAACACATTTTCGTACCCGATGAAAGCTCCTTGTGTTTTCTCGGTTTGGTTGATTTGAGCATTCATAAACAGTGCAAAACACAGACATCTTGAGTTTCTGCTACTGATTCCTATGGAGAAAAAATCACTTCCTGCCCTCCAGCTGCATTTCACACGTCATCAGAATCACGTGTTTGCAAACAACCTATATTCCGCTCTATCATTCTGCTCAGTTACCGCTCATGCTCACTGTAAAAGCTAAGTCCGCTCAAATAACGCGCTGACAAGAAATGTCTATGTAACGTTAGTATACTTGTTCCTGTTTTCAGTAGCGCTGCTGTGCTATGACATGCTGTGGTACAGCTGATCTGAGCAACGCTGGTCAAATCTCCACTGATCTGCTCCCCGCTATGCTCTGCTCACATTCCTTCATAATACAGCTTTGCCAGGGTTTTGATATTTTTATACATGTTGAATGGATGACAGAGATGCACGTTTTCCTTTAGCACACACACACACTGAAGCACACGTGACATCTCAATGAGGACATAAACACACAAACAACATCTCCAGAACTAGAGATGCACCGATTGCAATTTTTTTGGCCGATTCCGATTTTTTGGGAAGTGTGACCTGCCGATACCGATTTTTGCCGATTACGATTTTCTTTCCAAGAACTATAATTGACAGCATATACAAACAAAAATATATGCAAATATCAACGAACAATTATTAAAATAATAAAATAAAAAAATAAAAAATTAATTTCCCCCAATTTGGACTAATTTACTGATTTTTTTCTCATTTAAACAACTCTCAAAATAAAGTGCTCTATTACTGGAAAGATGAAGATATAGTTAACCTAAAATGAGTTGTTTTATGTAACAAAACAGATTTAATTTCCCACTTTATAAATGGTCATTTCTTTCCCCTAACCTTATTAAATGTGTCATCTTTCATATCAAATTCTTACTTTGTTTCAATTAATTCCGTTAGAATAATAAGAAACTGTAGAGTTGTTACCATTCAAATGAAGTTAGAATTAACAAACGATCTTTCCACTACTGAGGAAACAGAAGCTGCATCTGAAGTGGTATTAGATGCATTTACACAGACAGTTTGATGAAGCTGAGGTGCCATAATTGCATTTACAATGCATAAATAATTAATGTTTTACATATTTTTTTTAAACATACAAATAAAAGTTGAAAAATGCAATGATACTTTTAAATATGACTAAACCACCAGTAGGCGACAACAAATGTCTGTTTTAATGAGCGAGTCATTTATTAATTAATTCAACAGATTCATTCAAACGGCTGATTCATTCATAAACGAGTCAATTGGCTGTCCTTATGAATGGGCCACTGAATCAATTGACTCACTCGATTCATTCAAAAACGTGGATTTAACGAAACACCGCTGTGTGTTGCTCAGAGACACAACAATTCTGCTGTGGCTTTGAACGCAACTATTTTCGTCAGCGAAATTGAGCAAAACCAGTCAATATTTTGTCTAAAATCTAAAGTCACTTAATCTAAAATCTAAAAGTCACTTAATTTCAAACGCTTGTTTATTGAAATACTACTGTATAAAATCAGTGTCACATTGCAATCGTGCTGATATTGTTATTCAGGGAAACATCATGGCCGTCTAATGCTGCTTACCTAAATCATATTTTGTAAATCTCTTTATTTATTTTTCTGGAATCAGCAAGACGTGAGACTGACCAGCCGGTCACCGATCCGGGCCGGTCATGTACGAAATCGGACGATTCTGATCACTGGCCGGTCAATCGGTGCATCTCTATCCAGAACTGCTCAGAGAGTCACTTTATGAGCGTTTCACCATTCCATTTGAGTAAAACTCAATTGTGATTGAAACATGATTGTAAAGCGCTTTGTGTGTACAGCAATAATAAGTGCATCATTCATTCATTCATAAATCATTTCTAGACAAATAAATGTACTTAGATGATGTTTTGGGTTCACTGAGCTATAGAATCCAAAGAAAAAGAGTATGGGGTGAATGTTGTTCTTGAAAGCAGCACATATTTTAATGATGCAGTAACTCATTTCATGCAGTCGGTTGTTTCACAAGCTCACTAGTAATTTACTTGGAGATTAGATTTTATGTTTATTAATTACCTTGTTGGCCACTCTTGATATTGAGGGTCAGCTTTTGAAAATGAATATTTGCATTGGTGAAGATTTTTCAATGAACTGCTCTAATAAGAGAGATTAGAAGAACACATCAGCAGCCTAGCTTGGTAGATCATTTAAATAACACTGAACAAGCCACTTGAGTAAAAAAGACTGGCACACAACCTTTTATGAATATGAGTAACAGGATATGATACAACAGAAATGTTACTATCATAATGGACGTCATGCTACTTGAACTGTTTACAAGATGGCCATGAAAGAAACTGGAAAGAAAATACTTTTTTCCCTTTGCTATACTTTATTTAACTGATTTAATTTTTTCTCAACTAACTAAAGTCTTATGATTTCTTTATTGACATGAATCCTCGGATAGTGATAAATGTATTTTATAATTTTAAAAAGCTATCTAGATTGCAGTCGCAGAGGGTACGAACACGTCAAATGCATAAGTAAAAATATTCAGAAGCCACAAATATCTCTATTGCACTCAAGAAAATAAAAAATATGCAGAAATGACGCACAAAACCTGGCACTGTTTAATTCATGTAAAATCTGGTGCTATTCAGTAACATAATCCTTTAATTGCTTTGATTTATGTGAAAGCTCCTTTTGGAGTACCAACAAAAAGGGTCTTTGCTAATCTACCATTTAACACACACACACACACACACACACACACACACACACACACACACACACACACACACACACACACACACAGACCTTGCAGACACCATGACGGGTTTAGATGTCAGCATGTTATACAAAATGACCTGAATCCAGGATAAATCCATGAAGACAACTTCTACTTAGACCAAAACCACAGGAAAACATCATGGAAAAAGAGTTCCAGGTTTGGCCTATAGGGAGTAAAATACGCTACACTAATTTAAAGCTTGAAACTCGATTAATAAAAACTGGATGGCGACCAAAGGGATATTTTAACTATGCTGCATAACTCTAAAAGTATCTATACATAGTACAACAGATTGGCCAAATTGATTTTAAAAAGCAGAATTCATTAGCATACATTTTCATTAGCATACATAAGTGTGGAAATGGAGACGGTGGGCAGTGGATAAAGCAGCCCGCTTCTAGAGCTTAACTTCAATTTAAGGAATTCTGAGTGTGTGTGTGAGAAAAAAATCAGCCCATGAGAAGTTTAGGAGTAAAGAGGATTAGTTCCGAGTTGGGGACGAATTGGGAATTGGTTGGAGAAGAACTGGGAGTTTAATAAAGAAAGGAATCTAAGAAGTGCTGCTTCATGACAATAGAGATTACACATGCAGTCGCAGGCGTACACATTCAGTGGTGGTGTGCGGTGGAAAACTCTCATTGGTTGTTTTAGTTTGATGTAAATGCATGTCCCAGTTTCACTTGATGTTTACATGATTTATGGTTATAGTTATATGCAACACCGTTTTCTTTACACGGTCAACAGGCAAGCAATACTGTAATGTTTTTGATGTGACTGAAAGTTGTCAGTTGTTTACTCTCAATTATTCCATCAATTTGACTTATTCAGATACATTTTCAGGGTGGTTCTGAACATGATATGTGGGCATTATTCAATTGGCATGATTTACAGTATGAACCAACTAAAGCACAATGGAGGCACTTCTTCCAATTAACATAATGGAAAAACACAGACAAAAAGTCAGGTGCCTCCAGTGTGCAAATTTGCCAGAGTTAGGACATAATAGAAATGAATATGATTGAATATTCTGCCTTATATTCATTTTAGTAAAAATGTATTTAATTTATTTCATTGAATTGAATTTACTTTTATTTTATTACTTTATTAATTTTAATAAAAAATAGTTGATCAAATTAAATGAACTACAGAATGAAAATATGAATCCCTGACTGAAAAAATAAATAAATACAATTTCAGAGCAAATGCATAAATATCAACAAAGGGCTATTAATATATTTATGTTTCTATATTACCCAGGACTACTTTATACTGAATTAACTTTTCATCTGGATTATTCAAGCAGACAAATAAAATAAATAATAATTGTATTATAGCATTGAGTATTGTTGAATTTTTTATTAATGAATAAAAAAAATCTAAAGTAAAATGTGTGAATGCATTATGGTAACGGGAATGTTGCAATTAAAAAAACACTTAATGGCCATTAAAATAGGCCTAATTATTGTCAGGTAAATTTGTATTTGTTTGTATGTTTTTGTTGTATATTTATTTATTTATTTTCCAAATATGACACACAATGAACCTTTTTACATTTTAATGTTTAACTTTGCAACAGAGAACAGTTCAAATATTTTTTTTCTACATTAACTTGAAATAATTATACTTTCCCATAAAATATATCATACAACTGTATACATTTCAATAAAAGTCTAATAAATGGAGATGCTTTTTTCAATATAACACAGGGCTACTTTTTAATGATTAACTTCTCCTCTGAGTTCTTCTCCTATGGGAAAACACCCCTGACACATATACACACACATAAAGAGCTGCCACCTGCTCCAGTTGTTACCGCTCATGTTAAAATCAAGTTATAGAAAGTATCCCATTTCTCCCAGGGTAAATCTGAAAACGCTGCGTTATCTGAAGGATGTGTGCGAGGGCATTCACTCAGGGTGTCAATCCGTGAGAGTGTTTGTGTGGCTTGCTGACCACAGACAGATACATGATACCCATCCAGACGCTTCCAGTGAGAACTCAAGCAGACAACTGCTGACACTTGACACGTCCACATCCACACCCACATACATTAGAGGCATATGATACCACAGGACTCATGCCAACCTGATTAACAGAGATCCATTTCCCCCACAGCTGTGGCCACCTGTAAACTAGCAACTGTCGACACTATCAATGAATAGACTGATGAGTTTCTATGAGCGAGAGTGTTGTTATGCAACAGTTTTCCAGTTTCATTTTTCTTGGCAAGACACCCACAGCTTCTTTTAAGCATTAGCAGAAGCCTATTATTAAATTCCCATTTCACAAACCATATAACATCAACAGAGCTACTAAATTTAAAAGTGGCTTCTTTATATAAAATAGTGTGATATAATCACAGTGTGAAAGTTATTTATTCTTAAAATCAAGAAAAATATGCAGAATCTGCCCAAATCTACCAAGAATACATTCAAGTTATATTAAACCACATTTCAAATGCTATTTTTATAAATACAATGAAGGCAATTTTTAGAAACATTAAGACAGCATATAATCATTATACAGTATATGTATACAGTAAATATATATATATATATATATACTGTGTGTGTGTGTGTGTGTGTGTGTGTGTGTGTGTGTGTGTGAATTTCATTTATGCTGATTTGAACTTAAAATTGTATTACAGAAAAAGAACCATTGAGAACACTACAAAATAAAATATAAAAATGTTTAAACAAGTTTGAAAATAAATCAAGAAGTAAAATGTGTATTAAATCCATTGTGGTTATGGTAAAATTATCATAAAGTCATTATGGTAAAAAGAAAATAGAAAAAAATCATACTGGCCTTTATAACAGGCCTCAAAATAAGCACACTTACCAGACTGATTATATGTAAAATGTGCTAAGCTGTCTACTGCTAAAATTACTGTAGTGCATACTCAAAGTAAATAGTATCCAGCTTCAAATGGTTTCCAGCAAGAGCAAACAGTTATCGCTCACACCACTTTCTCTACAAGAGTACTGAATCAGAGCACTTAAAAGTTCATACAATGGAAATCAGGATTTTCTGTACTCCCAACACCATTTATGGAAACTAAGTTGCATAAGCAAAATCACAACAAAACTGACATCACACAACCGTGAGCATTTGACCACCCGCCTTTACATAAACACTCATTCAGCAACTTGTTATAATTTTCATGTAGTTTAAAGGTACAGTGCAGTAGCTCAAACAGTCAGAGAGTGTAGAAAATAGTCAATCAACTTTTTTGGTAAAATAAAGCTTGAGAAACATTATAAGAGAACTACAATGTGATAAAGTGTACTGTAAAATTTTAAAATATGGTCCTTTTATGTTTCTAAATGAGAAATACTCATCATATGAGCGTCATATGAGTTATAGGATTTTATTTCAAATTTTGTGACTTTCTCATTTAGGGTCATGAAATTGCATGCAAGTTTTGATAATCTGAGTTGTGGTATGTGCATATATTCAAATTTATATTTTGATATACTGTAAATGTATTATGATATTTGTGGGTAAATTTGTCACACAATTTCATGGTTAATGGTAGATGAACACATGTTTATTTTTGTTGTAATATGTGAGAAATTTAACATGAAAGCTTTTTACTTTATTTATTTTGCTTGTTTTCATTATATGATGAATTAGGGACAATTGGACCTGCAAGCTAAAAACAATCACAGATTTCAAACATAATACAAGGGTTAAAGAAACTCACTAAATATTTCAAAAGAACTATGCTGTAATCTCAGATGACGGACTGGGCCATTCACACTGAAGGCATTTTTTTCCATTCCACTGTGATACTTTTCCGCTGTTTATCTATGTAAACACACACTATATGGACGTTTGCAGCATCTCATGCATGACACAGCCACTGTCTGTGTCTTTGCTTTGAAAAAAAAACGTGTTTTAGGTGTACTGGACCTTAAGTATGTGGTAACTGGATATCAGTTATATCAGCATAATATGTATGTTTGAGCGCTGCAACTGCTAAAGGACACAAACACACACTCACAAACACATACACACACACAAATCCACTTTTTATTAAAGTGTAAGTCTGACCAACCAGAGTTGTTGTTGTTGTTTTCTCAGTTCACCCTCTGTTTACCCTCAGCGTTCACATCCTTCTCCTTTCTTGCTCTCTCTTGTAGATAACCCTGTGTCCGTCCATTCTCCTTCGCTTGTAAACCGCAGCCTAAGTACACTGATAGTGTCTAACAAAAACTCACACACGTACGCTCTATCTCTCTCCCTCTGCCGAACTCATACATGCGGCTCATTTATCTCAATGAAGACTGATAACAAGTCTCTCTCCTATCACACCAATACTCTCTCTCGCTCTTTTTTCCTTTGCTACTTCTTCCATATCTCATTCAGGTTAAGTGGTGGGAAGCTGGATGCTGAGAATGCGCCTCTCACTTTCTTTTTATCTCTCTCCTTTTTTTCTCTGAATCAATGACTCTCTTCAGGTGGATTGTGAAGGTCTTAAAGCGATAGTTCATTCACAAATGACAATTCTATCCTCATGTTGTTCCAAACGCATACAAATTTCTTTCTTCACTGAAGAATATGAAATATTTTGAAAAATTAGTAAAATTTTGCAATAAGGTTGCATTAGTTAACATTAGTTAACACATTAACTATATTATTAACTAACATTACAACTGTTCATTGGAGGTTCATGTTAGCTTAGGTCCATTGAATAAAATTGATGGCTGATCAATAATATTGATGGCAATACTGATGGATTTTCTATGCCATTACAATGAATATATTTTGAATAATGACTTTCAGTCTGTTTATTATGCTAAAGCTATCAAAGATTCAGAAGACAAGCCATATCAAACACGTTTATTATAATTATGTGGAGATTTAACAGCCTCAGGCTTCATTCACTTTCATTATATTTATAAAATGTATTCTTTATAAATTCATCTTCTGTGTTTCATAGAATAAAGTGATAATGCAGAGGAGAAAATGTGACTGTCATACTGACAACATCTTCATTTGGGGGTGATCTATTCCTGTAAAAGTTTCCTACCTAACACAAACACATTGAACACTCACTGTGAAGTTCGGCCGAGCCAAAAATGACAGAAACCAACATGAAGTGTGTAAACAGTCAAAAAAAACAATAAAAAAACAGAGCATATATTGTTAGTTGCCACAGTTTTCCATGCTGCAATTCTCTCCACCTGTAATGTAAGAGAACATCATCAACCATATAAATAAACATTCCAAAATAGATTTAAATGGACACACTTTTATGCAAAAGTACAAGCAGGAATCTAAACAATTCAACTCAAACAGACAAAAAAAAAAAATCAATCAATTACAGCACAAAAATTCAACCACACCACTGTGCCCTTATCCCGTGGCCTGAGGCAACAAAGACTGTAGGATACAGGGCAACAAATGCCAAATATACCAATCTATATGCTCAATATGTCTACAAATTGCTTAAAAATATCCGTGGTGAAACAGTGAGTTTATTTAAGTAGGAAAGTTCCAGAAGTTATGTTATACTGTGAACAAATTCATGTCCAAATAGCTCTTTTAGAAAAAAATATGCAAAAAAATAATTACAATGTAATACTGATAATTCATGAAGTGCAATCTTTTTGATACAAATTGTGCTTGGCCAGTAATCAACATAATGTTTTTTTAACATTATAACAATGCAAGAAAGGTGCATTGACCTCAATAGACACTTAATTTACCATTATTTATATTTTCCATTGTTGTATTTCATATCATCACTTCTACTTTTGGCTCACAAACGCTTTGGAGTGTGTAAATAGGCTACAATTCACCACTTTCCCAAAAACCCACTTTGGCACACACAACCATATAAACCCACAGCCAGACACCTGCCTGCAAGTGTACTAATACTCTTAGAAATAAGTCTACCATCACAGCATCTAATTTAGTATTAGCAAAGATTAGCCCTCAACTCACGGCTAAAAGTGCGTCATATATCTTGTAGACTTGAGAGAACCCAAAACACATTATAAAACGTGTTTGCCTGAAGATTATCCACTATAGGAGTGCTAAAATTACCCTCTGAGTATATGCTCTTTAAGAAAAACTCACTTATAGCTTGCTTTTACTCACTTCGCAAATCACGCATCTTGCTTCTAAGCAGGATTCTGCTAAACTAATACAAGCCTTATTTTCTGATAGCATCCCATTTTTAAAGAAGAAACTATATACATGTATTCGGTAAAATGTTGTTTTTAATAAACAATGAAATTTCAGAATAACCAATGAAACTGAAACTAGTCCTGTTTAACGTAGAATGTAGAAAGTATGCATACTAATGTCAAATAATCTCTTTAATAAACACTTGTGTGAATTCTGTGGGACATGTTCAGTCTTCAGGCAAAGAAGATATTTAGACATTCTTATGTATGTACATTCCGACAAGTCTCCATCTGATAACAGTTCCTAAGTAGATTGGACCAACCGTGAATGTAAACAAGGTCAAGATCCCAACTTTCTAAAAGAAAAGAGGGGAAAACATTGCCCCGAACAAGCTGAGTGTATAATGAGGGGAATCACGGATGAATTAAATCGGTTCATATCTGCATCTTAAGGAGGTAAACGGTCTGCTCGTCTCTCATTTTTTTTTTGCACCTATATTTTGTTTTCTGTCCTTTATGTGTGTGTGCTTTTGTGAGTGTTTATGTGTAAGGTCTGACGAGATAACTAGAGGAGGAGACACCTGGAGCCATGAACTGATGCATGAAGAGAAGCACGTTTCACACCAACTCACAATAACACAACGCAAACCAACCATATTGTGATAGCGCATGCTCAAACATGCATTTCCATGTCACCATTTAGATAAGGATTAGAATGAAATGGACTTGTGTGAGAGAGGCACAGCACCAATGGAGCTCATCAGACCAAAATGGATTCCAAACTTGCATAAACCAATTCTGTGCCAACGTTCCTATTCCTTTCTGTTCTCAAGTCTTGATTTTTCAACGTATTCAATTCACTGTTAATTCTTATTTTCAGGGATCATTGAGATGAAAATGATTGGCACAAAAAAGTAATGAATACAGAAAATGAATGCATTTGAATAATTCAAATTTAAATCCATCTCATGAGTGGATTGTAGTCATAAAATTAAAAAGCAGTCATCTAGCATTTTTTAACAATCCTGGCTTCAACCAGTTTAGTTTGCTATGGGTACTAAGAAAAGGGATTGATCATGGCAGAGGCTCCTTCATGCAACAATTATTTGATTAACTTCGCTCACTCGCCATATTAATATTTAAAGTGCATGTTGTGTTGGGATTTTTGGATTCCAACTGAGATTTCTGCATCAAATGTGGAAATTATTTCAGATGTCTTTTTAACTTATTTTTATAGTTAAATATTAAATAAATCAAACATTAAAACGAACTCAATTCTTATATGTCCCTCCTTAAATATATTTACATACATTAGGTATTTGGCAGATTGTCTTTTTTTATGTATGAGAGAACTGAACCCCATAACTTCAATGCCGCTTACACCAAGATCCACCAGTTCAACTACAATATCAAATATATGCTTAAAAATAAATGTAGTAGTTTTCTCTATCAAACTACTTTAATATACCAACAAGAGCATAAAACTTGTTTTCAAAAGCGAACACTGTCACAAACATTAAAGCAAATCGCCAACATTAACCATAAAAATAAAATGTGAAACTTACTTATGAACTGCTGAGAAAACTGAATTAATCTTGAATATTTTTCAAAAGGGTCTATAAAAATAAATTTGCATCCACACACAAATCTGCAAGCAAAATACAAAATGTCCACAATGGAATACAAACAAAACAACTATACATCCCCACAATCTTGTTATTTTTTTGCACGCGGAACAAAGAAATACATCTGGGCATGCCTAACTTGGTAATTAAAAAAAGGTACAAAATAAAACACTAATTCCAAAGTTAACTTTATATAAAACATAATACTAAATATGTAATTGAAAAGAAAGTTCAGAATCGAGCCATACTCCAAGATATTTAATAGTGGTAAGTTTATGCAAAGGAGTATCGTCTTTATATGCTATATACAGCAAACAAACACGTTTTGAATTTAAGTTTCTGTCTAGAACCAAAAATCATAATATAGGAGTTAGTTTTATTAATTTATAAAATTAAGTGGATGCTACCTTATTAGGACAATAAAGCCCTCCAAACACCTACTCCTAACCCCAATATACATTATTAAACTCTTATACACATTCTTTCCACTTTTCAAATATTTTCTTCATTGAAAGTAAATGCCTTTACGATCTGATATGTGATGGGAAAAGGGAGACGTGTGAGTTCAGGAAAAGATGATTCGAACTCAGGTTGATCATGTCAAAAGCTACTTTTATGTGGCTTACTCCCATGACACTATAGCTGGTACATGGCGGGCATCATTTGCACTTAGTGTAAATAGACACTCTGTTATATACACGGCACAGTAAAATGGGCTGATATATAATGTATTGCCTCATAGAGACTTCAAGGGTTCACAAAAATACATTGGATATCAAAATTTAGATTTCGTTAGATCAATAGACCCTGCATTAAATCCCTTGGCTCATTGAACTCTAAAAACACTTAAAAAGACAAAGTGCCGCATTTACTAAAGATGAGCTTAACGCATCAATATTATAGTGCGTGCAAGCATCACCATTTCAGTTTTGCTGTGGCTTGTTTTTGTTGTGTTGTGCCAAGTTTTGTTGTGTTGTGGGGATTGTGTTGTGCACTACTGAGCCACCGTACAAAACCACCTGGTGGAGAACAGTTTCAATCTACTTGAACATCTGTTCAATGTGCATCAAGTCAAAAGAACAAATAAGCATGTGGACCCGAAAACCCCTTAATACCTTGCTCAAACATGCTCAAACATACTCTCTCTCTCTCTCGACTCATATTTGGATAACACACTCCCAGTTGTTTGTGTGCTGACTGCAGAAGTGTTATCCCAACAGATGATGATTACAGGAAGCATCGTTCCCAAGACAAATGCTTGCTGTGGATTTTATTACAGTTATAATGTGTTTTCTCCTCTTATGTATTTTTCAGTCCCTTTTCTTTTTTGTCAGACATCAAGCCCTTCTCCTCCCACACTTCAACAACACTATACATAAGGGCTAAAAATACAAAGCAGGAATTGTGCTAAACCAGTTGACCGATCCCACCATAATCAGCTGCTTTGAATATATGTGTGTTTAAAAATATATGAAGAAAAGTAAATTAATAAATAACCAATCGATTAATAATCGATTTAATTAATATTGTCAATATTTATTCATTTATGTACTGATTCATGTCATGAATATTAATGAAACACTAATGTCACATTCATGTCATTAATGTTAACAGTTGCAATCGCTTATATGACTTGTATGCTTAAAGAACGATACAATTTTTATCAGTTTGAACATATTTTACTGATAATCAACAATTCATTAAAATGGGTCATTCTGTGGCTTGTCTGATCAAACGACTTAACCAAGAATCAACAGATGTACAATCATGCGTGTGTATTTATCCAAACAGAATCAAAACAGTCTCAAACAAACAGAATTTATAGTTAAAAAAAGATTTTTTATTATATAATGTGAAGCTGTTTTAACACAAATGACACATTAATTGTTAATTTAATATAAATTAAATTGTAAATAATTGTATACAATTTTAAAAGGGAATTACCACAGTTACAGAACATAGAAATCACGCACCAGTGACAAACCATAATACAAAATACCTGGATATAAGATTACTGTCACACCACCCACACAAAACTTAACAATTGTTTATTAATTTATCATATTTTCTATTCCATTATAAATACTTAAAAATGTGTGTGTGTGTGTGTGTGTGTGTGTGTGTATGTGGTTTATGAGGACACAAATTTGTATAATGACATGGGTATGACATAGGTATTACAAGGAGAAGATGATTTATGAGGACATTTTCAGTGTCCCCTTAATTCAAAACGCTTATAAATCATACAGAGTGAGTTTTTTGGGGGGAAAGTAGAAATACACAGTCTCCTGTGAGGGCTAAGTTTAGGTGTAGGGTTGTTGTAGGGCAATAGCACATACAGTTTGTACAGTATAAATACCATTTTGCCTATGGAGAGTCCCCGTAAACCATAAAAAACAACATAAAACATAAAAACCATCAACGTGTGTGTGTGTGTGTGTTTATGTGGTTTATGAGGACACAAATTTGTATAATGACATGGGTATGACATAGGTATTACAAGGAGAAGGTGATTTATGAGGACATTTTCAGTGTCCCTTAATTCAAAATGCTTATAAATCATACAGAGTGCGTTTTTGGGGAAAGTAGAAATACACAGTCTCCTGTGAGGGCTAAGTTTAGGTGGTAGGGTTGTTGTAGGGCAATAGCACATACAGTTTGTACAGTATAAATACCATTTTGCCTATGGAGAGTCCCGTAAACCATAAAAACCAACATGTGTGTGTGTGTGTGTGTAAAACATAAAACCAAGTGTGTGTGTGTGTGTGCGTGCGTGCGTGTGTGCGTGCGTGCGTGCGTGCTGGGGATGAAAGAGGTCATTAGTGAAATTCTCGGATTCTTAAGAGGATCTCAGGCTTACGCTGAGGCTTTAATATTGGCGTGTACCTCAACCAAAAGTTGCACAATCAACTTCTTAATTAATTTTCTAATTTTTATCTGTTTGTAATTCTCCTGCAAACATAAATGGATCAAATCCAGAAGTGCAGCACTGTAAACCTCAATCTACCTTATAATCACAAATACGTGCACAAGCCAAAACCAAACCAAACATGACAAGCAAAAATCAACTTGTATGTACTGCAAGTGAGCTCTTACGATGAAAGAAGGACAGAGATGTGGCATAAACAATCTAAAGCTATTGTAATTAGTGCAACACTGTAAACACTGTGATTACAATTAGATGCTCTGTAAACAAAGCACTTGCCTAATTACTTGACTGAGTCTTCAGGCTATTTGGCTCTGCATGTGTTTTGTGCGCAAGTACACAAGCACAGACCAGGAAGGCAAGCAGAGGATAAACTGTAAAACAGCTGATCTTGGTGACTCTTGGATTAACTGTCAAATTGTGAATGGAATTTTGCCAAATCGAAATTTGTGAATGATTAATTGTACAGTTTGTGCTAGGAGCATGAATGACCTGTGCAGCTTGTTGAAGCGAGGTGTGTAATTACCTTTCAGAATGATCAGGTTTTAGAACTCCAGAATTGCACTGACACTCTGTGTCTGTATCATCCAATCTCAATTTGTTTCTTACAAACACACAGCTTTTCATCTCACAAGATGTTAACTGATGGACTGAAGTTGTGTGGATTACTTGTAGATTATCATGATGTTTTTATCAGCTGTTTGGACCTTCATTCTGACGGCACCCATTCACTGCAGAGGATCAGTTGGTGAACAAGCGCTGTAATGCTAAATTTCTCCAATTATGGTCACATGAAAAATTATGGCCTTTAGGGGAGTTCATTTTCAGCAAACTGTCCTTTTTGGGTTGCCATATGTTTCGTGTTACCACGTTCTAAAAGCTAAAATAAGAGGACTGATAACACTGCATGCTTCAAATCAGGGCAAATTATCAAGTTCACTTAAACAATAGTTGGCTGACACACCAAGCTCATCTGGTGAAAAAAAATGCTAATTACTAAGGTGCTTATTGGCTAATTTTGATATCAAGGGATTCTACATCCCAAATGAATCTAGCTCCTTTGGGCCACTTTCACGGCACCTGTGTGCATTTCCGGATAGCAAATTAATTAGCAGCAAGATCAAAGAGATTACATTTTAGGTTTTAGTAACAGACGGCAGCACTGTGTTCGTAGACTTTTTATCGAAATTGGCAAAAAATTTCAATTTATTTAACAATCTTTCTATTTATTTTTTCTTCTTAAATCAAAGGAAGCTTTGCAACTACTGCCTTTGATGAACTATCTAGACTATATTTGTCATTTAAATGTACATTTACCAAAACAGAGAATCCTGATAACAAATTTTCATCACTTAACATAATCAACCCTAGATCAAGAGCAAAGAAAATGAGCATGCAGAATTCTTCAGGAAAACCATTGACTTTCAATATTGAGTGAAATTGACATGTTTAACATTCTCTGGAAGCTCTCGGGAGAGCTGAACTAGAAGCGCAGTGATGTCCTAGTTTGGAAATTCTCAAAAACAAACACTTGGAGCGTCTCTGAAAGTCCCCCCCTCCCTCTCTCCCCATCAGACTTTGCATGCAGGTCCCTGGTTTCACAGCTACCATCAAAGCCCATCACAAATTAGACTTCTAAGTTGATGGATAACATAGAAAATATTCAATCCAAACCAGGAGGAGGAAAACATACATAATATTATAATTAAAAGAAGAAAATTATATTTTTTTATACCAACAAACCAGGTAACTTAAAAATATGTTGTAACTTAAATCACAATCAACTTGATTATATAGGATTGTTTTATTTATTTTTTGCTAATTAAAAATGGTTTACACAAAATTTGTCAAAACTGTTTAAAATGATTTAAACTAACAAGTTTGTTTTTTAAAAATGATAAAAAGTATGAAATTGGCTTCAAATGTCTCCCCGTCAGGTTTTGCATGCAGGTCCCTGGTTCCACAACTCATCAAATCCCTCAATCACAAATTAGTCTTTTGTGTTTATGGGTAGCACAGGAAATATTCAATCCAAACCAGCAGAAGGAAAACTAACAGATAATATTATATCATATAATAATTTATCATATAATATCAGATAAAGAATTGTCATACTTGATATTAAAACTAAAAAAGGAAAACAAATTTCAAACCATAAATTTGTCTTCGGCTTATTATGCAATTAAAAACAAAAATAAAAAGTCAGGTAACTTACAAATATGTTGTACATCTTGAGTCAACTTGACTATATGTTAAAGCCCTGTAAGCCCGACGGGGCCCGACACGCTGAGTCCATTCGGGCCGGGTTCGGGACGTTTTTTTTTTTGACAGATCAGACTCGAGCTCATTTAGCTTCTCGCCTTTTATTGTGCCCAAACATGCGCACACCACACGTGTACTGTATGAAATATTATTATCATAATTATATTATAAATATTATACATCGCCTATGTAATAGGCAAGTACACAACGCATATACTCATGCATTAGCATACAGGTGACAGTTGACCATGCAGAGCTTCAGGGAGAAGTTGGAGCGTGGGGAGTTACTAAAAGTTCCCAATGCTTCGGGAAAAGCTGCATTTTGGTATTGATATTTGTGGGTATGATTTTCGGTGGTGGTAGTTATGTTTGAGGCCTATAATAAAAGTGTACCTCTTAGTAGCGTGTGTGTGTGTGTTTGTGTATAGCAGAGACAGCACGCGTCAGAGAGCTTAAAGTGATATTGATGTTGGTCTTGGGTCAGCATGAATGTGTTCGGAGGAAATTTTATATTAATATTAATAAACTAGTGTTTTCTAAGTCGGTGTCGCAAGGATGAAGTTGCAGATCCCGACTTGCCATCTCCTCAATAGACCCGCCTTTAATAAATGCATCTACGGATTATGATTCTAATGAAAGAGTTTTTGTTTTCTATATGTTTTATTTCGTTAAGTACTAATTTAAAACTTTCTATAGATATATTTATCATGTCTAAATTGATCAAACACGCTATGACCAGCTCACTGTCTGCCGCTGGTCGCTACTTTAAAAAACTAAAACTTAAATTTTACGAATAACAAAATGTAATTATCCAAATATTTTTCTAAATTACCTTAATAAAATAACGAAACGAAATACAACCACTTTGCCATTTCATACAAAACTGAAGTATTCTAATTGCTGAAACAGTATAGTATACGCTGTTTTGGGAGAAGGGAAAAATAAAACACAGGCTCGGGTCGGACTCGGGCTGGTTACTCTGATAAGCTGTCGGACATAGGGCATAGGATAGGGTCTGAGTGTCTCGGGCCAGGGCATATTTTAGGCCCGTGCAGGGCTCTACTATATATATGTGATTTTTTTTCTTATTAAAAATGGTTTACACAAACGTCAAAAAAAGGTTTACACAAAACTCATCAAAAAGTGATTTACACAAACAAGATTATATTTTAAAATCTATAAAAAGCATGAAACTGGCATTACATGCTCTCATGTACAAGAGCAAAAATGTGAACCAAAATCTACTGGTATACATTAAATATCTCCACAGGCATGATTCTACTTCATATCCGCAGAAATACAGGTACTACTTAAAATAATTGTATTCATAGCACACAGAAGGCATATAAAGCAAATTAAATGGCTGACTGGACATGTACGTGTGCACCAGTGCAAGCAAACTGTACAATAAATACAATTCATACATTTCATTATGAGTCAGTCGCATGCCTCATTTAACAAAAATGCTCTCTTTGTGTCTAAAGAAACTTGCTTCTGTTGCTCAGAGTGAAGGGACAGGAAAACAATAGTTTATGCATGCGCTGGGACACTGGGACTCTAGACTGAAGTCTCTGCGATGAATTAATCGCATATGATAGCCTACATGAGTCTTACACTTCCTCATATAATGCAGCTGCCAATTAATTTCAAGCATAATCATGAAATGCATGTTCCAAATTGAACACACGTGTATATATGTGTATAAACCATCAAACACCACAAATCATCAAGAGTGCTCCCAGCTTGAGCATATGGTTAATTCATGAGGTGAAGCATGGTGAAAATGAATTCTGATTATCATTATTAGAGCAACACATGTTTATTTAATTGCATTTGTGAATAATAAGGCTGTTCACAAATTGGTCTGCATATAAGTATATGTTAATTACTAGAGAGGTAATACGAATAAACAGGTGCTTGAAAGACTTAATAGGAAGTGTCTCTGTGTGTGTGTGTGTGTGTGTGTGTGTGTGTGTGTGTGTGTGTGTGTGTGTGTGTGTGTGCGTGTGCGTGCGTGTGCGTGTGCGTGTGTGTGTGTGTGTGTGACACATTGAACAGCCATAAATATTAGGCTATGAAGGCACAAACACAAAGAGAAAAGGTGAGGAGTGTGAATAAGCAGTTTGTTATGAAAGCACAGGTGTGCAAAGCTTCTAATATCTATATAATATAATATGTTCAGAAGATATCAAATTCTAGCTGTATTTAATTCTACTCAGAAGTCTTTTTGCATACTGTGTACATAACATCTTGGAATCTCATACACAACTGATTTGGGACACTAGTTCACACATAATGGTGGTCCTTTTGTGAAGAACACAGACCAATAGAGTCTCTTATTAGCGTGTTGCTAAGCTAACAATTTAACATGTTAACATGTGTCTTTTCAGTACTTTATTAATGTGTAATTTTATTCAACATTTTGCTCAACTCGGTCCACTATTGTAACAATGCATTCTAGAAATGAAGTATCTTTCTCTTTACCTTAAAATGTTTTTTAGGTAGGCAACTTCACTAGGTTTTGGAACACGTCAATATTCCTGCTAATTTAAAGAGTCAATCTAATTTAACTGCTGACCTAAACTGAATTTTGTCGACAGAGTGACAATAAACGCCTTGCTCTAAAGCCAAAAAGATCATTTTGCACCAGATGGCATTTATCTGTTTGTACTCTAATTTATTTGAGAAGACTTTTCTTAAATCTTTAAAATTCATAGTTATTATTAGCTATCCAAAACAAACGCTTCTTTGTTTTGCTGTCTTTGGTTGACAGCCTTCATTACATTAGATTTCAATTCATATTCTGACAGGTTGAAAGAAATAAACTAAAAATTGAAAAAAGTAAATTAATGAGAGACAGATGAAACACATTTCAGTGGCATGTGCGAGTATAGCACGCAAGGAGAGAAAAAAATGATTGGTGGTGTTATGGGTATTTTGGGTATTATGGGTATATGGGAATAGAGTGTTTGTGTGGGTGCATGCTAATGCTGTTAGCGCCTCTTCTTTATGCAAGTGAGGGCAAAAAGTTTAATTAACACATGATCAAATGTCACTGGCCTGACACAGCAATTATAACCATGGATCCACAATAATTAATTTAATGAAGAAAGAGATGGTGGGGTGTGTGAAGTGATCCAAGTTCAATTAAACTTTTTTCAGGAAATTGATTAATCATTGGATTTTTAGACAGTATTTACTGTAGAAGTTGCTTATAACAAACATGTATACATGTATGTATACATCAGGAGCATTGCCCCCTCAAAAAACAGAATCAGAAAATAATCCATAGTGCAAAAACTAAAACTGCATATATTATAACATATTACATTAATATATATGTATAAATATTTCTCTAAAGTAACACTGTCCAACAGCAATGGTTAATGATAGAACGAACGAACGAATAGATAGAACGATGGATGGATGGATGGATGGATGGATGGATGGATGGATGGATGGATGGATGGATGGATGGATGGATGGATGGATGGATGGATGGATGGATGGATGGATGGATGGATGGATGGATGGATGGATGGATGGATTGATGGATGGATGGATGGATGGATGGATGGATGGATGGATGGATGGATGGATGGATGGATGGATGGATGGATGGATTGATGGATGGATGGATTGGATGGATGGATTGGATGGATCTGGATGGATCAAGATTTCAAAACATGAGATGGATGGATTGGATGGATGGATGGATGGATGGATGGATGGATGGATGAGAAGATTTGGATGTGTGGTTGTCATAAGAAAGAGGTGCAACACCTGGTGCTTTCTAGTGGGTCTCTATTTAATACTCTCTGCATTTAAAACATGATCAACAAATATGTTTTGAAATGGAACCAATGGACTGATTAGTGATTATAGCCATCTGAGACATCATCAAGATTTCAAAAACATGAGTAAACATGCATGAGCTCCCACACATTAAAGAGAGACTCCGAAAGTACCTGTTTGGGCAAGACTGACATTTTAACGCCTGGCACATCACATGGAGAAGATTTGGATGCTGAATTAAACATGAAACTGTGTGTGCAACTCATTGATTTCATAATGCAAAATATGTATTTAATACTTTTATTTAAAACATGATCTTCAACTCGAAAAACAGACTACCACAATTGCTCAAAATAATGCATACGTAGCTGATATTTGGCTACATAATAACCTTTTTTAAAGTCTAGGTAAAAATAATAATAAAAAATCTATTTTTTTATAATAATAACCCTAAAAGGAAAGTCATTTCAGAGGCAGCACAAGTTATAAATTTTTGCTGAAATATTATGTTTTTAAAACATCCACTGATGAATCATGCATAATACAACTGAAACATGCATTTAGAAAGTCACATAGCTCAATTTTGTTTTCATGATGACTTTACGCATTAATTCTGCTGACTAACAATTAAATGGCATATACTGTAAATATATAGTCTTTTTTTATTCCGTGTATACCCTTGAGAATATTACTCAAGATATTAATTTAATTCACTTACTGAGTCGGAAGTATTAACGCCATAAACTAAGCAATAAATTAACCAATAAATCAATAAATTAAACAACTGATTTCAAAGGCTTATGGCTTTTGAGAGACTGTGTCTGAAAACTATAATGAGAGCAATACGTTTTTGTGTGTTTTCTTCCATTTTAGGAGGTCAGTTATAATCAAGGTGACCTATTTCTAACGGTTATCTGAACAATTAAGAAACAAGGTGATATCTGTAGTGCAATCTAGAGAAAACAGCATATTGAATACGTGACCAATTTATTTATGAGCACAGGCACATATTGTTCATTTTAAATGTAACTTGTTTAACAAAATGACAAGTTTATAGCTGTATGTTTATAGCATTTCTAACAGCGTAAGTGCATTACATAATTCTTTGTATGACACATTTAAACATGTTGTTGATTGAATTCCAGGCTATATGCGTTTCCCCCGACAGAGTTGTCCATGTATCATATGGCCATTCATTGATGAGGAAGGCTTGCTGTCATATGAGCCATTTTACAGGCTGTTACAAGCTATCATTTCTTGAAAGAGCCAACAATATACGCATTAAACATATTTAAAGAGCTTTCTTCTTGTCTACCTTACTAATAAAAAAATAACCACTTAGATCAGCAAGAATTTCCATGATGGACCAGGCTAGTTTAAGGTGGTTACATCTGGTTTGGTGCTGATTATTGCTGTTCTCCAGCAAAAAGGACATTTCTAACTAAGGAAATTGATCTGGTTAAGTTAGTTAAAGGGTTAGGCTAGTTCACTCAAAAATGAAAATCCTGTCTTTTTTGTCCACCCACTGAAAGTCCACACAATCAAAACTTTCATGCATTAAAGAACAAAAAGATATAGCCTAGCGGATGTAATCTACACTCGTAAAAATAAAGGTTCTTTATTGGCCTTGATGTTTCCATGAAGAACCTTTAAAATCCATGGAACCTTTTCATTGGATGAAGGTTCTTTATAGTGGAAAAAGGTTCTTTAGATGACTAAAATGTTCTTCATAGTAAGAAAATAAATGGTTCTAACTGAAATGTTCTTTTTGTAACCCAAAATGGTTCTTCTTTGACATCACTGTGAAAACCCACTTTTTGAACTTTTATTTTTAAGAGTGTACATGAATTGAGAGGCTCAATCCAAGATGAACAAAAGTCTTAAAGGTTTGCAATGACATGAGAGTGAGTCAATTCTGAATTTTTTTTTCGGGGTCAACTAACCATTTAAACTCCAGGTTGCTGTAGCATCCAAAACACATCATTAGCTAGTGACCAGCTATGTTAGTTGTTTTCACCAGGGTAGTATACTATACCATGCTAAAATTAAAATACTGATAATATTTTGAGAAAAGGCAGAGGTCATTGCCTAGCGGTTAGCACTAACAAATTGGGCCCTGTCATACACCTGGTGCAATGCGGCACCAGGCGCGACGACAAGTGTTTTTTGCTAGTTTTAGCCCAACGCAGTTATAATTTTCACTTCCTGTGCCATGTTGTTTAAATAGCAAATGCATTTGTGGGTGCCATGGGCATGCTGGTCTGAAAACTGGATATCAAATTCTAGCTGTATTTAATATTACTCAGAAGTCTTTTTGCATAATGTCTACATAACATCATGGAATCTCATACACAACTGATTTCACACATAATGGTGGTCCTTATGTGAAGAACACAGACTCACAATTAATTTCAATAGAGTCTCTTATTAGCGTGTTGCTAAGCTAACAAGTTAACATGTTAGCGATTCTTTTCAGTACTTTATTAATGTGTGATTTTATTCAAAATGTTGCTCAACTCGGTCCACTATTGTCACAATGCGGCCTGCCGACCATTGTTAAACTAACAAAAGTGGATTCAGAGTCAGACATGCCCTAAGTGCACCTGCGCTTTAGACCATGCGCTTAGATTGATAAAATAGGGCCCATTGAGTCACAATGTGAGTTTGAATTTGTCTACATATATTTACATGTATTCATTAGAAGTATCTTTTATCCAAAGCAACTTACAAATTGTACTATCATCTCTCTAATGTCACTGTCACACTAGTCTCGCGTAATCTATGGTAGCTTTCATTGGCCAATGCCCACCAATGAGGCCATCTGACCGACGTCAAACAACCAATCACAGTTTGTTTCGTTCACCATCATGTTTTTGGGTGGAAATGTCGCCACAATAACAGACCGGTGTGTAAAACTCTCAGACGTATTTTAAAGATTCTATGCCGCAAATTAAATATTTCACATATTTTTGAAAATCCAGCATTTATTTGATCCTGATAAGCGTTTGTCGTCACAGCTGTAAACACGACGGCTTTCTTCTTTCGTGAGGGGGTTTGGCTCCATGGCATCTTTGTTTCCAAGCGGGATGTTAAAGAGCGTGACACACGCACACACACACTCCCGGAAATCCTGTAGAATTCAACCAATCCGACGACGACATTGAAACTCCTAAAGTGTTTCCACTTTTGTGTGCCATATGCATCAGACGTTTAGCCAACGTTCCGTGGGCATGACGTCTGAGGCTGAGACTACAGTCACACTGGCAAAAACCACAAAACAGTGAATTATTATTAGTTTTGACTACAGTTTGAGCCTCGGCATGTGGTATATGTTACATTCATAACAACCCACCACTTTTCATTCAAGCAACATTTTGCTGTTCTAAATGGACCTGTCTTTATTGAAGGACATTTCAACGAGGTTGAATTTAGTCAATATGTTGTACAGAGAATGTTTCACAACATATAGCAAAAGCAAGAGTGTTTATCTGCAGGTCAGACGGTTCATTTTTAAGATCGATTTTCTAACCCAACTAGTGACAAAGGGAATCCAAACCAAGAATAGCAAAAACCAAAATAAAAAAGCCCTCCAAAACAACTTTCTATCCCTATCAATCAATGTTTGAGAATTTGAACAAATTTAATTTGGTAAATGTCCTAAAAATATTATTTAAACTAAACTCAATACAAAATACAAAACAATACAAAGCGACTAAACAGCTGAATTAATTACTTTATAACGACCCAACCCAGAAAACTCATTTTCGGAGGAATAATTTGTTTTCAGCGGATACCAATTAAGCATTGATTGTGCATATTAAGGTCTACGCTTCATCCATTATGCCAGTATCAGTCACCAGCAGACAGACACACAAACACACACACAGAGCACTAAACTTTCTCTCTTCTCGTATAGTTTACTAAAAAAGCAAGCCTGTATTGAACCTACACAATGTGCTACTGTTCAGAATGAGTGTCCACAATGTCTGAGCTGCTCATTTTTTTATAGAAAAGCATTTCCAAAAAGCACCATAAAATTTGTCTATATATTTCTTAGACTCCTGGAGTCAAATAAAAGCTTTGTTTGATGAACAGACCAAATTAATACATCTAATTCATGTATTCCATTTAAAACAAACACTTTCACACTCCAAATAATTTAAGTCAGCATTTGTACACAGATTTTCTAATCAATTTCTTCTATGATTTGGACAAATAATCATCATGCCACTAGTTAAGCCAAAAGTTGACACGTCGGTCAAACAGAGCAATGTTGAAATTAGACACAAAAATCCACATCCAGAATGGCTTACATATAGTTACACATTAAAACTGGGTTATGAAAAAGCTGTTTACTGCTGAAAAAATGACACACAATGGCACTCAGTCATGAAATATTCATCTGTAAACTGTCATATTTAATTCAGTGCAACAATTTACGTAAGAATGGTTTCGCTCTGCTTGTGTTTCATGAGGCCAAGTCAAGTCAAAGTTTACTTCTCAAAGTTTGTTCATCAAACAAACTCCTGTAGCAAGGATTTTTTTATCTAATCCTTTAATGTGGTGGAGGTTTGTTAGATTTAAGTCTGCTCTATACAGTAAATAATATTACATTGCCATTCCAGTGACATACTGTTTACAGCGGTATTGTGTTCAGCCCTGGTGCTTAGAATAAAGTGTGACTCATTGCTGAATATATTCACCATAGAGTAACTGTGCTGATTTGTGGCTCCGCTGCTTGAACCTTCTCACTTCTGCTAGACGAAAAGTGGGCCAGCTTCTTCGTAGACAACAGCCACAGTATTCAATCAAACCACCATAAACATCTATGAAAAAATCTGCTATTAAAGCGAAAGATAACTGAGATTGATCGCCTTTGGAGTCATTCTCTTACTGACTTAACTCCAAAGCACATGTTGCCCACAGCAGATCTTTGGCTGCAAGGTCATTTGTCAAACATGCCGCTCTCTACCATTTGCTCCAGAAAATGTACAAATGACATCAAGATTCCAAAATAGACCACATCAGAAGTTCTGAAGCTACTTGTGTAGAGACTCAATCTTCAAAATTATTTTTCCACTGCAAACAAAACATTTAGATCTTCAGCTGTTAGATGACAGGCTGATCAATGCTAAGCAAACAGATCCAAATTAACTTTTTGATAAAACGGATGAAAAGGTAAACAAACCAGGGAAAATAAATAAATCTGTGCACACTAAACTTTCAAATAAAACAGAATAAATAAACACTATGAAAACACTGTGGCAGTCTTTTATGTGAAAACTCAAAGCTGCTAAGGTGACAGATTGAAACTGTGTAACTTTAAATAGTTATGAATACGATAGTTACCGTACTGTGTTGATTTGATTGAATTGGCAATGTTTGAATCTCTTTTAAAATAACAGACATATGCACACATAAGATGGCATTTAATGCATCTAATTAAATTATAATTATGGTTATGTTTCGTATTACTAGGTGAAAGAGTTATTTATTGGTTCTACTTTGTGCCGTGCAAAGCAAAATCCTTTCTTCATGCTTAATCTTGCTATTTAAACACAATAGCAGGTTGGCTGGAAACATCTGAGATTTTTACAAAAGACATCTTGAAACGCTTCTTTCAAATTCTAGCTTTCCTGCAAGAGATCTCAAAGAGAATAGTGATTTGTTAGTTACTTCTTCAGAAACCAATTCAGGAGATAGGAAATCTTTACATTTTAATGTTAACAATCATTGAAATGTATTGCACAGGACAGCAAGGCCTGATTGTAAGCTACCGTATGCTATCCTCACCACCTGTTGTTTTATAAAGGTGTGCATGAGTGTATCCAATGAAACGTGTAAACCAATACTTCAGTCCAGTAAATTGGAGCTCACCAAGACAGAGGAACCACCCTCCCTCATCGCCCTCATTTTCTGTCTTTCTTTATTTGTGTCATTTACACGGATGTAACCTGACACAGCACACCCAAGTGCTTCATTCATTGCTGTACCCAGGTGACTGTCTTACAGATTGTAGAGTTTGCTGTAACTACACGGTCTAACATCCTTGACAGGAATTTACCAAGACTGTGGATCTGTTCCAACACCTAGAAAGCTGCCTACCTACAGCATTTGAAGGCACCATATGCGCTGCTCCAAAACTAAAAAAAATTGGATAAATTAATTCAGAGTGTCCATAAATTACTTTAAGTATATATATATATATATATATATACATTTATGCATTTAGCAGACGCTTTTATCCAAAGAAACTTACAGTGCATTCAGGCTATACATTTTTTGTCAGTATGTGTGTTCCCTGGGAATTGAACCCACAACCTTTTGCGCTGCTAACGAAATGCTCTACCACTGAGCCACAGGACCAAGTATACTCACATGTTATCTAAAAGGTGGACTTTTTATGTCCAAATTCCATTTTTGATATGCATTTTAAACCTATTACATTGTATGTTTTCTTCAGTCCTCAATTTTCCTGTTTATTTCTGTTACGCGGTTTGAGGGTTTGACATATTGCACAATTTTGATCTGAATGTAAGGATTTTGACAAAGCAACAGCAAAACTTGCTAGTCAAAACAGGCAAGACAGATTTAAATATTTATGTAAACAGACAAGCCAGTAGTTGAAATATGACAGTGAAATGACTGTATGATACCATGTTACTGTTATTTCATATGTAGGCCTAGAAACAAAATGCAATACATTTCAGGCTAAGACTGGGTAGGCTTTAGGGGGTTGCTTGGATAATATAAATGCACTCTGTATTAGAGGTCTTCACGGCTCCACTTGGATTCGAAAACCCGAGACCCGACCTGAGACCCGAGTGGGTTCGGGTCCAAACTTCTAAGAGTGCATCGGACACGGGTCGGGTTTGGTATTAGCAGCCTCGGGTCTCAGGTAATTAAAATAAATGTGCTTTTCCCAAATGGACCCGATTAGACCCAAATTCTTTTAAACTTTCCCGGATGCGTAGCCCACTTGTGAGTTTATGTTAAGTTGATTTTTGGGAAATGCACGGAAAAAAGGAACATACGATTGTAACATATAGAGATGAGATGAAGTCCACTCACTTAATTTCGCTGTGTGTCAAAGCAAGACTTTTCTTTTTTGTGTGCAGAAGCCCTTCTCCGGAGATGAGGTAAATAACGTTGCAGACAAAACTACCAAATCCATGATGTATTAACCTATCGATTACATTTTTTATAAAACTATCACGTTTATATTTCAAATCCACTGTTACAATTGAAAGCCAAACTCAGAAATAACATGTAACATTATCCATCAGACAGGCAAAAATATAATAATAATAGTAAAATAAATAATAGGTTAATAAGTAAATAAACTGAATGAAAATAATGGAGCAGCGGCCAAATTTATCTGCAGCAGGTCCCCGGGATTTTTCCAGAAAAATATTTATGCACGTCGGGTTCGGGTAAGAAGTGATTCGGGTCGGGTACGGATTTTAGGACCCGAGAAGACCTCTTCTCTGTATGCATTCATATCATCCAAGCAACCCCCTAAAGTCTGACTTGTCTCCACTGAAATGTATTGCAGTTTGTTGCTTTGTAAATATTAGAATATATTTTAATGATATTAATAAAATAAAGTAAATATTAGATTACATATTTCAATTATGTTGACTTCCTCTAGCTTGTTGTTTGTTTCAGTGGTTATGACATTACCTTTTACATGTTCAATGCTGCTATTTCCATTATACAACAGACCAACAGCGCAAATGAAAAAAATTTAAATAAGAATAAGATAAGAATAAATAAGCATAATATAAGTTTTGGTTCTGAACTGGTTTTCAGGCTAGCTAATTGGGCTTTCTTTGTCATGAAGACCTGGCAACATGCTAACACCAAACTCTTTTAAACTAATTTTGTATTTTCTCTTTAGTATGTTTTAATGCCATATCAGCATCAGTTATAGGCTATAGTCACCACTAAATAGAACAAAATACAATGTCAATGTTTACAACATTACAAAATCAACTAAATAATTTAACTGTATATACTATACAACTATATAAATAAACTTGTGTAAGTCTAGAGTGACCTATCCTATGTAAGCAGTAGGCAATGAGGCGGCCTACTATTTTAACACCTTATATTTGTGTCTAAACTCTAGCAGTAAGTAAAAGACATGGGTGTTTGAATTCATTTCTTCATTAAATGAACATAGCTATAAGTGGACCACCATGCAGAGATGTTAAAACACTGCAGTCAGATGTTCACAAGTGACTTTCTCAGTTCTCACTGCTTGAGATTATAATTGAGGGGATGGTAGTTATTGTTGTCAGACAAACTAGTGGTTGTATATTGTTTGTTCTGGGGTTGTAAGTGCATTTCTCTTAGTGAAAGTGCCTGCTAAATGACTTAATGTAAATATAAATTTCACTTGAATGAGAGATGGGGAGTGTGGAAGTGGTGGGGTGTTTATTGTGATGCTTTTAGTCCCATGCTAGCAACGTTGGCCATAGCGCATGTTCAATGGAGCAGAATGAAGATAAACAGCCTCCATTTCGAAGCTTTCTCTAAACCACCGGGGCCTCTAATGTATCCATAATGGGTGTAATGTGTGCTTGTGTTTTTGGGTGAGAGAAAATCTGTCTTGCTACTTAAAATGTAAAAAACATGTTGAAAAATATGTTTGTCACTCATTCTTTTGCTTTGGACTAATATTTGGAGAAAACTCAATCATGAGACTATGATATTTCCAAAAACATTTGGCAGTTGAATGCGCAAATGTTCTTGTCTTCCTATTCTTGATCGCCAGATGGTTTTCTGTAAGTTAAACCATAACATTTTTCTCTCCCTCACACGCACACAAAAATGAACATTTCTGTGTGCTAAATCAGCTGATTTTAATCAAATTAGAACATTTATTTCTAAAAACAAAAGTGTTTTAAGGACACAATGCAGCAAGTCTAACTCTGGATTGTGTACAAATTTTCTGTTGGAAATGTAGAGATGAACTCATTACACAATTAAATATCCTTCTCCTACCCTCTACAACCATCATGCAATAAAGCATTAATAGGCGTCATAACATATTTATGGTTTGTTTGTACCCAATAAATGCTTACAATTATGACTAAATTCATTCTTGAATACAAATACTCCCCAGCGTTACATGACACAGAGGCTGGCTTTCAGTTCTAGACCAATCAAGTGATGAGTTCAGTAGGCCAGACAAAAGTCTCTAAATGAAAACAAGTTCATACACCAAATCCACCATCAGTCTGTCTAATCCAATCTTAAAACAAAAGAAAAAAGTAAGAACGAAAAGGAAAACTAAGTGCAGTTTTCAAAGAACTAAACTATTTCCAAACAAAGAAATAGTTCATTCAAAACTGAAACTTCTTTCACCCTACTTTCACCCTCACATCACTGTCCTATCATATAACAAAACTTTCCAAAGCACATTAACACTGCTCCTTTCTATAAAATGAAAGCATACAGTGACTTGTTCCACTTTTTGTTTCAGACTTTAACACAAAATGTGCTTAAATAATTGTTTATTTTAAAGGAACAGAAATTTAAGTCATTCATCTTGCCATGATGGCAAAAAAGTGCATTCTTATATTAAAAATTGGCGCACCACAGTCAGTTACGGGAAACACATTGACCTTTGTCATTTGGCATCACTAACGTCAAACCTGGCAGCACCTGGCATTTGGTATGTGGAGATGTTTGTGTCTGTTTCATTCGGTCCAACCCTGCATGGAATCTCTTGGTCAGAAATGCCTTGCCCCTGACAACTGCTACAAGGTCAAACAGAGAAGACACCTACAGTATGCACATACAACCCTTACTGAAGTAATAACCTGGAGATGTTATAAGAAACTGATAGCATGGCACAACAATACCAGTGACAGAGCAAAATGTAACAGAAGAACAGATGTCTGTTCCAAAACTATTAAAATGCCTTCATAGAAAAGACTATCATCATGTTGATTAAGATATAATTCATATTTCGGACAGCGTTTGAATACCAATATTCTTAATAGCAGAAATATAAATAAATATTTTGTAACATAATACACAAAAACATAATCAAATTAATCCAACTTATTAAATAAATAGTGTATTTGTTGAAACATACATTAGTTTTGTAGTATGTAAATTAAATTGATTATTTTGCCCATTATTTGAGCATACAGTACAGTGTATATTTAGGCACATTAAAGCATCACACTATTAGCTTAGCAGCTTGCTAATGGCAAACTCTTGTGAAATCAATTAAATCAATCATATCAAGTTGATTTTTGTAAGTGTAGAGCTTTTAAATCAGTCACTTTTGAGGTTTCATGACATGATGCTGACTGAAGGCAGTAAGAAGTAAGTTATGGATCATAGCTCTGGCTTCCACATGCACAATTACAAAATAAAAACAATTCTGGTTTACTGTCCACACTGTGGCTGAAACCTCTGACGCCTGTAATAAGAATTGTAACCACTCTATTGATCAGAATCACACTGACTCATTTTTAATCATAAAAGGATGTGTTTATCTTTGGGTACTTTGTTATTGGTGTGTCGGTCAAGTCGTGTGGTGGCACTGTAAACACTTTCATCTGTGAGCAACTGTGAAATCACGCATCTCTTTCAATTAAGTGAGTAAACTTTGATGCTGGTTATAGCATCATAGGTCCTCGGCTTTAAAAAGCCCGAGCAAAACTCATCTTTTAGAAACGAGCACAAGGTCACATTTCATTATAGTCAAATAACAGTTTAATTTCTTCATATTTGGAGCAAATATTTACAGGCCTCTCCTATCCCAATCACCAGAGGCATTGACTCTGAGAAAAGAGACAATAAAACACTTCATTTGCTCGTCAGCGTTTTAGCTGACTGTGTAAAGCAACATGTCAGTTTGCCCTAAATTCATTTTTAATTCATTTTTAATTAATGAGCTTCCAGTTCAAGTAGTGCGTGGCACTGAAATAATTCCAATTCAGATAATAAACCGCAGTAGTTATTGCGGACTAATCCTGCGTAACTGATAAACTCACTCGATGACAAGCAGAAATTGAAAAGATGTTAATATGGCACTTGTACAATCCTGCATACTATGAAACGTGGCCTTCTGGGCTTCCAGAAGCCAATGAATTGTACTATGCGCACATTACCGAGGTACCACTCAAATTCAAAGGCAAAATAGACACTTGAACATGTAATACTCAATAACAAAAGATGTGCTAATCTCATCCTTTATGAATGCCGAAGAAAAAATCTATTGGTGTGAAAGCTGATTAGTAAAGATGGAAAGGCCTCCGTCCAAAAGCCAGTGCTTTGACTCAAAGTCAATGCTACAGGCATCAACAAGAGAAAAAGAAAGAAAGAAATAGAGAAAGAAAGAAGAAACAGCTGAAACCGATTTCAGAGGGGAGGACTGAAACAATGAGGGAATTAAAGAAATGGTTTCAAATGTAAATTCAAATCAAAATTGCTCTGTGTGAAAATGTTCTTATGTTGTCTGGCTTTGATCTTATTCTAAATAAGATTCATTACTGTCATGCTGATAAATGTGCTAACTTTTGGTTGAAGAAACAAAGTGGGGGTGGAAAGACAGGACGTCGAGTATGTCTTGTGCATGTAATGATCGCCTGATAATACTTAAGTGCAAAAGGCAGATGTGTTCAGACAGGCAGAGCGAATTAAATCCAAGTGTTTATTGCCAAGCATTTCCTCAAAGCTCTTTAATTCTTCGCAGTGAATACGAGCAGTTATATTGTTGTTCGTAATAGACCACCTGTCGGCAAACTATCAAAGTTATTTTTTCCTAATCATTCAAGATGATTACTATAATGAAATGTGGTTAGCAATAAACCAATTAAATCACTTTGTTTACTACTGAAATTAAGAGGTCTATACACATTTGGCCACTTTAGAATAAAAGAGACGCATAGGCTTTGGTTAATGACACAGTCTGGGTCACGACTGGGGGAGGGACAGGTCTACAGGCAGACAATACAAGCGAACAATAAAGGCGCAATGGCTTTTGGGGCCTAATACTAATGCTGCACTCATGCGTAAACACACATGCAGTCACACAACAAGACACTTCAAAATTCTTTAAGGGTGTCAGTGTGAGAAATGTTGGGCAACACATGGTAAAAAAAGGTAAATGGGCAGAGGAACAATGCAGAGAAGAGGGCCAAGACAGGCTAGATGTAAATTAGAACCAAAACATATGAACTCATTTAGTTTACTCTCAAATACCCTTTCCAATACAGAAAACCCCAAACTCCCATGGAAGGAAAGTCATTCACTTGGCCATTGCATGAGAAAATTCACTAAAATAGTGATGCATTTTTTTTACAAAAAATAAATGAAAGTATTTAAATGCAATTTCTGTTGCAGTGAAGGTGGCAGTAGAGAGTCTATAATGCTATCGCTGTTCAGGACAACAAATGAAATCATTGACAAATACATATTTGTGACCCTCTCTGTGAAATCAGGCTAAAGTCTCAAAATCTAATTATGACATAACAAGCATCAACGTTTGATTTCTACCATTAATTCCACTATAATTTCAATATTTGACATGACCTTACTCAGTTAATATTAAATATATAAAGGTTACATTTTCACAAAATGTTCTTTACCATATGAAGGATGATTTTTTTTGTACAAAATAGCAAATCACAAAAAAATGACTTTAGCTAGGTTTTCACAGAGAGGGTCAAATTTAATTAGAATGTAATTCCGCTTTAAACATCTGAGCCATTTTATAAAGCTCAAACTAGAACGATTTGTACACTTTCTTAAGAAAATGCCCTTCCTTATTTGGGAATTTTTGCACCAACAATGTCGAATCGTTAATGTTGTTTGCCAACTTGTTATGGTTTCACTCTTATCTGTACGAACTGCAGGGTGAGCTATGTGTTTGTTTGAGTAATAATAGTATTCTTTAATAAACACTACTAATGAGTTGATTTACTCTGACTTGATAAACAACCAGCTTGGCCGTAGAGTCAAGCGTAGAGGATTTGTTTATATTTATGGCAACTGTGTTTCATTAAGAGTTGGAAGGTAGTATGGTGTTTGAGTGTGCCAGTGGGAGCATGGCAGGGGATAGTGGGAAGGGTGCAGTATGTACTGGAGTGTGGCACTGGGTGTAATTCTGAGCAGTTCTTATTCAGCCCCTGCAGGAGTTTGTCATCCGGGATCAAAAGCCCATCTGACCAGAGCGGCACAGAGAGAGGCTTCAGACACAAGGAGCAGTTTTAATGCCGCGCCGACCCTGCCAGGGCCTGCGCACCCGGACATGCGCTCACACAGACAAGTAATCACATCAATCTCGATTTCATTCTATCATGCCTACTCTCTCTCTCTCTCGGTTTCTCTGCATTTTGCCTCCCCTCCATCATTATGTTCTCCTGCACTCCTTTCCCCCTCTCTTCCTCTGCTTTAGCTAATGCACAGGCTCTTCTTTCCTTTTTGATTTGATAGACATCCCAGTGACCCTAAAACTGTCTCTTGTGATGGATGTGAAGGAAGAGCATGGTAAAGAGATGCCAGTGCTCTCCTCCGTAGAGATCTACCCATCCAAAACTACCATCCCATCCTATTCCTTCCTCTTTCTTCTTTCTGCACTGCTTCCTCCTTTTCACGCTCCACTCCTCTTTAACATCTGCACCCTCTCTGCTTGTTTCAGCCCACATCTCTTCTCTCATCTCATCTCTCTCGTACCTCTCTTCTTCATCTGATTCTCTGAGGGACCTCAGTGGTGCATCAAGATGTCAGAGCGTTCGAATGCAAACATTCATCACTGACGTGCATTGAGAGCGTACACACAGAAAGCCACTCAGTGACTGACATTCCTGGCAAGAGTCATAAATACAGAGAGCGCAGCCAAACAACTTGGGATGGTGTGTGTGACGGTTCTCAAAAGTTTCAGCTTTTGGGACTGAAGTATTTAAAAAATCTGTTTAGGAATAAAGGAAAACACAAAGACACCTGTTGATGCATGCTGTATGTACAGCGGTACTATTCATTCACTATGAATTGAACAGTCGTCTTTTTTAGAGAGAAAGGGGAAGGAAATAGCATGACCTGCCTTGTATTATTAACAGCTTGATGACAGGAAGAAACTGTCTCTAATTGCATTGCATGGAAGAGCAAGAGTCTCAGTTTTCCCACAACTTCTGACCAATGAACTTCCAAAACTGTATGTCTCCTAATAATCAATAAATGGGATTACTGCATGATTTACTGGGCAAAAGAGCACTTTCTTGCATATTAAATGCTTCAGATTTTCATTTAGATTTAATAATATGAAATGTATAATAATTTTATAATTTCTTAGTATTCCTAGGTTTTCCAATACTGTCAAAATTCTGGTCTACTGTCAAAATTACTGTCAAAATTCACAAGGCAATGCTCATAAAAACTAAAAGTTAGCTTTCATATTTGTGTTATTTTATGTAAGATATCATATTAATGGTTTCCACCTTCATCTATAATAGGTTCCTAATTCTTTCCATGAGCAGACCTTGACAGTGATTTAGAAGTTGAGCTTACGTTGAACTTTTTCTTGCAAGTGGCCTGCTTCTAAATATAACTTTTGAATAACAAATGTTCAATTTCTTCAAAAGTGAAGCTTTGAATGATGAGAGACACAAATCCATGAGGGATTTCAGGTTTTAAAAGAATACACTTGATTAGGGAAAACTGATGGCTGCACTGCATGGATTCAACCTAGTACGATGCTTCACAAAACAGGATGACTCCGTTTCCGCCATTTGCCTGACGGGATGTGATCAATAACCTTCTGACCTCCTTAAGGTTGGGGTTTGGGCCACATCCAAAGCCATAGCAAGACCTTGACATTAACACGGGGAGAAAGCTGAGTCTGCAAGCACGCAGAGAAAGTGAGAGAGGTAAAAAGTGCCAGCCACCGATGCTAAAGAAATGTCACAGGAGTGGGTGTTCTTGTAAAATGTTTTGAGTCGAATGCATTCATGCATTTGCATTAATGCAACCACCAAAAGAAAGAGAGAGGGATTTCACAGCCCCAACACTAAAAAGCCCACAGTATCTCCATGCCAAATGCGTTAAACACGGTGAGACGTTGCTTGCAATACAATCGTATTTTTGAATCTTTAATCTTGCAGCCATTTTAAAGACTGAGATGCTCCCACGCGTGGCACGCAAAATCTGTGCTCTGCTTTAAAACATCCTAATTCAATCAGTAACACACCGCCCCCCTTGAAAAACAGCCTGCCGGGTACCAGAGCGACCCAGCTGGCACCGTATGCAGTCTATAGCCTGATGAAGCCGATTCCAGTCAAGGCTTAACTGAATTCTGCTCTGAATCATAATTCTGAATCTCAGAGTGTGTCAGCGTCCTTTCCTTCACACCCTTTCTCTTTCACACGCATGCACTTCGTAAATTCATGCATCCTGCTCCCTCTACTTGTCAGTTTGACGCTCAGTCAATACGACGTGTGTGTGACCTGAGAAAATGTGCATGTTGACAGCATATGACCTTTACCGCTTTTGTTGAGACACACACAGGCACGGTCACCCACCCCTCTCTCTCCATGTCCCTCATTCTGTCTATGCATCTCTCTTTCCTTGCCCCCCTTTGCTTCTCACTATATGTCTCTCTTTTCATTTCAATCCATCCCAGTCCCCTTGTGTCCAGCTTATGTCCCTCCTTTCCTCTCTGCTCCTTATTTTTTTCTATTTCAGGTTCTCTGATACCCTTAAGAGCACTCAAGGTTTACCTCATCTTTAAAAATCATGTTACAACAATACAGTTTATGCATGCATTATATGCATGCAATTGAATAATTTAATTCCACCTTAACAAAATTGGAACTTGGTAAAATATTTACTTGACAAAATAATGTTTTGAACCCTGGATAAAATTAAAAGTCACGCAAACTCATTTTATGATAAACAAGTCTAAACTTACCTTGAGCGCGCAACATGTGGGTATTCCAGAGGAACACAAGGGCAAAAATCCAACCCCACATCCCGCACTTCGCTTTCCCGGTCATCACCTGCTGTGTATTTCCTTGGCAGTGCATAATCCCTTTAACTTTGCCCTTGTTAAGTGGGCTCTGACCCCCGCTAAAGCTGGAATCTATAACCTCGGCAGACGTGGAGGTTTGTGAGAAAAGCCTAAAGTGCGCGCTCCGCTTCGCCGCATTTACGAGGCGATTCTCATTCATCCCACACGCGGGAGAGTTCAGCTCCGAGTCCGCGACTTTCCCGGTCGCTTTACTTTCATGTCTCGCGGCTTTCGGGAAGCTCTCACCCTCGTCCGCGCATTTAGCACTGAAACAAACGAGACCTTCAAACCAAAAGGACCAAGTCTCCGTACGCTGCTCCAAAATTAACGACACGCTCCGCGAACATCCCTTCACTAATCGCGAGCCGCTCTTCTGTGTCCCGAGACGGCTCATGATGTTTCAGTATTGATTCCAGTTAAGTATTAATACGTTTGAGTGTACCGGATTTAATTCATCCGCTTAGAGCGCCAATATCTCCTGTAAAGCCACGTTGTTTTGACGTATTCGCAGTCGGATTATCTACCCGATCATTTCGAGCATTTTCATGGCATTCAGCGACTCTTGAAGAATCTCTTACAATCCATATCGGTGCTCATTAGATGTATGTGCCTTTATCCGTTTGCAGCAGTCCGCGGGAAATGTTGCTCTATTATTTTAGTTAAGTGTAAGGTTACACATAAGATTTCTTGTATCCAACAGGTTAACCAAGACGCAAAAAGAACCAAAATTCCCCATAAACGAAAAAACACCTGTGAAAAGAAAAAGCAGACGTCATAAGTTTTCAAATTACGAGCGGTGTAATATGACTTAATTCATAAACTTTCTGAGGAGATAACAAATCAGATATAGCCTACATTTAATACGTTTCTTTGAAAATGTGTGTTTTGGGAGTAATCGCCAAGGTAGGCTATACTTTCACAGCCAGCATCTATGATTAAGTCGAACATAATCATTTGCAAATCAGTAAATTAGACAAATTAATTAAGTACCTGAATGATTCATACGGGTTTTGATTCACTAAGAACTGGCATAAAATAATTTGCCCACACTAGTAGCTCTGCATGTCTTTGATTCACTAAAAAGAACCGACTCTTAAGAGTCACTCCTTTGAGAATCGGATTACGCTGGATGCGCTCTGTGTTTTTGATTCACTAAAAAGAACCGACTCTTAAGAGTCATTCGTTCCAGGTCGGACTAGTGTCGCGTTGTAGCTTCAGGAGTGGGATGTTTGTAAATTGTGAGACAGGGACACTAAGAGTATTTTATTGCGGTATACTAAAGGAACAAATACAAGTTCTAGAACCGTCAATGCAAATGAACGTCATGTTAATTATTTTGTGCTTGTATTTATTCTAAAAATGTAAGAACCGCTTCTTAATTCCAAACCCTAATTGTAAACATAGACCAACGCTCATCTTCATCAACGGTTAAACTCTGTTCTAGCAGTTAAATTAATCCTTAAAGTTCGGTTTTGCAGTGAATCGATGTAAATATTATCTTTAAAAATTTAAATGAAAGTCCTCACCTTACGTTTTTGCAGTGTGGTTTGGCTGAATCAACGAAGAGAACTGAGCTCTGTGGCGGTAACGGACACCTGCTGCCCGGACCGAAGATTAAAATAAATTTACAACAAAGCTCTGTCAGGCAATCCAAAGCTTAGTCGGACGCAAGTCCACTTCTTTTAAAGGATTTAAATGAGAAGCTCGAGCTTCTCTTCTCTGGAATAATAATTTGCACTGGGCTGAATTTGAAGTTGAATACAGCGTCCCACGCGCTCCGCCCTGCTGAGCGCTGATTGGTTCCCTCTTCTGCACACTACAGCCTGTATTCTTTTTCATGGAGGGCACGAGGAAAAGGAGAAGCTTCTGAAACACGGTGCCATGCGCCCCCAATGAGACAGGAACATTTATGCTGGAGAGTCACACGTGAAAAGTTTTCAGATCTCTTTTTAGAAAGTTTAAGTCTCAGAAAGTTGTTTTTGTTATACCAATACTGCTGAGGAGTTTTATAGGGTACAAAAGTATTTATTTTACACACGTTGTTCCAAAACAATGATTTTCATTCAACGTCTTTCAAAACCTGTGGATTTTCAAAATGTCTTGACAGATCATAAAAACATATACATGTAACTTGCACTATTCCACGACTTCTGAATAATAGGCTACACTTCTGCGTGGGCACATATTGATATGTAGATGGTTATTTGTTGAAGTACTTACATTCAAATATGAAAGAAGCATCAGGTGTTGATAGAGAATACTTGCATGTGCTGATTTGAGAGCTATGATTTAAATTTAGTCATGTTCCTCAAACAGAGCAATCAAATGGCTTTAGGTATAGCAAACACGTTGCTTGGACCAGTTTTATAATAGCCTACTCCATTTTTCTTTATTAAAAAAAAATTCGGTTGGAAGCAAAATTAAGGGGAGTTAACAAAATTGTTAAAATTGTAAAACAAAAGAACAAAATTGTCGTTTATAGATTAACTCTTGCTCTGATTACTGCAGAAAAAAATGCTTGGTAAACAGTCAATTTAAAAGTGAATATGAATATCAATATGAAAAATCAGAGAGGTTGGAGTGTCAAGATCAATGTGCTAATATTGAGCCAGCTTAATGATTCTTATTAAGAACATTTAGATTTCCTTAAATGAAACAGAGATAATTAAACATATCTCAAATGATCTTATATTATTAATCATGTCAGAACCTATTCAGGGTTGCATTTATGTAATAACAAGATGACACTGGATGAAATTAATATTTGAATTGTGGCGGGTCAGGTCGGGGCGGGTAAAGAAATTGTCCATTTATTTGCGGGGCGGGTCATTAAAAACAAAATTAAAAAATCCATGCATGTTGCATGCAATTCCCTATAGCCTATATTAAATATTTGGGAATATATATTGTCATATTTTATTAGTTTTTTTGACACGGTTACAATACGAAGGACTACGTAGCAACGTAACTTTCGTGATTGTCCCCAAACCTTTGGCGTCACGAAAGCGCCAAGCAGCTCCCGCCGCCAGCCACGACAACAAAAACTGAGAAATAAAAGTGAAGATGGTAGACGAGGAGAGAAGAAAAGAAAAGAAGAAAAGGTGAGAAGAAGAAAAAAGGTCAGACTGCTAAATCTAAAGTTTGGGACCAGTTTTCAGAAGTAGTTGCAGCAGAAGACAACAGCAGTATCGGCTACGTGAAGTGCAACTCGTGTGAAACAATATACAAACCCGAGAGCCACAAAACTGGCACTTCCAGCATGTCAATACATATTTGTGGGGGTCTAAGAAAAAGGACGACAGTGACAAATATTATAGTCTCAAAATATTTGCGCTTTCCTCAAAAGTATACCAGCACATGTCAAGTCCGAGGTCACAGACGCTTGTGTTGAATTGTGCTGTTGAGATCTGCGGCCCTGTTGGCCCTTCGACATAGTATCTGGAGATGGATTTCATACCATAGCCCAGAGTCTAATTAACATTGTTAACATTACAGACGTGTGGATGCCAACAGTGTACTCCCTCACAGGCAAGCTGTTTGTGACAGAACCAAAGCAACCGCGAAATAAAAAAATGTATCCTCTCAAAGAAGATAAATAAAGCTCTAGATTGTGCCATAGATATTACCACTGACATGTGGACTGATGAGTTCAACAAACGAGCATACACTGCGTTTACTGGTCACTTCATAAATGACGACTGGAAATTGGACAGTCATAAGCACAGCTGAATTTGACTCTACTCTCAAAAAGACAGTGCACAACATCCACAAGCTAATTATTAAGGAGCTGCATGACTTTGGTAATGAACCTGCTCGCATATCAAAAGTAATGTTTGTAAGTGACCAGGGCGTAAACATAAAAGCTGCCCTTCGCAGCTACAAATGGATGCCGTGCACAGCCCATATCATTAACATCGTTCTCAAACACATATGTGAAAGAGAACACGCCAACATATATGCGCAATGTGAGTGATATCATTGCAAAGTGCAATGATATCAAAGTTACTGAGTTTTTGTTGCCTTTTAAAACTGCGAGTGAAGAGATGGAGGGTGATATCCAACTATTCAGCTGGTCATGCTTTGGTTTTTAAACTGAAGAAACACTGCGAGCCTCAATACGGTGATTCGGAGTACATGGTTTATATTCGGGCACAGGCAACGCAGCTGCTAAAATGTCCATCAGCGTCACCTACAAGCTTGGAACGTTTCTTTGTCCCCGTTTTAAGTCCCTGAAGATGTTTCAAGCGGAGGAGAGAAACTCTGTGTACGACCAGGCCAGAAGACTTGTCAGGGAATTTGACGATGCCCCGCTTACACCTCCAGCAAGTGTGATGGAGCCAGAGCCCATGCCTCGAGGTGAGTAGCACCAGCAAATAGTTAGGCCTATAGGCAGGGGCGCCTTAAGATAGCCAGAGGCCCCTGGGCTACCGCATTACGGTAGGCCCCCTACCCCAGAAAACCTTCTTTTTTTAAGCTTCCTGACAATTATTTGTCAAATTACAGATTTTTTTTCTTTCTTGTTAATATGCCAGTTAACGTTCACAACACTGACTACGTTTACATGCACACGAATAATGCGATTATTTCCAATAACCAGAGTAAGGACTTAATCGCATTATGATGTTTACATGTCATGAGCGAAACTCTTACTTCCGTTTACATGCAATTTCCAATTTCCGTTTTTTAATGCCATTATTCACATACATCATTGCACAGCACAAATGATGGACTAAGAAAGAGCAGGTGTGTTTACTGACCACTGTAATAATTTATTTACGTCTAATGCATAATGATTTTGTATGGCTGTATTGCACGCTTTTTCGGCGCCATAGAAATGTGATGGAATTTGTTTGCCTATATGCTGCCATCTCGTTCTCGCCGTTTCTGGATGAGGGTAAGGAACAGAGAGATTGGTGGCCACGAGTTGTGTTTTCCCCAGAAATGCGATGCTTTCTTCGCCTCCATCGTTTCTAATCTGCGTATTACTACAGGTGCGCGTCCTGTCATTCATGTATATCACGGGCGCATGGCGCACTTTGGTCAGAGCGGCAATACTGCGATTAATGTGTTTACATGCATGTATATTCCGATTAAAATCGGCTATGTTAATACGATTATGCATGCTGCGATTATGATTATTTAAATCTAAGTATTGCTTTTACATGAGGTAAAGATTAATCGCAATATTGTCAAAATCTCATTATAATCGCATTAAGAGGGTAAAGGTAAACACTCACTGTTCTGCGTAAAATGTGAATATAAGGAATATGCAAATTCATTCTTTGCCACAAGGCAGCGCTTAGGAACAGCAGAATATAGCCGTTACATGATACTACGTTATTATAGGCTTTATACGGAGGTAATATGAAAATAAAATGCCATCAAAACTTTCCTGGCTGAAATGTGAGTTTACAGGTATGATTTAAACACCATAAATCACACGAAATATTCATTATTCATCATCAGTAGAATGAAATAACATGACATGTTGGCATAAATGTGGACTGTTTGGTGATTTGCTTGCTGCTTTGTTATTTTGAAACACACCGTGCTCACGTTTAATTACTTAAATCCATTACCGCGAGAAGTAGGGGTGCTGAGGGTGCTGCAGCACCCCCTGGCGTGAAGCCCAAGAAAAAATGGGGGGCTGGGGGTGCGGTGTTAAAAACTAAATAAATTATAATTTTGTAACAGAAAATAAATAAAACTAATTTGATTAATTTGCATATTCATTCAAATTAATAGAAAAAATAAGCCCAAGCCTACAATGACAACAAGCAACAGTAGAACATGAATTAAGTTGAATCAAATTGATTGTGAAAGAGTTTCAACTTAAACTGACTTATGAAGTCGTTTGTGGCCATGACTTTTTGATCATATTATTACTTGCACCGTGCCCAAATCAAGAATTAACGACCGTTTCTACAGCCTTTGCAAAGATACAGCAGAGAAAGATCGAGAGCGTCTATTACCTCAGCAGCAACCAGTCTCGCATTCCGCCTCTGCAGCGCTTATTTTGATCTTTAATGTTAGATCTTTCATATTCTTGGAACACAATTAATGCTTAAGGTTGATTCGGTTTTAGGCTACTCTTAATGAAAAAAAAAACATACAACATCAGCAATACAATGACAAAGTAGCTTATATTAAACATAAAACTTTTATTAACTGACTGAATAAAATATACCTGCGTTGTAACAAATAAATAAAAGTTTTTTTGGATTTTCCCCTTACTTCAAACAAATGCTTATTGGCTCGTTATTATTATTAATAATAATAAAAAAAGGCTATAGCCTACAATGAAAAATCCAATTAGGCCTATATTAAACTTTGAACTTTTAAAAAGAGTTGAGAGATGTTTAAAAAGACATCAATATATTTATTAGCTTCTAAAAACTATGCAATTTCTGTTCACAGTGTTATTTCAAAGGACAGCAGCTCTCTGAAATCATTCTATTCCGAAACATAAGGCCATAAACTGTACAGAAGTAGCTTCTGTTAAAAAGCTAATGAAAGTCAGGTGGCCATGGCAATTGACCATGGTCCGGAGGGGGGGGGGCTGCGCTTGCTCCCGTCACTGAGAGCAGTTCCTTCATTTCTCAGTGGCAAAATGTGTTAATACTCTGGCCTGTGCTAGTCATTCCTTGGTTTCTATTAAGTATGTAATTGGAACAACTAATTCCAAAACCAATTTGATTTGCAATTACGTCCATCCCCATTCCAGGGCACTATTCATTTAAAGCCTGTCTTACTCAGACAGCGATAGTGGACTGACATGAGGACACAGGTGTGTGCGCACACACACAGATACCAATCTTCTGCTCTGCCTTGAATTAAATGTTCCTCAAGCCACATCTCTTAATTTAATGTGTTTTTTCAAATACGTGAATTATTTTCACTCACTCCATGTCAGAGGTACTTGTTAAATCCAGAAAAAAATTGTTTAACCAACCACGACCTGTTAAAGGAAAAGTTCGCATACAATTGAAAATACTGCCATCATTTAGTCACCCTCTTGTAAGTCCAACTTGTATGACTTTCTTGCTTCTAGGAAACACACACACACACACACACACACACACACACACACGACAATAATATTTTAAGTTAAGTTGAGCTCTTTAAAATGTACTAACAATGACTGAGACTGAAGCGTCAAACATTAAAAATGGATGCAATAGTATGCTATATGTTATATTCCGAGAAAATAAAAAGACTCTTTAGTAATTTAAAGGGATAGTTCACCCAAAATGAAAATGCTGTCATTAATTACTCACCCTTATAGAATTCTAAATCCATAAGACCATCATTCATCTTTGGAACACAGATTAAGATATTTTTTATGAAATCCTTTCTGACCCAGTATAAGACAGCAATGCAACTGGCATGTTCAAGGCCCAGAAAGGTAGTAAGGACATTGTTAAAATAGTCCATGTGACAGGTTCAACCATAATGTTATAAAGCTACGAGAATACTTTTTGTGTGAAAAGAAAACAAAAATAAGACTTTATTCAAAATGTCTTCTCTTCTGTGCTACATGTTCAGGAGAGAAACATAACACATGCGTGTGCTGCTGACGCAGGAGCTGCTCAAGCATATCTGGCCATCCTCTCGTCTAGGAATTATGTTGCCCACTACAGTTCAGTACAGGTGTCAGAACTGCTATCTCCTTACAGCAGATCTTTGTCTGTGTGTGCAATAGAGCATTTCGGAAATTCGTTTGATCATTTGCAGATTTTATAAGCTCTTCATGTGTTATAAACTGGTAAAAAATACCAGCAGATGCATACATATACAATGAGCGCATTTAGCCAAGCACACAATATAGTTTTGAATGTTCAGTAAGTTTGCAAAATATACGCCATGAAAGCTGTCCAATCGGGTTGTGACTGTATCCTTATGCCTTTTATTTTGTATCTTTTATGGTCTTAAAAAATACACTGTGTGAACACTAAGCAAACCAGCACCATTAGACTTGTTTTGTAAACTTGATTTAACTCAAATGTATGGTTTATTCATTCATAATTGAGACTCATTTACTAATTATCTCATAGCCAAGGAGAGCGACGGAGAAAATAGAAATAGGAAAATAAATAATTATAAACTATATATAGGCCTATATATATTTATTAAATGAAAAAATAATTCATTATCATTAATAAAATGAATTAAAAATGTATTATTTCTATGATACTAAGTGTGAAAACTGACATCAAAGCAATCAAAATTCAATCAAAACACTTTTCCCGGTTTTAGTCCTGGCATAGTTACTGTGTTTTGCATTTGTAGGACAATATTCCTTAAATTAGCTCATCTGGTGAAGGTTTACAGTATAGATTATTACATTTGATATGAATGCTCATCCAAGAAAGAAGGGCTGTTGTTCAAGGAACACATACCTCTGGATAAAATCATGACCACCAACAAACAGATACTTAGTCTACAAATAGCACCACCTAATATAACATCTAAGGAAACTCAAGCTGGAATGTATTCAGTTGCTGGTCTTTGAACTCTCATGCTTCTGTCAATCATATTTATGAGCGTGCATGGAGATGCCCTATTCAAGACATTCTTAAGTCAGCACGCTCTTTGAGACACCAACCAGTTTTTCGTTTAATCGCTTTGTGAAGAGTAAGAGTTTTCCAGATTTACATTTACATTTATGCATTTAGCAGACGCTTTTATCCAATGCGACTTACAATTGCATTCAGGTTATACATTTTCATTAGTATGTGTTCCCTGGGAATCGAACCCACAACCTTTTGCGCTGTTGATGCAATGCTCTACCACTGAGCCACACAGGAACAGTGGTAAATGGAGTAAGTGTGTGTGTGTGTGTGTGTGTGCGTGCGTGTGTGTGCGTGCGTGCGTGCGTGCGTGTGTGCGTGTAAGGTATGCCTGCATATCTTTCAGCAATTTCATGTTGTCAGTCAAACCTGAGAACTCATGGGAAATGCTTTACTAAACAGGCTAAATCGATAACTGGTTAGAATAAGGTCAAACACTCAGCGACTGATTCTGATAAGCTCTGACGTAAGTAAAAGCCTACCGGCCTTATACATTAGGGCAGTTTTTACAACCTGAAATGCATAAATGTTTCCCTGCAGAACACGTTTTCCCAAAGGGAATATGATCTATATCAACATACAAATTAAATATTGAATTCAAAAGCCCTAATGGTATTAGTATACTTAGATTTTTACACAGTTGTTCCATTAGCAACCAAAGTCTGTGAATAATAGTTCAGAGGGGGGCAAAAACATCCAGGACGTTTGATTCTCAGCCTGTGTTTCTCATGCCTGGAGGCGAAGTCTCTATTGCATTACAACAGAGACATTTGATCCTTCACCACCACCCATTAGCAAAAGAGAGATGTTCTCATTTTTCCATTTCTATCACTGGAGTAAAGGAAAACGAAAGGAGGGAAAGGGTGTGTGTATGAGTGTAGCAAACCAATACAGTGAGCAACTCCTGAAAGAGAACAGGAGAATGAGAGATGGTCGTAGAGATACAGGCCACAGACAGACTGTCAGTGACAAAATGGAGGAGAGCCAAAGTAGGAGGGTGAGAGAGAAGACCTTTTCAGGGGGAGAAGACACAGACAGAGAGTGATGGATAGGCAGGGGAGGGGGAAAAAGAGGTCTGAATGAGGTACAGGTATATAATATCCATGCATTACCTCCCGTGAGCTTTCCTATGGGGTGTCTGTAGCCTCAGGATAACACAGATATAGTGTGTCAGACTACCGGATGGAGAAAGTTTGAGAGTGCTAGTGTGATGTACGTGGACATGTGTTAAGACAAGCAATGGTCTTACTATTGCACAATTTAAACTAACCCCTATACCCTAAGTATTTCATTTTTATATTTAACTTGTGTTACAGTACAAACATGAATCATACTTTAAAAACCTCATGTGTTCCGTTAAAAACACAAATATAATCAGTTTATTTAAGTTCACATCATATTAATGTATTGTTTCTACATGGTGACAAATAAATACTAATACAGCAAACAAAAAAATAATCACTTTTAATTTTTGAGATTTTTTATGCATTTAATTTGTACTCTTGAACTCTTTCACACATGACTGTACATACTGTACGTTGATACAAAATTTAATTTATTTTAAATAAATGCTATTCTTGTAAAAAAATTATTCACCAAGGAATCCTGGGGGAAAATGTATCTTGGTTTCCACAAAAACATTAAGCAGCCCACCACTGTATTCAACATTGGTAAGGATCATGTGACACTGAAGACTGGAGTAGGATGCTGAAAAGTCAGTTTTTCCATCACAGGAATCAATTGCCGTTTGAAATATTAAAATAAATAAATTATTATTATCAAAATATGAATCTTTTTTATTGTGTTTTTATCAAATAAATACATCCTTTGTGAGCATAAGAACCGTTTTCTTTCTTTTTCATTTATGCTACACAAAGACTTAGTTTTAACTTACTCGGCTGGTGTACCCTGAATGGACTTCAAGTTGCTTTTAGTTAAAAGTGTCAGTTAAATGCATTGTAATTGGAACCATATAGCAACATGCTAAAAATAACTCAGCTATACTCAACCTTCTTTAGAAAATGTAAAAATCTAGCTTTGCATTGGTTTGTGTTCTCATGTGATTGGCTTCATACCACTGCATATGATTTGTGTGCACGAGTAGGCAATAGCCTTGGGTAATATGAAAAGCCATGCGGTTGATATCCATGATCACAGGATTCTAAAGCTCCAACACTCACGGCCACAGGTTAGTGTGTGTTTGTATCCAAACCCAGAGGCTCAGTGCTGGGGTAAGATCAGGTGAGCTGCCGTTTCCTGAAACCTTATCTAAAGCGTTCATGCTCCCTCACTATAAATCACCAAATACTGTAGACACACCCTTAAATGAACACAAAGAGGATGAGAAAAGAGTGAAATGACACAAAGAGAGAAGACAGGTAAATTAGCTTTGAAAATTATATTCTTATTGTCTGAAAGTGTATGTATGAGATGTGTGATTACATAACAGTTCAAGGTAAATGAAAACATTAAAACATTAATCAAAGGCAATGTAGGCATAAAAGGCACAAAATGTAATACTGTTCAAAATTTTGGTCTCAGTATGATTTTTTAAAAGTTTTTGAAATACGTCTCTTAGTCAAAGCTGCATTTATTTGATCAAAATACAAAAAACAGTAAGATTGGGAAACAATATTTTTATAATATTATTTAAACAATCATTTTCTATTTTAATATACAAGTAAAATGTATTTTATTCCTGTGATGACAAAGCTTAATTTTCAGCATCATTACTCCAGTCTTCAGAAGTGTAAGTGAAAGTATTAATTTCTTTGTATATATCGATTTGTAATATCAGTCAATTATCAGCATAAATATTATTGGTATTAGCCAACATCTTCATATCAATGCATCCCTGCAAATACAGCAAAAAGGCACTTTACCTGATGAATAACACCATTAAAATAAAAACCCCATTATTATTATTGTTCAAACTTTAGTCACACTATTAAACATTGGCACATAGCTTATACTGCTGTGCCACAGACAAGAATGATGCCTCAAATCATGTGGTTTGTTGACGAGAAGCTTACCTTTCTAAGCAAATGGACAAATTGACATCTGGTAGGTAATTGCATTGAATTTTGCAGGCATTTAAGTTCTGTTTATATGGGCCAGGAATCACTCACACAATTAAACACAATTTAAAATAAAGGTTGTTTATTTACACTGGTGTTTCCATGAAGAACCTACAGTGGCCGAAGGAGCTTACCGTGCTTCAAATGAAAAATAAAACGTGGAAACATGAAAACGAACTTTAAAATCATGGAACCTTTTGGATCCACAAAAGATTCTTTAAAGTGGAAAATGGTTCTTCAGATTATTATAATTTTGACACACCAAAAAAAAGTGGTTCTTTTAAGAACTGTTCCCGGAAATCCAAAATGGTTATTTTATGGCATCGCTGTGATTACCCCTATTTTAAAAAGTGTATCACTATGTTGGCAAGTTGTTCACAGGCAAGCTGCATTCATATTATCTTTAGCAAATGTCTAGTTGACACCACATGTATGCAGCTCCACACCAGGTACAGTAATTCGATGTCCATTGTTTGACTGGACAGCATAGACACCTGGATCCCAAAAACCCCTGAAGTGCATGAAAAATTGCCACGGCTATGAAATTTGTTGTTTGTTCTCCTCACTAACAAACACCTACGAGTAAACATTTACTTCAGAGTGGCGAATCACTTCATGTATCGTAACTTGCCCTGTTTAAACCCTCTCATCCCCCACAGTAGAGGTGCTTAGGTAATGTAATCCTATCTCACTCCATCTCCCGTAATAGATGAACTCTGTTCACGTCAGCTCCTAGTGTGACCAATACATCACAGGTGTCTAGCGTTCTCTCCCTACCACACACACACTCTCAGAGGAAATACATTTGAGCAATAAATAATGAAACGTCCCGCTGTCTCAAACAGATGTATCAAAGAGACCATCCCTTGCCGAACGCACAAGAGAGTGGCAACGAGAACGCGGCAGAAAAAAATCAGGCGTGGTAAGATTCAAATGAGGTTTTGTTGATAATACATTTACATAACAGAGAAAAGCTCATGTTTAATTGATTTAGTCTGAATTTATTCGGCAAAGCCCTAAGCCTCAAAGAACAGCGCTGGGTAGATGCGACCCAGCAAAGCGCCCTCAGACTGCACATCGCAACTGCGAGATTAGGGCATTAGTCTTGCGCTGCTTTTTTCTCTTTTTCAAATGAATGTCGCTCACTGAAATATGCATTTAGAATCTTAACAGGTAGGCTGTTATATTATTACGCTTTGCTTTTTTGCTTAGGGCAAGGCCTCTGAGTCTGAGAATATTAAAGTCAACCGAGGACCACGTTTCACAATGTATATTGTAAAGTCATTGTAAAATGGAATACCTCCCATACAATTTGTATAATGAAATCAATGTTTTTTTTTGTTACCAGTGTGACAGCTCATAACTAATATACTGTATATATATATATATATACTGACCAAAATTATAAACGCAACACTTTGCCCCCATTTTTTATCAGCTGAACTCAAAGATCTAAGACTTTTTCTATGTACACAAAAGGCCTATTTCTCTCAAATATTGTTCACAAATCTGTCTAAATCTGTTTTTGTGAGCACTTCTCCTTTGCCGAGATAATCCATCCACCTCACAGGTGTGGCATATCAAGATGCTGATTAGACAGCATGATTCACAATAAAAGGCCACTCTAAAATATGCAGTTTTACTGTATTATGGGGTCTGGGGGTGGAGGTCTGAAAACCAATCAGTATCCGGTGTGACCACCATTTGCCTCATGCAGTGCAACACATCTCCTTCACACAGAGTTGATCAGGTTGTTGTGGCCTGTGGGATGTTGGTCCACTCCTCTTCAATGGCTGTGAGAAGTTGCTGGATATTGGCAGGAACTGGAACACGCTGTCGTATACGCCGATCCAGAGCATCCCAAACATACTCAATGTGTGACATGTCCGGTGAGTATGCTGGTCATGCAAGAACAGAGATGTTTTCAGCTTCCAGGAATTGTGTACAGATCCTTGCAACATGGGGCCGTGCATTATCATGCTGCAACATGAGGTCATGGTCGTGGATGAAGGCGCAAAAATTGGCCTCAGGATCTCGTCACTGTATCTCTGTGCATTCAAAATGCCATCAATAAAATACACCTGTGTTCATTGTCCATAACATACACCTGCCCATACCATAACCCCACCGCCACCATGAGCCATTCGATCCACAACGTTGACATCAGCAAACCGCTCATCCACACAACGCCATACATGCTGTCTGCCTTCTGCCCTGTACAATGAAAACCGGGATTCATCCGTGAAGAGAACACCTCACCAAAGTGACAGACGCCATCGAATGTGAGCATTTGCCCACTCAAGTCGGTTACGACGATGAACTGTAGTGAGGTTCGAGACCCCGATGAGGACAACAAGCATGCAGATGAGCTTCCCTGAGACGGTTTCTGACAGTTTGTCCAGAAATTCTTTGGTTATGCAAACCGATTGTTGCAGCAGCTGTCCGGGTGGCTGGTCTCAGACGATCTTGGAGGTGAAGATGCTGGATGTAGAGGTCCTGGGCTGGTGTGCTTACCCGTGGTCTGCGGTTGTGAGGCCGGTTGGATGTACTGGCAAATTCTCTGAAATGCCTTTGGAGACGGCTTATAGTAGAGAAATGAACATTCAATTCACAGGCAACAGCTCTGGTGGACATTCCTGCAATCAGCATGCTAATTGCACGCACCCTCAAAACTTGCGACATCTGTGGCATTGTGCTGTGTGATAAAACTGCACATTTTAGAGTGGCCTTTTATTGTGGCCAGCCTAAGGCCAATATTGATGGCATTTTGAATGCACAGAGATTCCGTGACGAGATCACGAGGCCCATTGTTGTGCCATTCATTCACGACCATTGCCTCATGTTGCAGCATGATAATGCACGGCCCCATGTTGCAAGGAGCAGTACACAATTCCTGGAAGCTGAAAACATCTCGGTTCATGCATGGCCAGCATACTCACCGGACATGTCACCCATTGAGCATGTTTGGGATGCTCTGGATTGGTGTATTCGACAGCGTGTTCCAGTTCCTGCCAATATCCAGCAACTTCGCACAGCCATTGAAGAGGAGTGGACCAACATTACACAGGCCACAATCAACAACTTGATCAACTCTGTGTGAAGGAGATGTGTGGCACTGCATGAGGCAAATGGTGGTCACACCAGATACTGACTGGTTTTCGGACACCCCTGGTCCTCCCCAATACAGTAAAACTGCACATTTTAGAGTGGCCTTTTATTGTGGTCAGCCTAAGGTGCACCTGTGCAATAATCATGCTGTCTAATCAGCTTCTTGATATGCCACACCTGTGAGGTGGATGGATTATCTCGGCAAAGAAGAAGTGCTCACTAACACAGATTTAGACAGATTTATGAACAATATTTGAGATAATCAGGCTTTTGTGTACATAGCAAAAGTCTTAGATCTTTGAGTTCAGCTCATGCAAAATGAGGGCAAAAAACTAAATTGTTGCGTTCATAATTTTGGTCAGTGTATTTTACTATATAGAACTTATATAGTGTCATGGTGTGGTGCAGGAGAAACACACGAAGACGAAGAGGATAACAATAAACAATCTTTAATAATCCACAAAAGGGTAATCCATATCAACGCACCAGCAAAGGAGTGACAAAGGAGTGGATGTGGGATGGAAAAAGGGTATTGGAGAAGATTCTGGAGGTGGCCGGATGACCGGGAGGAGGACGACTAACAGAATCCAAGGTGGTGATGACGGAGGGAGAAGCCAGGGAGGAGACAGTAGGAGCCAGGACGGAGACAGGAGAGACTTGGAGCAGGAGGAGCCAGGCGGGACCCAGGCCACAGCCATGATGGCCCACGGTGGAGCAGACGGAGCAAGGAGCCATGGTGGAGGAAGGGCTGACGACTCCAGTGAGCGCCCACTCCACAAAGATGGTGAAATTCCCCTGAGGACCATCTCTGGACAACCACGATCTGCACTTGTCATTCAGGCTAGTCTTATAGAATGTGCAGAGGCAGTAGTCCGGGTAGTGGGTAAGGTTAGCAATTTCCACGAACAGTCTCGTATGGTCTTCAAGAGAAAGACTCCTCTGCTCCAGAATGAGGAGGAGGCAGGCAGGGTTGTTCATGACTAGACTAAAAAGAGAAACTTTTAAAACAAAAAATAAACACGGGGAGAAAGGCGCTTTACTTTATATTGGTCCGGTCTTCTGTCACGGTGTGGTGCAGGAGAAATGCACGAAGACGAAGAGGATAATGATAAACAAGTCACATTTCACTTCTGATTATACACTGTATAATTTATTATGTGATGAATAAAGAAACCTTGAAGTCTATAATAATCCACATAATGGTAATCCATATCAGCAAGGCAACACACACACACACACACACACACACACACCAGGGTAATACAGACGAGACCAGACGAAGAAACACTGAACTGATTGCAACTTATATGGGGAACTTAAATGAGGATAATAGACAAGACACACCTAAACATAATGCCATTACAAATTACTATAATTAAATTGTTTATATAAAATATTATTTATGTAAAACATTATTTATTAAATATTAATAATGCTTAATAAACAACAACAGCCATCATTAAAGTTGCTAAATTCAATCAAAAGTACAAAGGCATCACTCTGATATACAGCATTAATTTTACATAAAAAATTATGTGATAATGTTGCCCTTAGCTAATACTATTTGCTCTGGAACAAATAATAGATTAATAAGACCAAAGACTGCCTGTTAGATTTACCCAAAACGAATTATACCTCATGTTAAATCACTATAGAGACATCAGAGCCAGCAGCAAAGTCCAGAAGATCTGGCCGAGGATAGACTGCTCTCGGCATGTTCAAGCGGTTGGAGTTGTTATCACTAGAATATCACACTCTTATCAGCCTTATGGCAACATGTTTTATTTTTGTATGTATTTTTGTATTATTATATGTATATTACTTATTGCATCTGGCATTCAATTTCTCTTTAAAATTACTGGCAAGATTTTTGTAAAGATGCATTATTTTAACAGTTGACTAATACAATGGCTAAATATAGTTATTTAGCTATATTTCCCCTCTCCACGAAGCCTGTGATGTCAGTAAACTTTTTCTTATGATGTGCAGTAATGAATTATTCATAAGACCAAAACTATGTATACAAAAATTTAAAGGGTCAATTTTGATATTAAAATGAAATTTCACTACAGCATAAATGTTCTACATACTTCATATTCTCTTTGTGAAACGACCTATTTAACCACTTTTCAGAAACTAATTTAGAAATACCTAATTGCCTCCAGTGTAAAATTCAATCACTGACAGTTAATTCGGTGAGAATGTGCTGTGTATGTCTACAGAGAGAGAGAGAAATTATGAGAGTGTGGCTTTCCCTTAAGAGCAATAATTCTGATAAAGAAAAAGAGTTCAGAAAGGGTAGCATTTTGCTGGAGTAGCGCTTAACTAAAAGTCTCCTCTGTGTGAGTGTCCGTGTGCACAACACGTAACTTTATTTCTTCTAAAAAATGTTTTTAGTCATTCTAAGCTGATCCAGCATTAATATGTCAAACTGACAGTAAGCGTCAAGACCGGAGGTTAACCGCTGTCATCGACCAACAAAAACTTTATACCCTTTAACCCTCTGGCCAGTGTTGCCATGTCCACATATTATAAGCATATTTGGTGTTGTTTGTTTATAAAGTTGCCCCTGGCTACATTTGTTTGGGCTAATTATCAAAATGCAATGGATTGGTCTGCAAAATCCTAAATCCCTCCACCTACTGTTCAAGCCACATTTTATATTGTCATTATTAAAGGAATGGTTCACCCCAAAATGAAAATTTGCTGAAATTGACTCACCCTCAGGCCATCCCAGTTTAGTTTTTTTTTATTCATTTTTTTTTAGAGAAATTTAGCATTACATCACTTGCTCACCAGTGCACCATGTGCAATGAAAGGGTGTCGTCAGAATGAGAGTTCAAATAGAAAACTAAAAACAAATAATAATCCACAAGTAATCCAAACAACTTCGGTCCATTCCCTGTTGTCCTCTCACATCAAAATCCACCTACACATTCATTTAGAACTGCTTTTGCTTGTAAACAGTGATTGATCTGTACATAATTCTCTCCTGATTTAGATGAGACATATTTTCACTGGAAAAATCAATATTAGTGTTATTAGTGTTCATGGAATTCACACATGAACAATCAATGTACAAAAATTAAAATCCTATACATCACCAATAAAATCCATCCATGAGCCCAGTTCAAGTTTATTGTTGCTTATGTTGGCCTTTTTTTTTTTGTCAGACCTGGTTGCCTGTTTTTCTTGTGGGATCTGGCAACACAGCCCTGGTCTGTATACCGTTAAATCTCCTTTCTCGTTTTTTTTTTCATGAAATGCTTCATCATTTTGTTACCTAAACCCAAACAACAAAAATACTTCTTGCTAAATCTTGTTGTAAAACAGCAGGAAGTTTCAAATGTCAAACTACTCATTCCTGTCACATCATGCAAGTGTTCTAATTTGTGGACCTGCAGTTCTGTGCTCTCTTTATGCAGAACACATACAAGCTTCATGTCGGCACCTTCACAACCATCATAATAAGAAAATAAAATTAATTATTTTTCACCTTGAAAGAGGCACTGGGGTGTGTTTTGAATAACAACTGTTTTATCAGTTTTTTCTCTGTCAAATTCAGGTTTTTCTTTAAAACATTTTCTTTTATAATAAGGATCAATGATGCAATAATGATCCCACTTTTGCTATGCTTAAATACACTCAAGAAAAATATTCTTGCTGCTTTTTTAATTTAGTTTATTAAAATGAGCAAATGCATTTGTCACAACTTCAATCCATTTAATTTTATAAAATAAGTTAATTTATTTAATAACCTAGACAATGCATTCTTGTAAGCAATGCGGTTATTTTCTTATAAAAATATACTGAACAAAATTATGAACGCAACACTTTTGTTTTTGTCTCCATTTTTCATGAGCTGAACTCAAAGATCTAAGACTTTTTCTATGTACACAAAGGCCTATTTCTCTCAAATATTGTTCACAAATCTGTCTAAATCTGTGTTAGTGAGCACATCTCCTTTGCCGAGATAATAACACCTCACAGGTGTGGCATATCAAGATAGCCTACTGATTAGACAGCATAATTATTGCACAGGTGTGCCTTAAGGTGCGTTCACACCAGACGCAAATGAAGTGAATAAATCGCGCTATTCGCGCATAGTTTGACGCTTGAACATTTTGAGTTTACTCGCTTCATTCGCGCGTGAAATTTGCTTCCTTCGCGCATGAAATTCACTACAGATTGTCCGACCTCCTCACTCACTTTCTTCCGAGCAAGATCCTTTTTATTCCTGTTTTTGTAAAAGTACGAAGTAGTATCGTACAGCTCCGGGTACCCACATACAACCACGATTAATTTGTCCTCCATTGTTGTTTCGGATTTTCTGCCTCCGCTCGTAATCACGTCACTGCTAGAGCAAGCTCCTGATTGGTTCACGCGGCGTGAATATCGGCCATAGTTCAGATTTTTCAACTAGCATGAATCGCGCGTCAAACGCCCCGAACGCTAAATTCGCGCCGCGTAATTTGCGCGAATCGCGTGAATAGATCTTAGATCTTTGAGTTCAGCTCTTGAAAATAGCAATAACAAAATGCTTCATTCGTATGGTATAATTTTGTTCAGTGTATATATATATATATATGCATACAGGGCGCCATGCACTCATTATTGAGTTGACAGGTTGTTGATTGGGGGTGTGATGTGACACACAGCAGCCACATCACCAGCTGTGGGAAGTTGCTGGATAGTGGAAGAGGAACAGTGGCAGCCTGAGGAGCTCCAGAGCATGAACTCCATGCTCCATGGGTTAAGACATGTCCGGTAGTATAGCTGGCCACGCAAGAACAAATTATTGACACTTCCAGGAATTTGAACATTTTACAGGGGTGTACTCACTATTTGTGCTACAACATGAGGAGACATTAATGGTCGTGTTGAGTTAATTTGAGGCCTCAGGATCTGCAAATTTACACTGTTATACAAGCTGAACATTCACTACTTTACATTGTAGCAAAGTGTCATGACACTTTCAAATTCTTTAAAATCTCTCTACAATTTGCATGATGTTTGTACATTAACAAGGACAACATTCAAATGGCTTTGCCTCAGTAATATGTCTGTTTGGAGTTGCCCTGTACATTTTAATATGCCGGGAATCCCCATTTACAGACGCACCTACTAGTGACTAGAGTTTGTATGTGCTTGTTCCCTCTGAATTAAATAATACAGTTTCATTCAGGGCCTCTTATTCAAATATGGATTTATATGAGCATTACAGTACATCCAATTTTGTGCCCTGGTATGAATGAGCATCTGTGTTCACTAATTTTGCAACACAATGCATTTAAATTTCTGGACTAATGTGTCTGTGAATAGTGAGTTGATCAGGCTGCTGCAGGTAAGCAGGTCGCAGCTGTTTGTTCCGAATCTAATGCAATCTAATCATGTCAGCTACATTCGGCCACACACCCTCAAACCCCTCTCTCTCTCTCTCTTGCGCACCCAGTCTCTTGTCTCTCTCACCCTCTTTCGCTCTAGTGAACAAGCTCCTACTCACTCATTCTGAGATGAAGAGATACACCATTATATTATCCAATGCAATGTACAGGAATATTCAAAGCATCTTGCAAATGATGAACATTACAAGCAATTTATCATACGAGCAAACAATGCCAAGTTTTAAATATGAGCTTCATTAGTACACAAGCCAGAGCAAAGGAGAAATGTAGAAAAGAAAAGAAAGAAAAATAGAAAAAACAGGAGTTTGAATTTACTGTTTATGTTTGGGGATAAGCTGTAGTGCTTGTGGTGATTAATAGTTAAATACAAATGAAAGGAATAGTTCACACAAAAATAAGAAAATTAGCTGAAATCAACTCACCCTCAGGCCATCCAAGATGTGGAGGAGTTTGTTTCTTTGGGGGAACAGATTTGGAGAAATGGAGCATTTAGACATTTACTCACCAATGGTGTTGCAGTTAATGGAGGACTGTCAGAATAAGACTGTTAACCAGCTGAACATTCACTACTTTACATTGTAGTCCACACACACTCCAGTCCATCAGATCTCTAAATTTGCATGATGTCTGTACATTAACAAGGACAAACCTACCATTAAGGCTTTTTATCTTTAAAGTGTTGTTTCTGGCCAAAATATGAGTTTTCCATTTCAAGTGATATTTTCAGGCTTTTAGTGGAAAGGACTGTAGAGAGATGACAGGAAAGCATTAGGAACTAGAGTTTGTATGGGGTCAGCAATTAAGGATCAATACAGGAATCATTCGGGCCTTTTATTCAAATATGCATTTATATGTCAGCATCCACGAGGCTATCAGCGCCATCAACATGTTCTATTTTAATGATCGATTTGTTTCTTACAAACGCATAGCGTTTCACTTCACAAGACGTTAATTGATGGACTGTGTCTGAGTTGTGAGCTGAGTTGGGCAGTCGTTGGCCTAATGGATAGAGCGTTGGACTTGAAACCCGAAGTAACCCGAGGTAACCCAAGGTTGTGGGTTCGAATCCCGTCTCTGACAGGAAGTCCACGACTGCTCCCCGGGCGCTGCACAGTCGGCTGCCCACTGCTCCAAGTTGGGTTAAATGCAGAGAACACATTTCACTCCTCATTATACTCTGTATAATTGTGTATGTGACAAATAAAGCTCATCTGAGCTTAATTTGTAATGTTGTGTGAATTGTGATGTTTTTAATAGCTCTTTGGACTCTCATTCTGACGGCACCCATTCACTGCAGAGGATCCACTGGTGATATAATGCTAAATCACCTTTGGATCACCTTTAGATGAGTACATTTTCAACACAATTTCATACTTGAGTGACCTATTCCATTAATACTAATTAATAGTAAAAAGGAAAATACATGACATGGCATTCTTCAAGGTCGGTCAGTGATCACAGAGAACAAAGGTCATATTTTAAAAGATGAAATCTCATACAATCAATTCAAGTTTATAATTCTAGCAGACTGTGTTTATGTGTTTGAAAATGAGGGAATTTTGGAATAATGACAGACAGATTGACAATATAGACAAATTATTGTTGTATTGTTTAATACATATTTATATTGAATTATTATTTGTATTACCATCACAAAAAGACCATAATCTATAAACTCTTTAGCATTTAAATAAAACATATTTTTTGCAATATAACACTATATTAAATACATTACATTAAATATTATAATTGTATAATATTATACATATTTAAAAAAAAAACTAAATATTATAAATAAGTTTTTATTTTTGGTTTTGGGATGATTCATAACCCAGGCTGGACAAATTTGAAGCATTGAAAATGTGAAATTTGACACTTCAGAACCAAACTGCCTACATGATGCTCTGTTGTCTTACACATTTCATTTAGCTTAAATTAATTAGAAAATTACTAGAGTTTCCTACTACAAGAGTCTTCTCATTCTTATTTTATAGTACAAAATATATTCAAATGAAAAAAACTGCACTGGTGCTCGCTTCTAGGTGAGCAGTTCACTAGATTTTGTAAATGAGCAGAGGAATAATTCAACCCCAAAAGTAAAAGTAAACCACACAGGACACATGATTCCTACAGCTATTTCATTTACATTGCAATTAGCTACAATTCACTTCTGACAGAGCATTAATTCATAAAAAATATTTATTATATCCTTATAGAAGGATTCTTTTATAGCAGTAATATTGAATGCGCTCTATTTTTTGCACTAGATTCTCCACAGCACTCCTGCTAATGACAGGCTTGTACTGCTGCTGCTTTCCTCCTCACATTGTTCTGAACAGTTTGTATTTTAGAGGTTCTCTTGTACATATATTCACAGAGGCCTCCAAGTTTCTCTTTTTTTATTCCCTTTCTTCATTTATATTCCACCCAGCCTCGGTTCTTCAGACAGAACCACTTTCTTTTTTTACCAAACACGCGCGTGTGTGTCCCACCTTTCTCCTTTAGAGCAGAACTACTCTGAATTTTTCCCTCTGAACATGAAAAACCTACCACAAGATGTTATAAAAGAAACAAGTAGTTACCAAGTCAAGTATAAGCCCCGTCTGGGAGCTTGTTAGTAAATCCAAAACAAATGAGTCTCACTGTAGACTTGCGTGTTATGTGAAATTCTCACCATTTGCTTATTCTAGCTCAATCTAATGATTCCTCGGTGGCTCCCTCGCGTGCTGTGGTGCAGGGAAAAGACTTGTTGCTCTCGTTTGTGAGTATGCAGATGTATGGCTTGTGTTGTTTTATCTGCAGGGAGAGGAACACTTCTCATAATTGAAGAAGCGGTGAATTCATTTTCAAAGACGTGTTAAGAATTGCTCGAGATCAAAGCACTTCTGCTATCTGTCGTCCCCACCTGCTCTCTGTGATTTCTTTCTTGCAGTTTTTCCATAAAAGGAACGCGTGAATTGGAGAGCAAAGGATTAGTAATTTGGGGCGATATTTAAGCTTCTTTCCCATACGTGATTCTATATAGTTTCCAAGCACCGACAACATGACACATGGCAAAACGATGAGTTTTAACATCATTTTATTACAGATGTCTGGAATACTTGAATCAGATTGTGTAGTCAGATATGTGTGTATGGTGAGTGTATATACCTGTAGTCATATCACTTTGCTGTCTTTTTCTTTTTATATAATAAAATTATTTAAACTCAAATCAATATTTCATGACTCTTTGGCAAGTAGCCCCGTAACAAGCAGAATAATGCATGGTCAGATTGATTAAGACCCCGACAGTGGATTAGATTAAAGATTTAGAGTTCGTTTAAAGATTTCTTTAAAGGTTTAAAGAAAATCAGTTCATTGCCACATAACTTTAAAAAAAGTACAACTTTTTTAAGACATTATTACTTTTGTTCATTAAATTGATCAAAAGTAAACGTAAAGACATTTTTAATGTTACAAAGGATTTTTAAAATGCTGTTCTTTTGAACTTTGTATTATAATGAATGTATCATCTTTAAATGTACCAGAATTTCAATTGGTTAAAGGTGCAGTTGGAGATCTCAGAAATGCTAACTTTAGCCTACTCCTGCAATCGCCGCCTGAAGCCACGCCCCCTGAGCACATACGCTCAAAGAGAATACCAGAGACTAAATTAAATTACTACAATTGATATAGACTTCATCAACGGTTTCCACTTACAGTCCCCGCGCCCTCCTCGCTCTGCACATTTCATATACTGTTTATCTTATCACGTCCGTGAAGTCATTCATAAGTGCCCTGTGAAGTGGACATCACCAGATATTCTGCCATGATGGAAGCGAGCCAAAGGGCATTAAAGTATGCGAGACGTGAATTTAAATTGTATTTATTTACAGAGGTATATTATGCTACACTTCTCTAGTAAGTTTCGTCTGTATGTGAAGACGCTGCGCAGTGCAAATCCGTGAGTGTTCTGAAGTGAAATACACTTCAGCGGATTTCCCCTGCTCAGGGAGTAAGGAGCAATGAACGCTGTGAAGGGAGCATGTCAATCAGAACACAGTTCAAGCACATAGCTCTCTTCTAACGAGCTGGTTATCTGTATCAGGTGTGTGTTAACTAAGCGAGACATGCAAAATATGCGGGGGACACTAGGCCACAACATGTGTCATTCACCGGTGAGAAAACTGTATAGCACAGTTAGTAAACGTACTACAATACCAGGAAGGAAGTTCTGGTTGTTGATGATTGCCTGCCATCCTTGCTCTGTCTGTACAGCGTGCGTGAACGAGCTGATGATGACGTATCCTGTCTGCGTGAAGCAGAGGTATGCAAATACATACGTTGACAGGCAGGTGGGAAAGACAATTAAAATGCTCGGAACAAGCATTTTGAACAATTGAACATTTCTTGGTCCTGCACATTCCACAGAATATATAAATTTAGATAAATACATTTAGACCACTAAACTTAATGATTGCTACCAGAATGTGAAGAGACTTTCAACCAGAATAACAAAAACAAAATTCTCAAGACAATCACTTATGGCACCTTTAATTGCAGTTGAGATGAAAATTAATTTGAAAATTTTCCCCAAATTCAGCTCCAATGGGTGAACATTTTTTGAACAGTAAGATTTTTAAGTTGGTTGTTAAGTCTCTTCTGCTCACCAAGCCTATATTTATTTGATCCAACATACAGGAAAAAAACTATTTTGAAATATTTTTCAATAAATATGTAAAAAATATATCAATATATAAAAATATTTTTGAATATTTGGTGAGCAGAACAGACCTTACTGTTCAGAAACCTTTGACTTTAGTGTTCTGTATGGACCCAACTGAATTGTTATCCACTATATGATGGGTGAAGTTTCTTTATTTTCTTGATTTTTATATTTTGAGTTGATGTGCATGAGTTTTAATTGAATGCAGCCTAAGCGTGTTCAATTTGTCAAGCAGTCTAAATGATGTCTAAATGAGACTGTTGTCCCTTTAAGATCATACACAAGGACTACATCTGAACTAAATTTAATCTTTCTAAAGAAGTCATGTGGACGTCAATATAAGACGTTCAGATGATGTCATAAAATGACGTCCGCAGGGGAGGTCATTTCAACGTGTGACAAAGATGTTGAAAAGCCTTTTGGATGTAGTTTTGCTCATTGGGTATTTCATGATAAAGACAAACTGGATGTATTATGTCACACACTAACTGAATATTTACAATATATACTATATTACAAGGATGGGATGGGATCAGGACATGTGATTTAGCTATTAACCATTTTGTGTTAATGGCTCTCATATCATTCAGGCATATGTGGTACATATTATGTAGTGCATTATTTGTAAATACAGCATACTGCAGCAGTACACATAAAAAGACAAATTAAATTGAATCAAATTAAATTAAACAAGCTCATAAAATAAAAAAATAAAAACAACCCATTATAAAAAGCCAATAATAGCCTATAATATGAAAAGAAAAAAAGCCAATAAAAAGGCCATTAAATAAAATAGCTCATAAAATAAAGGAAAATAAAATTGAGGAAACAAAGTAAATACAACAAAATATTGCTGTAGATGCACTTTTTCATGCATTAAATGCATTTAAATATATAAGAGAGAGAGAGAGAGAGAGAGAGTAATATACATTACTGTTCCAAAGTTTTAGTCTAATGTTTTTAATATTACAAAAATGTTTATTTCAAATAAATGTTTCATTTTTACTTTCTATCCATCACAGAATTCTATGCAAAAAATAATTACATTTCTGACAATCATGTAACATTAAACAGAGTAATGATTATTGATAATTCAGCTGTGTCAAAAATAAAAATATATTAAAATAGAAAATTGTTTGAATTAATAATATTTCAAATATTACTGTTTTAATGTATTTTTGAGCTTTAAATAAATGCATTTTGAGTATAAGACACATCTTTCAAAACATTTAAAAAATCTTACAGACTTAGTATATATAACCTACTTTTTGTACATTATTCTCAAGGAACTTTTTACTTCTTATCACAAGGACTTGGCCACATTTGACATTGCAAAGGTTCATATTCTAGCCGTCTCCTAACCATCAGCAAACACCTATACAGACACACAAACAATCTGTTCTGAAGGAGGACAGAGAATGAACTTAAGTTCAGATCATTAGTGTGCGTGCCACGACATAAACCATTGTAATTCTGTTTGATAAATCAATTGTCCTCTGGGTAATGTGATAGTCCCGCAGCACGTCCTTCCCGTAGACCGGCTGTTCATCAGGAAATTAGGTGACGCTCAAATGAAAAGATGGCCTCGTATCAGAAACAGGTCCGGGTTGTAGGAGAAAAGCTGAAGGACAAGCACATATTAGGCTTTAATTGATTAATATGCAAATGCAATTTTGGGTTAGTTGTACTTCCTGGAGCCACATATGATCTTTTTTGAACGATGTCCTAGCTGTGATATTAAAACAAATGGCTTCATTAGAAAATCCCTCCGCTATACAACCTATTTAACAATAAAGGTAATTACTCCGCTATCACCAGACTACGGGAATAAGAACTCAGGCGGGAAGATTACAGTACTTAATTAACATTAAGTGTTTTCAATCCAATCAATCCTCATTGTGGCTTGAGTTTCACAACTTCATAAAACTGCAGTCAAAAGGCAATCTCGCAGGGCTGATGTTGAATAAACCACTTTCGGCTTGTGAAATAATTTGTTGCAGAGCTTTAAATTCAAACCTAATTTCATATTAGAACTACAGGGGACTTGTTCTGCGAAACTGTGACAATGTAACAATGACATTAGCTGGACTGCTAAAGGACAGGAGTCTCCTAAGGCACACTACACAGTGCTCTTTAGTGGATCGTCTAATAATAACACATGCCATCACTAAAAATAATCCGGTCTGTCACAAAACAATAGTTGAATAATTCAGTGGCCTCATAAGGTGTATAAGCTCATTTAAAAATACACATTTAAAAATACATTTTTAGTTATGAATTCTATAAGATATACTGCTCAAAAATTAAGACTTTAGACACTTGGCTGTCACACTAGTGTTGTCTATTTGGTGAATTCTGACTTCAATTCTTAAAAATATGTTATGTTATTATGTAGAAAATACAAAAAGTTAAAAGATATACACATATTATGTAGTGCATTATAAATTGTAAATACAGCCATACTGCAGCAGTACACACACAAAAGACAAATTAAATCGAATCAAATTAAATTAAACAAGCTCATAAAATAAAATAAATAAAAACAGCCAAATAAAAAAGGCAATATTAGCCTATAATATAAAAGAAAAGAAAAAAGCCAATAAAAGGCCATGAAATAAAATAGCTCATAAAATAAAGGAAAAGAAAAATTGAGGAAACAAAAGTAAATACAACAAAATATTGCTGTAGATGCACTTTTTCATCCTTAAACGCATTTAAGTATATATATATATGGAGAGAGCAATATACATTACTGTTCCAAAGTTAGGGGTTAGTAACAAATGTTTTTAATATTACAAAATCATTTTATTTCAAATGAATGCTTTCATTTTTACTTTCTATCCATCACAGAATGCTATGCAAAAAATACATTTCTAAATAATCATGTGACATTAAATCTAGGAGTAACGATTGCTGATAATTCAGCTGTGTCAAAATATGAAAATATATTAAAATAGAAACCAGTTGTTTGAATTAATAATATTTCACAAGATTACTGTTTTAATGTATTTTGATCAAATAAATGCACCGTGTTGAGTATAAGACACATCTTTCAAAAACATTTAAAAATCTTACAGACTTTTAGTATATATATAAAAGGTTTTTGTACATTGTTCTCAAGGAACTCTTTTGATTTTGTCTTAAAGATAGCACAGAAAATGACAGACTTCAAGACTGCCCTCTGCTAACACGTGGCTCAGGAAGTTTCATGGCTTGAAACTGTTTTCACGGTAATGACAAGACTATGAGATAATCCTCTCTGCTATAATTCCTGGCTAAAACAATGAGTGGTATAGTGTAATTCATGCTGAGGGATTAGTGATTACTATTTTTATTGTTAATAATCATCTATGTGTGACAGGTTGAGTTCAGTTCCAGACATCTCTGACCCTAATCCATGTGTTGTTTTTTTCATCGCACTGTGAAGAACCCCACACAATATCCCCACACCCAATCCAACAGTCTTGCACGCCAGCGTGTGTCTCTCTCACACACACACAATGTCCGTCTCTCTCGTTATATCCCTCTTTACCTCCCTCCCGTGCTGCCGACTTGTATCTTATCCGCTAACTCTGCTCTAGGCAGTCACTATGATGTTCAAACACTTCCCCTCTGTGTTGTTGAATTAGCTAAATGTCAAAGGTCCTCCTCGCTCCCTCCCTCCGTGAATTCTCCTAGTATCTCTTTTCCGCTCATCCCTCAGGTGCAATAAGAACAAAACAAAAGCTGATGACAAATGATGCTGATGAATGTGATGTAAAGATGAAAGAAATGTCACACGCACACACACACACACACACACACACAATAACATTCTGCACATATACAGCCTGCAGGTAAACATTGCTCTTGTTTTAGAAGGCATATTATGCCGAAGAAGAGGGGTTCTCCAGTTAAATGGTCTCTTTTTTAACTTCTCATCCTCTTCTCATCAAAAGGAAAGTTTTTTCCCCTGCTCTTTCATGTTACACAGCTCTGAGTGTGCATGAATATACTGTCTCTTGGGACTGATGTTGGGTGTCTAAGATGGAGAATCATGGAAGTATTCCATTTGCACATGGTCTCCAGAAGCATAGGCCTGGAGAGAGCAACTTATAATGCTTTACGTGAAGTCTTCATTTTCAGATTTTCAGAATTTCTGGCTTCACAAGAGGGCTCTAAGAGTGTAAACACATAATGACTTCCAATTACAGAGCAGAGGGGAAATATAAATAGTTGCAATAAAAAATATTCAACCCACCAGAGACTGTAATTGACAAATCTGAGACAATTTCTTTTTGTTGTTGTTGTTGCTTTTTACTTTGCAACTTTAACTTGAAATCACTCAAATGTGTATTCATAAACCTTTAATTGATATTTTAGAATTACAGTTCTTTTAATCGAACTTGTTTAATATATATATATATATATATATATATATATATATATATATATACATACATATGTGTGTGTGTGTGTGTGTGTGTGTGTATATATATATATATAATTAAATCAATGAAAAAACATTTGAGTTATTGAAAACAAAATCAATAAATAAAAACAAATATTTAAACTTAAATTTTAATTTGACCTGTTTGCCAAAGCAACATTTCTAATTGTGACCTGAATACCTGAAGTACTGAAACAATAAAAATAAATAAACTAAAAACAATACATACATACATATAAGGTACACATAATAAAATTACATATACATTTAAAAATGTGAGTGAAACAAAAAAACTACTGTTTAAAATAAAAACTAATTCAAAACATTAGCAAACACAACTAAAAAGTATAGTGATGCAAAAATAAAGCTGATAGAGAGAAATAAATATAATGATCATTTTATTGATTCCATTGATGATTTCACTGTTTGAATTAAAATACCCCCAAAAAAGATTTGTTTACACATTTTAATAAATAAAAAACCTACAAAATGAAAAAAATGACAGTTTTTTTATATTAGAAATTACAAACACAAAATTTGTGTGTATTTGTGTTTACATGGGTTATGTGTGAAGGGAAGGTGAGAGAAGAAGGACAAACAGGACATTACGACATACTTCTTATATGAAAGTCCTTGAAGAGATGTATGTCCCGTCCAGCAATGACAAGAAGACCCTGTCAAGCTTTTAGTGCTTCCATTTAAGAAGAGCTCAATGACTTCACTTCTGCTGTGCGCTTCCACCTTCATACAAAGTAATATGGCGAGATCTTTTACAGTCAAACCAAATCAATCCTGGAAGCTGAGAAATGTTCTTGAAATTCAAAAAGCATTGTCTTTGAGCATTCAGAATATGTCCTTTCAAGGTTGGATATCTCTTGCTGCAATGAAGTTAAAGGGATGAAGCAGAGGCGTTAACAATAATCTCAGCCTCAGACGGTACGTCCATGTACCACCCTCAGTCCGTTTACTGAGCCTCTGATGCGTACTACATACCAAAGCAGAGAGTGTTCGCAAAAATTGCCATTTAGACTAATTAAAGGGAAAGTTTAACCAAAAACAAAATGTTTATCATAATTTACTCAACCTTGTGTTGTTCCAAGCCTTTAATAAAAATAAACAGCCACACAAGGCATTTCTTTAGTCCTACAAATGCCGTGATAAAACATAAATAATACAGGCCTGCATCATATTTGCTGAATTAAGTCAATGCTTAATAATTTTAGGGTGCTGTTTTCAAAAATATCACCTGCTTTGCTTCAGCATCAACATATTTAATAGAATAACAGTGTTCCTGTGGCTCAGTGGTAAAGCATTGCATTAGCAGTGCAAAGGTTGTGGGTTCAATTCCCAGGGAACACACATACTGATGAAAAAATAAATTAAATGTATAACCTGAATGCACTGTCGCTTTGGATAAAAGCATCTGCTAAATGCATAAATGTAAATGTAAATATAGAATACATCCTTCTGATGTCTGAAGTTTTGATTACTAGAAGAACTGGCACAAAGACATGATTCATATCATATTTTGTTCAATTCTTAACTGATTTTCACATGATTTCCACTTTTCTCATTTCTTTGCAAATTATAAGTTAAATTATATATTTTGAATAATATTTTTGTCATTAAAATCTGAACCTTTAACAGATTGTTTTTATAAGTGCATTGAAACTGACACTTACAATATATAATTTGAAAAATCTTCATTCTTATTTTGAGAAAAAAAGATGGAAAGTTTAATTGATATTTTGAACTCAGCATCATCAAATAAGGTTTTATATATATACAGTGGGTACGGAAAGTATTCAGACCCCCTTAAATTTTTCACTTATTGTTATATTGCTGCCATTTGCTAAAATCATTTGTTCTTTTTTTTTCCTCATTAATGTAGACACAGCACCCCATATTGACAGAAAAACGCAGAATTGTTGACATTTTTGCAGATTTATTAAAAAAGAAAAACTGAAATATCACATGGTCCTAAGTATTCAGACCCTTTGCTCAGTATTTAGTAGAAGCACCCTTTTGATTTAATACAGCCACTCCAGAGATGTTCAATTGGGTTTAAGTCAGGGCTCTGGCTGGGCCATTCAAGAACAGTCACGGAGTTGTTGTGAAGCCACTTCTTATTTTAGCTGTGTGCTTAGGGTCATTGTCTTGTTGGAAGGTAAACCTTCGCCCAGTCTGAGGTCCTGAGCACTCTGGAGAAGGTTTTCGTCCAGGATATCCCTGTATAGCGCATTCATCTTTCCCTCGATTGCAACCAGTCGTCCTGTCCCTGCAGCTGAAAAACACCCCCACAGCATGATGCTGCCACCACCAAGCTTCACTGTTGGGACTGTATTGGACAGGTGATGAGCAGTGCCTGGTTTTCTCCACACATACCGCTTAGAATTAAGGCCAAAAAGTTCTATCTTGGTCTCATCAGACCAGAGAATCTTATTTGTCACCATCTTGGAGTCCTTCAGGTGTTTTTTCATGTGTCTTGCACTGAGGAGAGGCTTCCGTCGGGCCACTCTGCCATAAAGCCCCGACTGGTGGAGGGCTGCAGTGATGGTTGACTTTCTACAACTTTCTCCCATCTCCCGAATGCATCTCTGGAGCTCAGCCACAGTGATCTTTGGGTTCTTCTTTACCTCTCTCACCAAGGCTCTTCTCCCCCGATAGCTCAGTTTGGCGGACGGCTCGCTCTAGGAAGGTTTCTGGTCGTCCCAAACGTCTTCCATTTAAGGATTATGGAGGCCACTGTGCTCTTAGGAACCTTAAGTGCAGCAGAAATGTTTTTGTAACCTTGGCCAGATCTGTGCCTTGCCACAATTCTGTCTCTGAGCTCTTCAGGCAGTTCCTTTGACCTCATGATTCTCATTTGCTCTGACATGCACTGTGAGCTGTAAGGTCTTATATAGACAGGTGTGTGGCTTTCCTAATCAAGTCCAATCAGTATAATCAAACACAGCTGGACTCAAATGAAGGTGTAGAACCATCCCAAGGATGATCAGAAGAAATGGACAGCACCTGAGTTAAATATATGAGTGTCACAGAAAAGGGTCTGAATACTTAGGACCATGTGATATTTCAGTTTTTCTTTTTTAATAAATCTGCAAAAATGTCAACAATTCTGCGTTTTTCTGTCAATATGGGGTGCTGTGTGTACATTAATGAGGAAAAAAAATAACTTAAATGATTTTAGCAAATGGCAGCAATATAACAATGAGTGAAAAATTTAAGGGGGTCTGAATACTTTCCGTACCCACTGTATATAAAGGGAAAGGACGGAAAGGAAAGGACGTGAAGTGATGTGAGGCCAAGTATGGTAACCCATACTCTGTATTTATGCTCTGCAATTAACCCATCCAAGTGCGCGCACACACACACACACAGCAGTGAACACACACACACAGTAGTGAACACACACCCGGAGCAGTGATCATATATCTTCATAGATATGAAGAGTTTATTTGCAAAAACAGACATTTTCAAAAATCATATTTTTTATTATTTTATTGTGTTAGTTAGCTGTGTTTTTAGTTATTTTTTAACCTATAATAAAAACAACCCAACTGCAGTTTGATTGAGATTAATTGGAATGCACAATGAAGAAACTTAATTTTTTTCAAAATAGTTAAAAATGGAGTTATCTGCTTTTGCAAATAAACTCTTCATATATAAATATACACACACACTTTTTAATAATTTTAATAAAGTATATAAAAACTGTATAAAATACTATAAATTCCATCGATATATAATCAATAATAAGAGTGAAAAATAAATGAATAAAGAGAGTTAAGTTATTATCTAGATGAATTCAATACAAATGTTTATTGGATACATTTCGAAAACTGAATACTAGTATTATGTTTCTGAAATTGTATGATGTGTGTATGACATTAGAAATTAGAAATATTAGAAATAAAAAAAACTTTGCATCCGCAACTACAGGACCTTCATTGTCCTTACATTTATATTGTAACTAGGCATTCCGTTTTCTATCTTTATTTACTGGCATAATTGGAATTTAAAGGCATTCTGAATAGTGCACAACCCTACATACACAAAATGACACTCACCCCGCGGCTGACAGTTAGAGGGAGTCACAGTGGACAGCATCCATCTTTGGGTTGATGGGGTGTTTGGAGGACACTGTTGTGCAGTGAGGTGACAGTGAAATAACACACACCTTCAGCCAGCAATGACTCAACCAGATCCTGTCCACTCAGCTGAAGAAATCATTTTCCACCACACACACATATTTTCATCAAGTCATCTAGAGAGGTGACTGATGAGATTATTATTAACAGAGTGGCAGGAATGAAATTTGTCCCAGGAATATAACTACTTTTGTCCCTCGAGACACAGATCCGGCATTTCATTTGAAATCACATCCTTATCTGATGTGGGGAAGACACGATCATGTTGTTCATACACAAAAGTAGCGGCCACACTGAAAAGTGAACGCCATCACACAATGACCAGTGAAGCAATACTTTTCAAACAGGTAATACCTCCATCACTGAAGAAAAGATCCCTGTAATAGAACTGTCAGTGAGTAATAGGACTTCACTCAAGGGCCCTTTAGAATGCGGTTCTTTCTAACCTTATCAGTCAATCAGTGAACTTCTAAAGAACCATGTGGAAATTCACCCATGTTTTCAGAGACACCTTTTCAGTAGACGCACAAAGCCCTATATATTTACACCACGACAAAGTGAATTGCTGGGAAATCACAAACAAAACCATGGAAATACATGAAAAGCTTTCCTGAAACAAAACCAAAAACAATACAACCCTTAGAATACAGATTTTATTTAAATATAACTTGCAATTGTGACTCTTGGAATGCAATAACAGTAAAATAGCATGTTATAACAGTTTATCATTGCGATGAAAACATTTTCCTGTTGCTACCAGTTGCTTGCCATTTCATTTGTTAAGAGACAGCAGTGTCAACTGCTTGATGTCTAAAATGTCTGTCCCAGACTTATATATTTGGTGAGTTTTTCTGCCAAACAAACAGAAAATACCAGAGAAATCAATGGTTGGTGGACCATAGCAGCACAAGACAATGACATGTAGGCTACAAAGCAAACAAAAGGCCACAACACAATAGAAATACTCCCAATCAGAAGAAACAGTTGCTCCTAGACATCTTGCAGAGCCATACACATAGTATTATACAAAACCTCATAAAAAATACTCACACAATGCACATCTAAAAATATTTCATTAGCATATAATCACTTCACTTACATTGAGAGTCTGTTGTCATCTTCTTGAGTTTCATAGGATTTTGATGCATTACTGCCACCACCTGAACTGGAGGGTTAAAAACGATTAAAAATACATTAATAAGTGTAATATTGTGTAATATTATTACAATATAAATGAGCAGTTTTTAAGCAGTAATTTCTTACTGTGATGGCAAATCTGAATTTTCATGAAAGTTCTTAAAATAAATCATTCTAATATACTGCTGTAGTGCTCAAAAACCGTTATGTTTTGAGATTTATATAACAAATAAAATAACATTAATTTGAAATTCATTTTTCTTATAACAATCTAAAAGTCTTTATTCTTACTTTGATCAATTTAATGCATCCTTGCTGAATAAAAGTATTAATTTCTTTCAAAAAATGATTTGAAATTTAACTTTAATGCTTGTCTTTCAAAGTTATCTAGAATGTAGGATGTATGTATCATAGTCAGTGAATAGCCCAGTGTTTATTTTATGTACATTTTCATATTTTTGTTTCTTTGTGTGTGTGTGTGTGTGTGTGTGTGTGTGTGTGTGTGTGTGTGTGTGTGTGTGTGTGTGTGTGTGTGTGTGTGTGTGTGTGTGTGTGTGTGTGTGTGTGTGCGTGTGTACCTAAGGACCACAATATTGTAGGAATTGAGTATTTCCTTGTTGCCGTGCCAACGTTTTGTAGCAAAAATTGTCACTTAAAAGCCTTCAAAGGCACAATCTGGGGCTTTCAGTCATGGACTTTTAGATCATGTACATGTTGCATTTCCTGCAAACCGAAACAATTACTTTGACATTTATAGTGCCATAATCTACCAGTTGAGCTACAGGAATGCGAGAATTGCTTGTCTAATCTAAATGATTTTAAGCAAACAGTTCAGAAATGCATTGATTCTGCCTCAATGACAAACAGCAATGCAAAACCATTTTGTTTAGATATAATAAAAAATAGACACTTATTTATCTTAAAGTTAGCCATAATATACATACTATCAGTAAGTGTTTGTTGAAACTGGCCTACATAAATTTAATTAGAGATTTAATCAGAGGGCACAGGCCAGTCACAACAAAAACAACAGGTGAGCAATGAACAGCACCGGCTGCATACTGAGTTTGCATCCGCGGCAAAACATTTCCATGCAAATCACCCCATTCATCACTCTCCGTGTCACACGCGTTCACATGCACACGCATGCAAACACATAATGCACATACAGACTCACGCAAACAGGCTCGTCTGTTAACTGAACTGAAGCATGCTGCCTGTATGATGAATGTTTTTTTAAGAAAGCTCTCAAGCAGCCTCTCCTCCACCCTGTTCTTCCCTGTCTTTCCCACTCGCCCCTCCAGCTCAAGTCTGTCTGCCTCTGCTTTTGTATTTTGAAAGTCTCCCTGCTCATTAGTATTTCACAAGTCTCTCCAGGGGTCTTCGTTCTACCCTCTCGACACTGTCTGAGAAGCACACTGCCATCCACTCATTTATCACAAACCTGTGAAATATCAGAGTATGACTTTGACTTGATCATGGGGCTGAAGCGTGAAAAGTGCTCATTTAAAAAGTTCTCATACAGAGGTAGGACAACAGAAACCTAGTTTTAAGATCTGTAGGGGGTTTGAATAATCAAATAAACAGAAAAGTAAAAATATTAAAGCTGTCAATCGATTCAAACCTTTAACTGCATGTGACTGAGGTTAATTAATTGAATAATTTGCAATTAATCATCATATATCAATATCTGCTGAGAATAAGCCTCAAATGGAAACAAGTCATTGTGTTATTTTGGCAGACTAGTAAATCATGTAGTAAAAAGTGGGTTTAGAAGCCGATGTATTTATAATAGAATTGAATATCAGTACACAGAAATCTATTTTGCATTCAAGTTTGACAAACTGCCTCAACTTCATTATAACCAAGCCATTTATTATAATAAATTGCATTAAAGGAATGGTTCAGTCAAAAATGAACATTGACTGTAGATCAGTTTGTTTTTTCATCAGAACAGATTTGGAGGAATCTAGCATGACATCACTTCACCAATGGATCCTCTGCAGTGAATGGGTGCCGTCAGAATGAGAGTCCAAACAGCTAATAAAAACATCAAAATAATAGTAACAGTAATCCATACAACTCCAGTCCATCAGTTAACATCAAGCCAATGTTGTAATAAACTAATCTATCGATATGTTTTTAACTTCAAAATATCACTTCTGGCTAAAAATATGAATTGTCTATCCAAAAGTTGTCTTATATGAATCTGAAAAATATGCACAGATCAAGCACCGTTTACATGTGAAAACATTTCGAAAAATGTTTTTAGAAGCTGTTTGGACTTACCCATTCACTGAATTCACACACACAAAAATATTTGGACTCTCATTCTGACGGCACCCATTCACTGTAGAGAATCACAAGTTATGTAACAATACATTTCTCCAGATCTATTCAGAAACAAGAAACAAAGTCATCTACATTGTGGATGACCTGAGGGTGTCATTTTTCATCAAATTTTCATTTTTGGGTGAACTACTACTTTAAAGGTGCTGTATGTATGATTGACATACTTGTATTGCACTCCAAATTCAAAATATAGGAGACAGTTTTTTTCACCAGCCCCTCCTCAGACTTGATGCACATGCAGGTCATGACGATGAATGAAATTAAATACGCGGTGTTTACCGCCAACTGGCAACCCGTGGTGCCGAAATACAATTGGGTAAACTGGCAGTGGGCGGGTTTCACAAACCAAAACAAACAGACATTCCGGGCCGGAATGCACATTTTCAAAGGCGAATAACTGACTGTAGCATTGTATTTCAGATAAACATGTTAACTTAGTATGTTTCTTAAATATCTGCAAACATATTATGAAATTGTTATGCTTTAATAGAGTCAAAATCCTACATACAGCACCTTTAAAGTAAAATATTAAAATTACACTTCTAAAAGTTTATAAACCATAATTCCTGATCGGCTCAATGGAAGGGACAGTTTGAGAAAGTTAAAACAATGCCCCTTTCCCAAATGATGCACTTAAAGGGAACTTGAGGTCATATGGACTTAACTCTCCTGCTTTGGTCCACAAAACCGTAGGGTCTCATTTGTCATTTTATGATTCAGCAAGTGCTCATAAAAGCCACCTTTACTGCTATGATTCGCCCTTGATGCTTCTTTTTGTGAAGAGTGTGCAAAGTGGACCATGACCCATGGACCATAACCCATGACCCAACAGACCATGTGGCCATGTGTGGACTTAAAGCAGCAGGACTGCAAGGGCTAAGGGCACCATTTGGAAATCAGAAACGGACACAAAATGTTCCATTCCATGGATCTCGCCATTCATACAAGAGGTGTTAGCAAAGCAGCAGTGTAACACTAACACAGTAGCTTCATACAGAAAACACACAGGTTCATGGGTTAATTATTACCTTCACTGTTCCTTTTAATAATGATCATAAATTAAACAATAGTAAATGGTAAAATGTCGAGTTCAATATATATATATTTTTAATCTATGCTACACTATTAAAAAATACATTTCCAAACGGAGGTTTTTGTAGCAATGCCACAAGAACCATCTTGAGTTCCGCAAAAATACTTTAAATAAACAATTAGTATTTAAAAAAAAATCAAAATTAAACTGTTATGTTTTAGAAAGGTTCCATGCACTCTTAAGAATTAAGGTTGTTCTGTGGCATTGCTGAAATACAGTATTATGCTCTGTTTAGCTACTAAAATCACTCCAAACATGTTGTACTACTACACATAAACTCTCAAATGCATTAGCTAATTACATTTTCATTTTAGCAAATATAACTAAGTGGATGTCTAAAAACGAACCTCATTCCAACAACAACATATGCTGCAAGTATAAGTATTATTGCAGAAATAATGAATGGTACACTGTAGAAGCCAATTACACAAGAGAATGTCAGTGCATCTCTATGAACTAAAGCCAAACAAAATGTGGGTCAGGCCAAATAGTAACGATCCCGAACGCACACAGATATTTCTATAAAGAAAGTGAGTATGGCATTAATACACCAACTTCACAAGAAGGTCAACTCAACTGTTTTTTGTTTAACATAAAGCATTATGTATAATTCTAGAAGGTCATCAACTCAATTTTCACTGTTTATTTGGCCACATTATTTGAGAAGTTTCTCACATTGCAAATCACACAATAACTTACACAAATCTCAATGTTTTCCTGCAACCTAATTGTTTTCCCCAAATCGTTTCCTACCCCCCTAATGGGTTGCTTTTCTTTTTTTTAAAGGAGTAGAGACTTGCAAAATGATTTGTCTTTGAATGAAGGCATAAAACTGCACTCATCAGCAGCATCTCAAGCACTTTAAATATTCTTTTTATTCCAAAATCATGTGCCTGTGTGAATCCAGATGAGGCTCTGTGGGTGGGTGTGCCATAGCATGCTACAGATGATCAAACGACAGAGATAGATGTATAGAACACTGTCCAGGATCCTTACACAACTAACATGCCTTGTCTGGCCATGTTTTTTAAAGTCGTAAGGAAGGCTTCAAGGCATATTCAAGGTCATATTTATAAGATGCATCCTTTACTGCTGATGAAATTCCACAATCCTGCATGTGTGGCTCAGCAAAATAAAAATTCCATTCCATTTCTGCCATGAAGTAAGCATTAAATCATTAAATATTAAATACATATTACATATTTTCTTCTTAAGCCTTGGAATGGCTTTGGCTTTGGACACACTCATTTTATTGTATTTTTGATTAAAACTCCCTATATTCATATTAAATATTTTAAGAAGATAAATCTTTTTTTAATTGATTTAACACTTTCTATCAGCTAATCTCTGACCTTCCCAGAAGCACAGTAAAGGGGAAGTTCCTTTTCTTTTCTGTTCAAGAGTAAATGCATTTAAAATAACAGGGCAACAACAGCATGAAGTTTTCCAGAAAGTTTGCACTGGCCAGTCATTTTGAACACAACAGGATATTGTTCAAAATATCACAGCTGTTCATTCTTCAGTTTGTTTGAAATATATCAAGGCCTTAACTTTGAGGACTTTTATTTCATAAGTTCATTATAGAATTTTCTTAAAGGCTGGCTGCTGGCCCAATTTTGTGTAATAAACTTCTTTGCTGTCAGAATTCAAAAGATATAACATCAGTTGATCAATGGTACGGCAACAACACACACATGCTGTCAAACACACTGCCTGTGTTTCCATTTCACTTTGGTCTTTACAACATTCCAGAGAATACCGGATCGCATTCTTCTAAATATTTACACTTCACTCTGAAAAGAGGAGGTTAACGTTCCTTGTTGAATGCATCGTATCACATCTATAATTCAGAATGCTATCACCGCAGAAAGCCTGAATAAAGAGTTTTCGATAAATATGCATTCACGACTTGACAGGGTTTTCAACTAGGAAGGAAAAGTTGTGGTGGGGCTCTTGTTTTCCCATTCTCTCCTCTACTGCGGCTGATCAGAGATTCTCTAAGAAGCTGTTTTGAAGATGCTTACTCAGGCCCTTTTGTTGTCCTGTGCTCGTTGAAGTAATCTTCAGCACTCATTGCAGGAATTTGGTGATTGACATGTTTGCAAAAAGGCTTTGCAAATATACAGTGACAGTTACAGTGTCAAATACATTGATGTGAAATATTTGCAGTTGGAGTTCACTGTAACAAAATCCTTTAAAAAATATATATATTTTTGATTTCACTTTGTAAAACTGATTTAATAAAAATAAGGATTGTTTATCCATTATTTTGATGATTGCGACATAGGTGTACTCTATGAAATCATTCCGCAAAATGAAACAGACTTAACTTCTGTAAAAATACATAAACGTCATCCCAAACCTTTCAATAAACAATAAATACTACACTTATATAGTAGCCTTCTCCAAGGTACATGTCCCCAAAAAATCATGTACTGTCTTGTTGATACTGGAAAAATGTCTTTACCTGCAGTACGGAGTTGTTCCAAAACGTCACAGAGGTGCTGAGAACGGCCTTCATCGCTGGCAAATACTGGAACTCGTTTCAGTTGATTGTAGATAAACCTCCACCTTATACAGAATCACTAAAGAACATATGAAACGATTACACTCTTTCTGTGTTTTCGTAAGCCTACCCCTGACACTGCTGCTGCTTCGGGTGACATTGACAGATGACAGGAATGTAGACTTTATAAACTACAGAAAATGAGACAGATAAAGCTGATCCTATCCTACGCAGTACAGAAAACGACGCTGATGCTATCGTAGCGTACTGATACGTCAAAGTAGCATATACATTATACCATTAACTGTAAAAGCAGGGGGTTGTTGGCATATAAGAACAATGAGTGATTTCAATAAACGAAAAGTTAATATTAAGTGACTTACATTGTCTGACTAGGGTATTGCCTGATTTTGTCAACTAAAATAGTTTCAAGCAAACTCACAACTGAGCTGCTGCACATCTCCATTCAAACACAGTGTTGTTTCGTTTATGAATGGATCTGTATTTTAATCTAATCTAGTGAGTCAATGATTCAATTACCCATTCATAAAGAATAAAGTCACGTGCTTTGTTCCTGAATGCATCAGCCATTCGAACGAATCAGTTGAGTGAATGATTCCGTGATAATATCAGTAACTTGCTGCTATCATTTCAGTTATTTAAATCATTGAATATTTCTCCATTCAAAATGTTATTTAAACATTAATCTCAACATGAATTTATGAAGTAGATTGCACTCATGCCACCTCTGAGCCTCATTAAATATATGTAAATACCTACAAGCTACTTTTGTGTTCTTCTGTGCCACCTCTGTAGTACAAATGAATTTAGTTAATGCTGACTTTATTTGATCGGTAACTTATTATTCTTATTCCATTGTTTTAATTAGACATTTTGAAAAAAAATCTTTGAATTTGACATAAAATATAACATACTTTGAATAAAGTTGGAAAAAATGTCCCTGTAAATCACTCTAAGGAGTCCAATATTACTTCGTAATGGGAAGGCTATTTTTTGTTATTGTTCAGAAGGTGTTTCTGAATTTTATTTTGATTTTTTTTATTAGCAGTGCTCCTAAAAATAAAAGTAAGTGTAGAGCCCTGTTTAGTGAGTGTGGTGTGCTGCTCTGGGACGGGTGAGTATGAGGGTTTATGGAAGGGAAAAGTCACAGTATACTCACAACATAAACTAGACTACACCATTGCTTACGACGTCTGTCAGATGTTTCACACATGATACATTTCACAGTAAATAAGGTGTGAACTCTATTTCATGTTGACATTAAAGGTGTCGTTCACCAAAAGTTTCTTTCTTCTGTTGAACACAAAAGAAGATATTTTGAAGAATGTTGTTAACCAAACATTTAGTTGCCATTGACTTTTATAGTATGGAAAAACATTGCCACGGAAGTCAGTGGCTAATTGGTTACGCGCATTGTTCAAAATATATTTATTTTGTCAATCAACAGAAAATATATATTCTTAAAAGTATGGAAGAACATAGGGGCAAATAAATAATAACAAATGTTTAATTTGGAGTAAACTATTATTTTAAGATTGTTTGGCAATTTATAGTTTCTGAGCCAAGTCTCGGTGAAACTGTAGATAAAATCAATCATTTTAGATGATTGAATCAAGCTCTGTGGGATGAGCATCTCAGATATGTCTCTTCAAGAAAGATCATGAAGAACTATTCATTTCAATTTTCTATTGGTTCTATTCTATCTCTGTTGGTATTCTTGAAGCATAATGGAATGCCTGTCTACTGAAGGGAAAAGCACGCTGATGGATCTGGTAAAGGATTTAGTTTGGAGATGAATCTGATTACATTCGTGATGGGGAATGTTCTCTTTTATCTTAAGAATGATGTAAGAGTGCCTGGTCTGTTTATCACAAGTACAAATACAAGCATATAGTGACAGATCATTGCCCTAGACATTTATGAGTTGTCGTGTTTGAAATGTTGCCCTTAAATTCAACAGCTGCATCCCAATCTTCCTGCGGCTGCTGTTTGGGAGCTGTTGTCATGGTGATGCTCACTTGGTTCCTCCTCACCTGGGAGAACCAAGTATGAAATCAGATATTTAAGATTCTGGATGGAAAACAGATGGGTAAGGCTTTGCTACCGTTCTTCCAGAGAAATTTCTTCCAGAGTTCACAGTGTTTTTATAAGCTTGAGCCTCTACTAATTTTTGCCATCCTTTATCCTAAATGTTTTATGTTGTCTGGGATGCATCAGGATGTATTATCAAGTCCCACGCGGCCACAAGCATTCACAAGAGCACAGCACAAATCAGATCAGATCACTCAAAGCACATTCAGAGGTAGTCAAAAACATAATTCATGTAGCATTTGGTGTGTAAAAATGAACACTTCCTGATGTGTGCAGGACAGCAGCGAAGAACCGCCTACAGACCTGTCAATCATCCACGGTACTAAAACAAGATTCTTCTGATAAATTCAACATGCAATAACACAGACTTTACATCTGGAGTCAATTTAACAGTAGTCAACAACAACAAAAATGATGTTCACAGCATTTAATAGTATCTTTAGAATAATTGAATGGATGAGCAAAAAAGTCACTTTTGAGATGCATGTTAACTGGATCACTCGAGAAAAAAACTATTTTCTAGTTTGTCTTCACTGTTCTTTCTTTACATCTCTTGCTTTTTTGTGCTAATGAGATGAAAACATAAAAACGTTTTTTTTCTCTCCTCTTCTTTGAGCCACGCTTACCTTTGATGCATATTCAGCATGTGTTTGACATAAGCACTTATATCTGTGTGGGTTGCAGCATTCCTCATAGATCAATGAAAGTGGGTTGCTGCGACTGGTCAGAACAGGCAGACCAATGTGAAAGTTCCTTCCAGGACACTGTAAATTGTGGGTTAACAAACCCTCTGTCTCACAAAAAAACTCAATGAAGGCTGATCTAGTCACCACTGGCAGAAATTATTCTTCTTGTGCTCATTTTAAATACGGACACACGTTACACAATTATAATAATAATTCAGATATTCATCACACACTTATCCTATAACTTTAAGTCCTCTTGGGAAGTTCTTACAAGTTTGTAAATCATGAGGAGTGTTCATGTGATTTTGGTTCGACTAAAATGCACTCTGGAGACTAGTTGTGAATTTTCAAACAGAATTTGTTAATTCACATAGTCTTTTCCGCAGGTATTTATGACATTTTGGTGCTATTCATGTGTGTTCGTCTCATAAATGTGATCATTCCAACATGACCAGAAGGCAGCATTAGTTCTTGACTAATGAGTAAATAATGACTGCTCTCCTGTTGGATATTGAGATTGATAGTTTTTGCATATTAAATGAAAGTGAAAAGCTCTTCAGTGCCTCTCAATAGCATGATTTATGTTAAAATATCATAATATTGTTTTTCACATCAAATAGTATAATGCTGGGGCAATTTTAAGAAATATTTATATTCAAATATGTCAAACAAAAACACACAGGCTCATATTGTTATTTGTCATATCATTAAAATATCTATTTTTGTCCTAGTTGATGTAATTGCCTTTATATTTCAATATTTACTATTAGGTTTTATTAGTAGTATTTGCTAAGGGAACAGATGGACAGCAAGGACTGCAGGCAATTTTAGGAGAGACTGAAAAAGATTGAACGTGACACAAACAGCAGGAAAGAGGGAGCATAAATAAATGCTGAAATATAGGTCAGAGACTGGTGGCAGCCGAGCCTTTGTCATCAGGGAAGACCAAAGCAATCTTCGTGTGTGTGTGTGTGTGTGTGTGTGTGTGTGTGTGTGTGTGTGTGTGTGTGTGTGTGTGTGTGTGTGTGTGTGTGTGTGTGTGTGTGTGTGTGTGTGTGTGTGTGTGTCTGTGTGTGTCTGTGTGTGCAGTCATGCAGAAGCATAAACAGCATGCTTGTGTGTTTTCATGCAGAAAACAACTGAATGTAATGAATGAAGCCAGTAATGAAGGCATGTGGACACTGAAAAGTCCAGCTCAATCGATATGTAGATATCAAAGCAAAGTTTCTGTTTTAAACTGTGAGCAGAAAAGGAACAATCAGAACAGGAGTGAGACTGCTTGGAGGTTGTTCCTTTAGAGCGAGAGATTTGATGAGTCTGATCTTAGTCTGATATGTTTCTCTTATATTCTGAAGATTCTAAGTCAAATGTATGAGTTAAATACATACTTATGACATAAAAAGTCAACTTTTGTCATAACATTTTATCTGACAATTAATTTTCATGTTACTTAATGTCATAATTCAGATTTTTTTTGTCTCATAATTATGACTTAGTACAACATTTCTCTCATAATTATGACCTAGTATGCTGTTGTTTTGAATTTTGTCTCTTAATTAGGATTTAGTAGGTCATAGTCTTGACATTTTATTTCATAATTATGACTTATGTGAATTTTGACTTTTCTCATAATGTAAAATTTTTATGTAATAATTTTGACCTTTCATGTCATAATTATTGTAGATTGTCTCAAGAATTGATTCAATGCAGAATAGGATAATCAACAGAATGTGTTGTTTATTTCTCGCTACCTGTACTTCTACCACCATCTGCCTGTTCCTGCATGCCAAAGTTCATACAATCCTAAATTGTATGTGAGCTTAGAATACGTGTGTCCCAAAGTATAGTATGTTGAAAAAAGTAAGCCAAAAGTTCCTGGATGGTCTGCTATTTCATGTACTTATTTGAAGTTTGGATCTGTGCACACTTTAATGCCTAATATTGCCACAATCCATTGCACTTTGTTGAAGGATTCAGTTCAGAACTACAAACACGAATAAAAAGTGTTAAAAAGTATACAAACATGGTGGATGGTCAAGTAGAGAGGTTTTAAGACCTAAACGAGTCACTAGGCTGGGCTATTGCAGAAGCAGCATCAGTGGCAGGTGCTTCAATCTGAGATGGCAACACTGCAGATGGCAGGGGGGTTGTAGGAGGTGAAGCTGATGAAACGTCCCTATAATCAGCCTCTACTACACCTTCAGTTGGTGCAGGCTCTTAAACATGGAGACGACGATTTCTTGTGTACTGTCTGCCCTGAGAGGTTACCACGTAGCTATTAGGTTGTGAAGCAGGGCCCTGTATGACCGGCAGTTTATCAAAACCACCAGCTGTCTGCATCCTTCCTGTCTGACCCTGTTGTAAGGGTGGAAAGGTTTGGGCATTGCAGTCATAAGGCATGCAAGAATCTGTACCTGCCAAAGGGCATCATGAATATGGTCACCTTAGATAATGCCTCATCTAAAGGGATTTGCCAAAATCCTCATTTTGCATCAAGGATGCTGAAAACCCTGGCACCTGGCATGTCAGCTATGACCTGTTCAATAGTTTTTAATGGATGGTGTGGTCTCAGGTGCACCTTGTTGAGATGCACTGGATCTATGCATATCCTTACAGAGCCGTCTTTCTTTTTGGCAGCGACCATAGCAGACACCCATTCCATGGCATCAGTTTCAGGGGAAATTATGCCCAATTTAGTTTGGTGAACATACAGTGGGCACCACTGGCTCATCTAATCACATGTGAAAAACAACAGGCAGTTTACCAAGCACTGAATTCACATACCTGTGGTTCTTGCACTGTATGCACACGCGGTCCAAACTGTATCAGACCCATTGCTATGCTGTCTTGCGATACAAGTAGTGGTCTAACATTACGATCTACAACATGGAATCTGAGTTGACCTTGTTCACAGACTAATAATGTGGTGCACTCAGCGTTGATAGTTTGCCCACTATATGCAATGAGATTCACTTTTTCATGTGAGCTTAGGGCACAATGATGTGTAGCTGTTGGGCAGGTGTAACGATACATTTGGCACCTGTGTCCATTATCAGTTTAAATCGGCCAGACCCATGTTCCAGATGTAGTGTTGTGAATATTTCACCTTTCTGAGAAACATCACCCACTGTCTCACAACAGAAAGTATCCGCAGGGGCATTCAGAATTGTGTCAATTCATTCACTCGGTTAGACTTAGTTTCTGAATTGTGCTGCAGTTCGCTCAGGATGATAATCACGATTTTGAGACTGTGGTGATGTTTTGTGTGAACTGCAACACTTTGCAAATAAGTTCTATTTACCACTGTTGTTGCATTGCTTATTGAAAGCAAAGCACTTGAGTTTATGAGGGATGTGTTATGACACATACTTCAGCCTCATGTTTAAGTTCTTCTGTGATCTTTTCCGATTTCAGAGCATATGACCAGCATATATTAACTGCGGGGTCCAACGTGAGCTTTTTCTAATGGAGCAGATGTTCCCACACAGAGGCGATCCTAGACTTCTGGGGGCCCTACGCAAAACTGTGTCGAAGGGGGGGATTTCCAAGTGGATATGAACGAATGAATGAAATGCATTTTTCCATGCTCACGGAAAGTGCTCAAGAAACAGTGTCTTTTCCGCGGGTTGCTATGCTTTCAACTCGTTTTTTTAATCTCGAGCAAGAGACTGTACGACATTCATGTTACATGATTTGACTGATTTTTATGTAGAAAGGGCGACAGCACTGCATTACAATAAATTATCATCCATGTTTTCATAGCCACTGGCCAAATTCAAAAACAAAACTAAAATGAAATCATCTTTGAAAGCAAGGGGGTCCTCCACAGCTTGCATATTATGCGTATAGGGAGGATTTACTTCAGGAGGAGGTCACTTTCAATCCCGCAAACGATGCAGTCAGGTATCAGATTGTCATTTAAAGTTCCAAAGTCATATTTTATTTTTTGTGAGTATTTTGAGTGTGAAAAAATAAAACTCACCAGGCTTTTGATTAGTTGTGTTAAAGACGTGTCTGGCGTATAACACCAACCTTAAAGGGCTATGGCAACATTTAACAACTATACAATTAGGAATTAATATATCATAATTCTGATTATCCACAGCATTACTTTTTTGATTGTGTGGAAGAAAAGGCTTCCATAGGCTTCTCGAGTCAACAGCTCGCTAATATAATGATTTAGGCCAAGAAGCAACTCACAGAATTCCTTATGGCCAACACAAAGCAAGCAAAGATAAGGAGTATTTAGAGCTTGAGTGTGTGGACGATTTGATGGCATGAAAAGTTAATATGCCAAACTTAAATATTGTTGCTATAACCTCAAACCTACATAAATTATAAACACTGGGCAACTGAATAGCGCATACCAAATTCAGTCATTATTCTAAGAGAAATCTTTATAAGCTTATTTAACTACTAGATTATAGAGCTTGACTTGCTAGCTAATCATGCTAAACATAAAAATGTGATTTTATTCAAATGTACATGCAACCAGAGACTCTCAAATACTCAAGACTCACACAATTTGCTATCAGGTTTGGGGCTGGATCATCAGTGGCTTGCACAAAGACATCAATTAACTTTCTGTCTGTTTGTTTGCACACCAGAATGTTAATGAAAAATGATAATGACAATTATTCCAAAATCTGCTTTACAACCAAGGTGTGATTTGCTAGACATCAGGTTAAAAAACTAATCAGGATGGGAAAGGTAGAATCCTGTGTAAGTATGCAATGCAGCGTGCATGCAAATACAGATATAAACACACACGCACATACATATCAATTTCACAACCTTCCTCTAACCCCCAAGCATATAGTCAACTGAATATAATTAGTCTTTAATGCAAAGTGGAATTCTTGATTTCTTATTTTTCACCCAAAATCTGCTTCCTATTGGGTTTATCGCAGACAAACAGAGCGGGTGGTAATTATGGGGGTGGAGAGTGACGGGGTTCCCTCGGGTGTGTGTGTGTGTGTGTGTGTGTGTGTGTGTGTGTGTGTGTGTCCCAACCTCCAGTCTCATTGTTAGAGTAAACTCACATGTGATCTTGGAAAGTTATTTACTTTCTGTAATTGCGTTTCTTAATCAGCCCATTCACATTTTCCTAGTGTGTAGAATGAGATCTGTGGTGATACACAGAGACAGAGATGGGCAAATGAACGCTGACACCCCTGAATACATGATGCTTTAATGTTTATTAGAGGTTCATCGCAGTCTGTAATTATTCATTTTAAAATGGAGGATAGGATGGTCACACAAAGACACTGCCTTGTCTTTACTTGCTGAAAACACGTTTAAATACTATTATGTGGACAAATGAGCAACAGAATTAAAAGTCTGTTTGAATGTGTCATGCACCAATTACCATTGTGCCCTTGACCAACACATTTACAATGCAAAAATAAATAAAATAAACAAACTTCTTAACATCAACTGTTATACTAAAACTGATACACAGAGACATGTTCTGTAATCTCAATTGTGTGCATGCATAAATAAGCAGTCGAGCACAAACAGGTGTGTGACAGAGTTCACAGAAGCAGAAAGAAAGAAAGAGTGACTTGTAAATGAAACCGCACCTTGCTGTGATTTGAGCTCAAGCGCCCACATAGAGTGCAAATATCTCACCTGCAGAGTCCTCCGAGCTGCCTGAACATCACCTAACATTATGCTCTTAAACTACATGCAGCACTGCATAAAAAAGACATATGCTTACATGAACAATGCAGCTTTGAAAACAAGCAGGTCTTGTGTTTCCTAAAATATTTATTTCCCTTGTACATCATGCATTAGTGAAATTTACACAGTGATTCACAGTACTACAGCAGAGGTTTTGTTTAAAGGAACAGTTCAACCAAAAATTAAAATGTGCTGACATTTACTCATCCTCAGGCCATCCAAGTTTGTTTCTTTATCTGAACAGATTTGGATAAATTTAGCATTACGTCACTTACAACGGTTCAATGAATGGGTGCCGTCAGACTGAGAGTCCAAACAGCTGATAAAAACATCACAATAATCAACAAATAATCCACATGACTCCAGTCAATCAATTAACATCTTGTGAAGAGAAAAGCTGCATGCTTGTAATACATAAAACCATCAAGCTGAATGTTTTTAGCTGAAAACCACTGCTAAAATACATGTCCTCTATCCTTACTATTGCTTTCAGGTAATTTTGTAGGGAGAGAAATGTGCACAGATCAAGCACCAATTAGAAGTAAACACAGTCCAAAACAGCTTTAAAGAAGTACGCCTTTGAATTTAGATGTGATTGGTTAACATGGATGAATGTTTTTCTTTAGAGAAAATGTTAGTATGTATTATAGACTTGTATTATAGCCAGTGATGTTTGAAATACAATTTCAAAAAAAATCTTGATGGATTTTTATTTGCATTTAGCATCGTTACTCCCCTTTTAAAATAGACTTATGCCCCATTTTGTTTTACATCCTACTAGTTTGTCCAACCTTTGGCTTGCACAGATTTTAGCAACATTTATTGTTTTGTGTTCCACAGAAGAAAGTAGGTTATTTGGAAAGCCAGGAGGATGAGTAAACAATGACAGAGTTTTAATATCGAGGTGATTTATCTGTTTAAATGGAGAGCAAATGGTGTTAGCCACAGTAGAGCTCTATTTCAGAGTCCTTGAAAGTCCTTAATAAACATATGAATTTGAATAAAAATGACATCAATCCGTAAGAGATCTTTGTTTCTAGCTGCATTGGTCTGCTTGTCTAGTTGCATTGCAATGTGCAAATGATCAGATTCAGGAAAGAGCTGTTTTTTAGCACTGTCTTTCTAGAAAGTTGTTACAAACTGATGCACTTTGCACCTTCACATTGCAAGAGCTGTAATCATGCCATGCTGTAGGTTGCCCTTGGGTCACACCAAGCTGTGATTTGACCTGCAAACCATAAGTGAAAGAGTGTTTGTGCAGTCAACATTCATACAGTACAGTGATGGGAAGAACATGATGAAAATGTCATTAAGGCTTGACAACAAAAGAGAAGCACATTAATATGAAAGGCATTTTTAAAAATGTATTTGTTGTGTTCACTGGGGTTATGTGTGACCAGGAGCTGTTAAAAATAATATTTACGTGGTGCATTTCACAAATGCGTTCACATGAGCGCACACTAACTCACAGATAGAGTGAGAGAATCACATGCAGAATGATTCATAAAAAGGTTCATAAAAAGCACTCATACAGGCTAATTAGCTTGAAAGCTTTTTCATTAGCCAAGCTCTTGTCTAAAAAGATCAAATACTCCCTTCCACTCTAATGTACCTCTGACTGTATTGATATTCTAATCAATTGATTGAGCCACAGACTTGTAGAAAAATATTAACAGAGTTTATCTGGTGATAATTAGAAACACCTGGCATGAAATTACGTTGGATCAATATAATTTAAATTGAAATAAATAAATAGTTACTTGAAATAAAATAAATATTAACTAAAATTAAAAATACAAAAGTATTTTTTATTATTTCAGATATTTCTTATTTTAATTTGGTTTACCTTGATGTACTAAAAAAAATATGAATACATAAAATAAACAATTAAATAAAAAATGAAAACAGAATATAAACTGATTCAAAATATAAAAAAACATAATATTATCTCAGCGAACCTAAATAAAATGTCTGGATCGGTAAGACCTTGTGTGAGTTGAATGGCCGTCTTCCACTGTGATCAGATTAGTGGGCATGAAGCTCCATCCACTGGATAAACAGTGATACTACGGTACCTTAGCAGTGGGGTTGGTTGTGTTACATCTTTTAGTGTGAAAAATTGCTTCAATCCAGTCCTGCCTTAGGCGCTAAGACATGCGGCGTGCAGGATATCATGTTGTACTTTAGGGATTATGTGTTTTTTGTGTGTTTTTATTTAATAATACACAGGTATGTGTGTTTTAGAAATGATATCAGTTGAAACCAACATGTGTCATCAGTTTATTTTCATGGGGTAAATTCGTTGAATTTCACTAATGTTTTCTTTACTTTCTAACTTGAATCCACTGTACTTTTTTTTTTACCTTGAAATATCTGTTTGGAAATCATTCTAATGTTCCGCTGAGGAGAATGGCTGGTGTTTATTTCCCACGCTCTCCCCAAAACGTCTGTTCAGGCCTTCTCAGATTACAAGTGAGTTGGGTGAGAAGGTACAAAATACTGAAAAGGGCAGACTGCTTTACGGCAACAACAAACACACATGTATCAAACAGCCTGATATAGTTACACTGAACAAAATTATAAACGCAACACTTTTGTTTTTGTCTCCATTTTTCATGAGCTGAACTCAAAGATCTAATACTTTTTCTATGTACACAAAAAGCCTATTTCTCTCAAATATTGTTCACAAATCTGTCTAAATCTGTGTTAGTGAGCACTTCTCCTTTGCCAAGGTAATGACAACTCCTCACAGGTGTGGCATATCAAGATGTTGATTAGACAGCATGATTATTGCACAGGTGTGCCTTTGGCTGGGCACAATAAAAGGCCAGTGCTCAGTACTCAGCACAGCGCTCATTCAACAAATGCACAGCTAAACAGATGAGTTTTGAGTCTGGATTTAAATGTGGCTAATGTTTTAGCACATCTGATCACTTCTGGAAGCTTATTCCAACTGCGTGGCGGCAAAAGCGGACTCCTCTTGTTTTGTGTGAACCCTTGGTATTTCTAACTGACTCTCTCATACTGATCTGAGTGGTCTGTTAGGTTTATATTCAGTGAGCATATCTGCAATGTATTTAGGTCCTATGCCATTGAGTGATTTATAAATGAGTAAAAGTACCTTAAAATCAATCCTAAATGTAACTGGAAGCCAGTGTAAGGACCTGAGGACTGGTGTGATATGCTCAGATGTTCTGGTTCTAGTCAGAATCCTGGCAGCAGCGTTCTAGATGAGCTGCAGCTGTCTAATGGTCTTTTTTGCAAGGCCGGTGAGGAGACCATTACAATAATCCACCCTGCTGGTGATAAAGGCATGAACAAGTTTCTCCAAATCTTGACTGCAAACAAAAGTAATAGTAGTAGTTCTTCAGGAGGTATGGCATAATATATTAGTTATTCATTAGCTAACTGTTACTTAACACAATCATAAAATGTGTTACTGATTACCTGTTAGTTCTTGAATAATTACTTATACAGTTATCCAGCAAGTAAGCTAAAAAACAGTATTCTAAAGTGTTACCCCAAATTCTTCTTAAGGAATTACTAATTACTTGGATCAGTATTCTAAAGTGAAGATCGTGAAAACTTCCTAGTAATTACTGAAGTCATTGTAAACTTTTGATGTTTTTGTAAGGTTTGGGTTAGAAATTAATTTTGCTAGATCTGGTAACACTTAAATCATTACTAGTGGGTTACTGTGATCTTCACTTTAGAATACTGATCCAAATAATTAGTAATTTCTTCAGAAGGATGTAGTAACACGTGAGTTATTAGTGTCCAAAACATTACATATATTCAAAAGCATACAATGACGTTAGGCAATATTAGTGTAACAGGGCGAATGAGACGTGAGGCGTGCGGATCCATGTGCAAGCTTTTATTAATAGACATAGACATTAATAGAATCCAGGTACACAAGCAATGGTCCAGGCAGGAGCAAACAGAATCCAAATGGAAGGCAAAGGGTTACTCCAATATACAAGACATAAGGTCAGGAACCAGACAACAAGGCAACACGAAAAGACTAGACTTAAACTAAAATAAGAAACGGAAACTAGGAAACACTCGCAGAGTGACAAACGCAGAACAATACAGGAGACTGAACGGAAAGGCTTGGTAAGTAGCTAACATTAGGAGAATGCTAAACGCTAAACAATACTCTGGAGAGAAAAGAGGAAGTCCATGGTTTATGTCAGCGCAATCAGCTGTGTGTGTCGTAAGTGCAATGGATGATGGGAATTGTAGTCTGAGGTGGAGTGCAACAGTTAGTGTTGTGCAAGAGTCCATGTGGTGAGCGAGTGACCTCTGGTGGTGAGTTAAAGGAAGTTCATGGACCAGATTCATGACAATTAGGGAGTTCTGATGCTTTTCACTTTAGAATACTGATCCAAGTAATTAGTGGTTCTTTTAGAAGGAATTGTTCATTCTTGAGTCATTATTAGTGGGTTACCATGATCTTCATTTTAGAATTAATTATACATTATGCATTATTCACATTATGAACCTGTATACAATAGTTCTTAGTTATCCAGGATATATATAAAAACAAATAGTAGTTATTGATTAGCTAATAGTGAACTATTAGTTTCAACTGAGCGCTATTACTTATTAAATCAATAATCAGAGTTTATTGTTAGGTAATAGTAATTACTACAATGTTACTAGTGCATTAGTCACTTGTTCCAGTATAGTTATTAATTAACAAAGGATCAGTATTCTAAAGTGTTAACCCTGCACTTTAACTGACAGTAAACAAAAAAAGCCCATGGACAGGTTATTGCTGACAGGACAGCACATTCAGTAAGGGAAACGCAAATATATATATATATATATATATACAGTGTTGGGGGTAACGCATTACAAGTAACGTGAGTTACGTAATAATTACTTTTTTCAAGTAACTAGTAAAGTAACGCATTACTTTTTAATTTACTAGAAAATATCTGAGTTACTTTTTTCCATTTATTGACAACAGTGCGCTGTGTGAACATGATCTTACTGTAGTTCTAATCTAGACTAAATGTGAATGTGTATTAATTCATCCCACTTGCAAAAAAACAGAGTCAGTATTCATCAAAATTAATTAAAACAGTGAAATGCAAACTCAGAATATGACGCAAACCTGCAATAATTAAATGTTAAACAACACAAATATATCTAATCTCATTTTATTAACCGATGTGTTTTCTGCTGACCTTTGATGATCCAGTTCAACCATACTAATAAGCAAAAATGACTTTAGATAAACTAACAATTGTGCTTCGTTGTTTTTTTTTGCTGAAAAGTGTTGAATCTTCTCTACTGTACAGACGTGAATTTGCTTTTCCTTCAGCCTGAGGTTTATTCATTACACATTTTGGAGTGAAAGGCTTTTACATTTGCTATAATAGAACTTTGTGTATTAAAAACAAACAATCAAGCCCTGCTCATATTTAAAAACTAACGCGAAAGTAACGCAAAAGTAATGTAATGCATTACTTTCCATAAAAAGTAACTAAGTAACATAATTAGTTACTTTTTTAGGGAGTAACCCAATATTGTAAAGCATTACTTTTAAAAGTAACTTTCCCCAACACTGTATATATATATATATATATATGTATTAAGATATTAATAACAACTGATACAATTATCCTCCCCTAACATATAGTAAAATATTAACAGATTTTGATGCAAGAAATATGGTATAATTTATCAGTGTTCATCCATCCAAAACAGAGAAAACGTTTCACAAACATGTACATCTCTGTCTCTTTTGAAGTGTTAGTGTATGTAACTGAACGTAGCTACATTATAATGGCAAGTAAATTCTTCTTTGACAGCTGATCATAAATCATCACATATCACACATTTTACATTCAAAAATGATCTTGAATTACTTGATAAGTTGATAAATAAACAAATAGACTATACAGTATATTAAGATTTAGCCTATACCATAATTTTTTGGATTGTATTAGACAAGACATTATCACAAGTAATAAAACAATCAGCCTGTCACACTGCTCAGGGGTATGGAAAGAAGGAGATGAGGAACAGAGGAACACATGGCGACATCAAACATGACGTTTAACAACCGACAGGAAACATGGGGCAGAACACACTATAAATAGACAGAACTAACCAGATACACCTAGAACATAATCAACACACATGGCTGGGACTAACTGAACTAATAATAAACTGGGACAGGAAAGCCAAATATGGGCACGGAAACACGGAGGACGTGGAAACACAAGATACAAGGAAACGAAGTCCGACACAGACAACAAACCTGTCATTTTATTCGTCAAAAGAAATTCCGATGTTCTTAACCATGTATTGGAAAAAATTTCAAGAACTGCAAAATAATTTATGCTTGTTTTATTTTAAGATTTGTTTATTTATTTGTATTCATTTATTTTGCTTTCTTATGATAGGGTAGTTATTAGACAGAAAGTGAAATGGGAGAGAGAGTGGGATGGGATCTGGAAAGATCCTCGAGCTTGGGATGCCCGAAACACAATGGTGTCGGCGCTGCCCATAATTGGTGCTGACAAAATTTATAATTGTATTTATACATGATTTTCATGAATCTGGCCTCAGGCGGAGAACTGTATGTAGCTTTAGGACATAACACATACAAACCTTTGTTTATCTATTGATAACATTGTATTTGCTACCTTGAGCACAGTACTGAATGCTTTCTGAATCCACATATACACAACTAGCTCTTAAACTCTGCTGGTTTAAGAAAAAATAGCTTCCTCCTGTGAACAGGAATATAATTGACACTTGACATTTTCCATTTCATTCACTGTAGTGTTTATCAATGGCCTTTGACTCCCTTGATTATTTCCTATAGTTCATTTGTAATTTGTGATTACCAACAGGAAATTGTAGACACTGGGAGCTATTTGCTATTCATGAAAGTCCTTGGGTCTTAGAGGAAAAGTCTTATTTTAGAGCATTTCGCACCTTTTTCATCAAACCAGCTTGTGATGAAAAGGAAACAAAAACAGCTTGAACATTAAAAAGCTTTAATTGCATTTAATTAATTATGAACTATAGGGGGATGTATTGTATAGTACATTTGACTTAAAATCTAAAGAAAAGGATCATAAAATGTATCATCAATGCTTTAAAAATCAACAAACAGGCTTTAAGCCTAATCCATAAACCCGATATCTAATAACAATATCAGTTCATATACAGAGAGGAAACATTTTTTACAACATTGTGAGAGTTCTTAACAGTTAGTTGTTTGACCTGATCAACTAGAAAAACGAAAAGTAAACCAGAAAACAATCTTGTGTAAAAAAAAGGGTTCAATGGTTCAAGAATAGGTTAGGATTACAAAACAAGGGTCTGAAATTGACATACAACAACAGTAAGTGTATGTAAACAAACTGCTTTTGTAGCACTGCAGAATGACAGAACTTACAAAGTTTGAATTACTGGCACAAACATTGTGAGACTGCGACCTCAACCTGCCTGTTTGACATCTTTGTGTTGACTTCCTTAACATCTAATAGGTCGAAGTTTGTGAATTTGAAGAATCCATATCTTAGTCAGATGTGGTTTTAAGATTATCTGTCAAAAATGTGGTTATTGGATCATTTTTGGGGGGAATAAACAGCAAAACACACACACAGACCTACAGTATATTTGCATATGGCCTTGAGGTAATCCAAAAGCAGAAAAACATTAAGACACTAAGATTATTTGTTTAGACAGTAATATGTAATCACTCATCCAGAAGTTTTTCAGGTTTGTCATATTCAAATATTCTGAAGTCTGCTTCATAAAGACTGTACAGTTTTCTCCTGTCAGCTACTGAAATGTTTGCAAACCACTCTCGCTCCCAGTCTACTGCTGTCCTGTTCTCGTACCCTGGGGGAAAGTGAATGTAATTATCCAGCCCAAGAATCTTCAACAAATGTTCTGTGTCCTCATCAAGAGTTTCCAGTTTGCCTACAAAGTCATATTCAATTTGGCACGGATGGCAGAGTCTGTACATCTGCTGCCAATGCTCATTAAACGGCTTCTCTTCCTCAGTCTGTGGATCTAACAGGTACTTAATAAAGTGAGTAAAGGACAATCTGATACCTGCGGCGAAGGCTTCTTGAGCGGAGTCAGGGGGCTTTGAGATATTAGCATAACGGTGAAGCATTGTGGAGCCATACCGGCTGTAGAAATATTCATCTGGCTTAACAAACTTGTCCCGAAAAGCAGAAATAAGTCGTACAAAAGGATCCCGCATAAAAGGAACTTTGTGTAATTCTTCAGTTTGTGATGCATCAAAGGACGAGAGTAATGTCCAAAACGCCTCCAAAGCTTGTTAAACGTCTTATGTACTGTAGAATTATGGACTATCTTGTATGGTATGTCAAGAGGATCCAGATACGGAGCTCCATCAGGTGCCTTCAGGTTCTGGCTGAGTACAATCATGATTCGTTTCCAGTTGGTACAGGCTACCTTTGGTACAAAACAGTAAATAACACCATGATGATCATCCACAATGAGATGGTCCAGGGCTTTGTTTGGAATCTGGTCAAATGTCATGGATTTCTCTGTAAAATTCAGGCTGCTGCTAGCCGAGCAAAGTTCTCTTATAAAACGCCTTCGATGTTCTTGGCGTATTTTGAGGTGTGTGAGATCTGGTGATGAAGCTATTTGCTGGTAAAAAGTCCTCTCGCTCCTTGAATTCCAGCAAATTATGAACAATGTGATCAATACTGTTCCCAAAAGAAAGAAACACTTGAGCTGCCGCTGCATTTTTGCCAGGAGTTCATACCAGTTCCTTAAAATAAACTGAATGCTAAACATTATTGTCTCAGGAATCAATCAAGTTGAGAATTCTGGGGAAAACACAAAAATAAAGACATATATGATTGATTCACAGTGTGTTACCAGATACAATGTTTTATTAATTACAATGTTTTGATACTGTGCAGTGCTTTGTTGCAATTTGTATTGTTAAAAGCGCTATATAATTAAAGGTGACTTGACTTAGTAGTAGCCTACCAGTTATTAAAACAAAGCTGGAATGGTGGATAATCTAAATAATTATAGACCTATAGCTTTAGCTAGTATCCTGTCTAAAGTGCTGGAAAAAATCTTGTTGGATAGGTTAAATGTGTTTATTAATTCTACAGACAACCGGTTTGGATTTAAGGCTAAACATGGTACTGATCTTTGCATTTATGCATCAAAGGAAATAGTAAATAAGTATAGAGATAACAATTCATCAGTTTTTATGTGTTTCATTGATGCATCTAAAGCTTTTGATCGGGTTAACCATGCTAAGCAATTTTTTTTTTAAATTTAAGTATTAAAAATGTTATCTCAAACTTTACTTAATTTTACAAAAAAAGACAAGTACACAGTCAGTAATACAATTTCTAAAACAAATGACCTCAATTCAGCTGAGCTACTCGAAATATAACAACACTACATTTTTATAAGCAGTGATATAAGAGCCATGTTATTTATGTAGATAATGGAACATCAGATGGCTTTGACCTGTAATGTCTGTACAATGTAGTGATGCAGTTAGACAGACTAGGATATTTATATGTACAAATCATACGAATATCCCATTCCGAAACATTTCTAGCATAAACTTACATCGTAAAGAAATTAAAGTTCCATCTTTCATATTGAAAGACTTTCTGGTGAATTTCACTGACGGTCAATACAATTTCCAGTAGCATTTTCAATGGTCAGCCATGGATCTATTCAGAATGATAAATTTGACAAAGTTTAATCTAGGAACAAAGATAAATATTTTCTTATATAAAAGCACGGAGAGATCGCGACTGCACAGTCTAAGTGCGCACAAGCAATATCGGAGTGAGAGGGCAAGCAGTTCATTTGTATTGATCAGCAGAGTTTACACGTCACGTTTTGGTAACGGTACGGTTCGATGGAACCTCGACCGAAGTGGTACTAAAAAAGTATCAGGTACCAGGTACAGTACCCAGTGGAAAACCCCACAAAAGTGAACCGTACTGTGCCGTACCGTGCCGTACCATGCAGTGGAAAAGCGCCATAAGTCAGGCCTATTTGAGCTCGCTTCCAGTTTTCTGCGATTACATGATTGTTTTCTCTTGTTACAATTAAACGCTCGCCACATTTGCGTGGATATGATTAAAATTATGCGAAATACCTACAACCCCGCGCGGGTATTCAGACTCTGTACCTGACAGGAGGCGGATGCGTGTCGAACTCACTGGAGAGGAGAGAGCGAGACGCAGCTTGAATCGTGTAGGGCAGGCTATAAACGGTAGATACTGCGGGAAATGAGAAATGGAACCGTGTCAGATATTTCAGTATCGGTATCAAAATATAGATATTTATGATAAAACTAACATGTAGTTTGTTTCTCCAAACCTTGACTCCAGTTACGCTGAGCTCCCTCACTGTCAGATCAGCTCTTCACCTGCTGCAGAAGCGGCTTTTCCCGGATCACATTTCAGGGCTTTTATTGGTCCGTTTACGATCGGATCTCTTTATTGGCTACTGAAATGCCGTCAAAGGTTAGAATGTCAATTCAAATTGGGCGTACTCAGTCAATAACTATTATTTAAATGTAATGAAGTAGATTATTTTGCTTAATTTTTACTTAAGTACAAGTAAAAACACAGCTTTAAAAATATACTCAAAATAGTACAATTACCCTAAAAAACGACTTAACTTACAGTAACGTTAGTAGTTGTAATTCGTTACCTCCACCACTGCATTTAACGTCTATATTGTTAAACAGATATTTTCAAAGTGATATAAGCTAAATTATCGCTATTATATAGAATAAACAACACACCATAGTGTTAAAAAATAAAAATAAACCATATTCACTAACCCTCAATAGTATCTCCTTATAATGGTGTTGTATGCGTTCCCTTTTACAACAAAAGTAGAAGGCGACGTGTTCGTGATCCGTTTTTATTTGATTGATGGATGCTGCGCTTGTGTAAGTTTGATGTGCGAGCCAGAGTAAACGACTCCTCTCACGCGCTCTCTGAAACGCATATTTACACAGTGGCCACGTACACACTGCAGCTAAATTAAATAAGTCGTTTCTCAATATGCGTTCTGGTCTGTACTTGTAGACTTATGAATCTCACAACAGCAGTAGTAAAGAAAACAACAAAAACAAATGAAAAAGTGTATACAAAAATAACAAAATAAGATCTTTGCCAGGGATTAACCAAGTTAAAATGGCATAATGCTTAGGTCTTTTTAGCTTTTCTGTTTCTAATATTGTGCAAAGTAATACCATATTGTTTAATTTATTTAATAAAATGTTCACAATTTGGCTTAGCTTTAGCCCATTTCTTTACATGATACTTTCCAAGTAAAATAATTAGTTGTGTAAGAAAAAATATCTTGTACAAAAACAAACATGACATCATACATTCCTATATGTATTAATGTTCCAAACATCCTAGCAATGAAGTTAGAGACATCTACCCAAAATAATCTTGATATGCATTGAAAGAAAAGATGAGTTACAGATTCTTTAACAACACCACACAAATCACAGGAATTTTCTATATCCAGTTTGAACCTTTCAAATAATTCTAAACAGGGTGATATTTTAAAAGATACCTCTTTTAGTTTATTACTGATGAAAACTTCCACTCAATGTTTTTATATTTAGATGACCAAAAGACTGTTGAGCATGGCACAAAATTCTTCTTTAACACATTTCTAATATATCTATTACTGCATTTATCTTTAACAATATTAATATCACCAATACATAGTATATCACAATTCAATGGCTGTTGGTCAGCATTAATGTGTGAGGAATTACGTAATAATGAAACAAATTTACTTGAAATTACATAAAAATAACAGCATAGTATTTTGGTTTCACAGGAATATTTTTTAAAAGAAATTCTGAATATGACAAAAGCAAACCATGTTCATTAAGCATCTATCGGTAAATATTCCATTGTCATACCATGACTCATTAAAGATAGATTTTTTTTATACAAGATATCTCTTTTATTCCACAGAAAATACAGATGTGGTTTGCTTATGAAAACTCGCCAGTTTTATCAACTGAAAAATTAATTTTAGAAAAAAATTAATACCACCCAAAGAATTGAATATAAAATTGGGGAATATATGCCACACAGTATCTTTATTTTTAATGTACTCGATTATCCATTTTATTTTAAATATCTCATTGAAGTCTGTAAAATTTAACACTTCAAGACCCCCAAATTCTTTACTATTATTTCAAATATATTTTTGTAAGTAGTGAGTTTTTCTTTTCCAAATGAAGTCATAGAGAATCATACCCAAATCCTTAACAACGTTCTTTGGAGCTTCCATTGACATTGATACATATACAGACCTTGAAATCCCTTCTGCCTTTGACAGTAAAATACGACCCAGTAAGGACAAATCTCTCATTAACCATGTATTATATCTGTTTTAATCTTCTCATTAATAGGCTTAAAATGTAATAATCTTTACATATTACTATACCAAGGTATGCGACAGTGTCTTTAATTGGTATTCCTTTAATTTCTTTCAAAGGACAGTCTTTAAAAGAGAATAAAACAGATTTACTCTTATTCGTCTTTAAACCAGAGACCTCAGAAAATTAATATATACAATTTATATATGTTTTTGACAAAAAATTGTGATGTCATCTGCTAACTGACTGAGTTTAATCTCTTTGTCAAACACTGAGATTCCATGAAAACTATAGCTTTTTTAATATGAGTGGCCATCACTTGTACATCTAATAAAAAAAAGAAGAGGCGATATAGGGCACCCTTGCCTTATCCCACGGCCCATATTAAATCTCGGACAGGTACCATGAGTTAACTGGACTGACCTTTGCTGCTGCAGTCACCACCACCCTCATGTGTCCACCGGACTGCTAAATAGGCTAACCCTTGTTAGTTGATGTAACAGGTAGACTACCAGACGTAATATAAATTAACCCTTAAAAAACTCACTAGGAATACACCATCTATACTACCACACCAAAGCCAAAAATAAAATTGGCTTACACATTTTAAAAAGGGATAATAAGATACACATTCACATGCTGAAATGTTATATTTTATGTATTTTCTAAAAGTAGTACTGTAACAGCAAACATGTAGCGCGTCAGACTAAAGTCTATAGAGCTCCGGACATCATGTGACACATTCTTTTTACACCACCATGCTGGCAGGCAAGAACAGCCGGGAGCGAATATGAAATGAATGAAGCCAGCATGAGTTAAGGCAGTAGCGTTCACTGCGCAGAGTGCGCACTTTAATTCAAAAAGACATAGACTGCACCTGTACATTACAAAATGTAATAGATTAAACATAACAGATCCCTAATGCCCCATGGGTGCTTTTTACATGTATCAAGAAAGGAACAGATAGATTTCCTGACCGTATCCTGATATCTAAACTAACGTTACCTCATCAACTTTCCCTCCTAATATTACTCCTGAGACTCTTTAAAAGCCTGGAAGGGTACAAATGGACACACTCTACATTTTACTGTAAAACCATAAACTGCAAATATGTGTCGTCACTTGAAGGGTAAGTAAACTGTTGTTAGCTAACGCAATCGACCCTAGCTGTCCTTGTAGGAAGCCAGCATAGCTGTCACTGTGAGTACAATACATCATAAATGTCATAAAATCTTACCCGTTTAATCCCAAATGTTGTGTTTGTTATCACGTTTTATTGCAGTGAACCATTTTAGTCATCTATCGGGATCTTAGGAATACGATAAAATGATTTCCGCTTTGCCTTATGGGACAATCGCGTGTGTGTGTATAGGAAAATGCGTATTTTCAATTAAAGATAACTTGTAGATTTAATATTAAGATTTGACTGCGTGATGTCAACCTCCGGAGCTCTATTATGTAGTTAGATCACAACCGTTGCGAATTTTATGACAGCACAATCTCAAATTCTCACCGCTATTCACCACGAGTAAAGCGCTGATTCTGCTTTAACACTTTTAACTGTCCTGAAGATGGCGCCGCAAGCTCATGCAGCACTCTCAGAAAACTTGTATATACATCTTGAAAATTTACAGTGGCCAAAAAAAGTACAAATTGAATTAGTCTTGAGACTGTATATCTTTCCTTTATTAATCTCCTGTAAAAAAGGTCACAAACTGTAACACAGTATATTCTCAATAGCAATCCACTATATTCTCTTCACTCTGCTGGGCTGCTGAGAGAATGTCCTCCATTAGCGATCGGGGCGAATTCACAACATGATCACTACTTAACGTCAACATCCTCTGCATGTCATCTAGATCTAGAATCTGCAGTATCTTGGGTAGGCTAATATCATTGATGCAGTGTAGACCACAGTCCGTTCCCTCATCAGATACTGTAACTCCATTCGTGACACACACAGATCCTTTGGCCTGTTGTTTGTTGAGGTATCTTCTCTTCACCTCATCCCCCCATCTGTTCCCACATATATTTAAGACAAGAACGCTGTGATCCAAATATGCAGTCTCAGTTGTAAGTGTTCTGAGTTTGACCAAGAGTGCACAGGCTTTTTCACACACTGGTCTGTCACAGTCAAACAAGCTGTTAAACAGCAAGTCAAACAGCCCAAAATCTTTCAACTTAATCAAGGCTTGCATAAAGCGCGTCTCTTCAGAGGAACTGAAGTCTTGGACTGCGTACGGACAGCGGGTCAGTCTCTTCTCCATCAACACTTCTGCAAGCTCCAGTGTGTGCATTTTCACTTCCCAGTCAAAATCGTTGCCTCCCAGTGACAGGACGGAGCTCAGGGACGACTCCAGAGCTGTTATGAGGTGTGATCCTTTCAGCCATGATGTGAAAGTTTGGACCACTGCTCTACGAGGAAAGCCCTCTGTGTCCTGAGAGAGAATGTTCATCATCTGCACTAAAGCCTCATCCTAAAGTCCAATGTTACATAAAAAACATGTGATTAGGCTGAGAAACTAAACAAAACTAAGAATATCAACATGCTGCCAAGCTTCAGATCATTAATTTGATAAATAAGCTACAATTACGCCTCTGGACAAGATTAGGAAGGTGTTCACACTGGTGGCCCAAACTTTTAATTTTAAAGGCATATCAAATGAGTCAACCAGTTGACTCAAATCTGGTCAACTGGTGGGTTGTAACAGTCAGTATAATTATTGATTAGTGAAGAACATACGGTTTATGAATTATGTAGTTTAAGGGTTAGTTCATCTAAAATGAAAATGACCTCATTATTTACTCATCCTCAAGCCATCCAAGGTGTATCTGACTTTATTCTTTCAGACGAGTACAATCGGATTTACACTGAACAAAATTATAAACGCAACACTTTTGTTTTTGCCCCCATTTCTCATGAGCCTGAACTCAAAGATCTAAGACTTTTTCTATGTACACAAAAAGGCCTATTTCTCTGAAATATTGTTCACAAATCTGTCTAAATCTGTGTTAGTGAGCACTTCTCCTTTGCCGAGATAATCCATCCACCTCACAGGTGTGGCATATCAAGAAGCTGATTAGACAGCATGATTATTGCACAGGTGTGCCTTAGGCTGGTCACAATAAAAGGCCACTCAAGAAAGTGAAGAAATAGGCCTTTTGTGTACATAGAAAAAGTCTTAGATCTTGGAATTCCTTTCATTGAGTTCAGCTCACGAAAAATGGGGGCAAAAACAAAAGTGTTGGGTTTATAATTTTGGTCAGTGTATATAAAAAAAATGTCCTGGCTCTTCCAAGCTTTTTAATGGCAGTGAATGGTGGTGAGATTTTGAAGCAAAATAAACTGGGTCCATCCACCATAAAACGTATCACTTTAGAAAAATGCAGGACCATTCCAAAGATCGTATTTGAAGAGCTGGAATTATGTAAAATGAGTTAATTGTCTCACCAGAAGTTTGCTATTGCTCACAAGCACCGTCTGATGGAAAGAAGCAGTAACTGCCTCCCGACAGCAGCCACAGCACTTGCTCTGACATAGCCTTCTGCATCTGCCAGAGAAGAAAGGAGAACAGAGACCATACCGCTGGTGTGGAGAGCTTCAGTAAAACCACTGTTATCTGGGAGAAAGAGACAAGAAGTACAATAATAGGAATGAAAATGATCTCTAAAATAGTCTCACAATAATTGAAATGATGTAAGTGTAGAGATAAATATGCTTGTGTTACCGTTGAGGGCAGCAGTCACCTGGGTGATGAACTCTAGTGTGGAGTCTCTCACTTCCCATCGCAAATCACACATCCGTTTCTCCAAGACAGGAAAGAGGTCTGCAAAACACGCAAGCAAGCTTCATGACCATCTACTGACAAAAAGCTAGAAAATGTATTTCCTTTTTGGGTTGATTATGATAAAGGACCTATCATCTTAAAATGAAATCAATATGATTGGTTAGTTTAGTTATTTGTATAAATTATAGTTTAGTTATTTTTTTAACAGGTATAATTTCGGCAGGCCTCTTTTATCAAAAATCATAATTCTGTTAGAACTCCTCACCATGGCTGATAAACTGCAGGAGATCAGGGAAAGGCGAACACACAATCCACCTCTTAATGGCCTGAAATGTTTTCTTCAAGACCTTGGAAATCACAGAAAGCTTTATGTAAATAAGATGTTTCAACAACCAATCAGCTTCGAAGGCAAAGAATCTGAAGCAGCTAATATTAGTAACATACAGTATACGAATATGCACATACTTACTGTGGCATGGGAATCTGGACTCTGTAAATAGTCCAAGAGAACACCAAATATGTCCTTTCTTAAATCCAGGTTTTCTGGATATAGAAAGATTGATCAGATAATAAAACCATTCAACATTAATCCTGGTCACTTTCAAGGTCAATGATGCCAAAACCAGGGCTGTCACTGACCACTAAACTTTTTTGTTCCATTTTTTCAAATAAGTAACTAAAATCATTACATTTATAGTTATAATCTTTAAAAAAATTAATAGATCTATAACCCAGGACAAAACCAAAAGGATATTTCTGCTAGCATATATCATCGCCCATGTAACTACAAAATACACATAAATTGTTAAATCAGGTTGTTTCATGTATCGACTCATTTAATGTATTAATGCAAAAATATTGTATATATTGATATGGATATCTTTAATATTTATGATATGACTTACTCATCACAGCCTCACCTTCATACACACTGAGTGCACCTAATGTATCCAGGCCACACCTCTGAACCTTGCAGCAGCCAATCAGGTGAGTGAATGCATTAATATGTAGCAAAGAGGAGGGGCAATGCCCAGAGCACATCCTCAGAAGCAACACCACACAACTGGTGATCGAGTGAATGGAAATATCTTCAAAGAGGTATTTCTAACAAAAGAAAAGTACACATTTCATTGTGCAGTACACATTTTGCCATAATTAAATCTATTGCCACAGACTTTACAGTAAAATCAGCATGGACAACGAAAAACTCCGTAGAATGCATATGGGCCAGTTTCAAGAGACATTTTGAATTTGAACCTTTAACTTAACACAGTGTCTTAAAAACATTGCGTTCATGGTCAAAGCCATTCTTCTACAGCACATTTACATAGAAAAACTATTTAAAAACCAGTGCAATGGAGCACAAAAAGTGTTCATTGTGAACCAGCCCTAAGAAATTCTTTACTGGAGTGACAGTCTAAGCAGAAGTCTACTTACTGTGTGTGCCAGCTGAGCTAGGCTTGATAAACTCTGCATGAGGAGGGAAATACATGAGGCTTTCTGTGATAGCTGTTCCTTCAGGACTACATTCATTTCTTTTTCTGCTTGAGGCTGTGTTGACAAGCACTGCAGGGGAAACATGATGATATCCATACCCTTCTTCTTTAAAACCTCAGGACTAAAGGATAAAGTGAGAGAGAAAACCTGAGTGAATAATACAACACATAACAGACTGCTAGTTCAAGTGTGTATTTTGCAATATGTATATGTATAAAAGTCTATGGTAATCACCATTTCTCCAGCTTTACAATAAGTGTCGCACACTGAAAACACTCCTTTCTGTTTCCATCACCCAACATGGCTTCTAATAACTCCTCCACTTTATGCTCTGATTGACTGAACAGAGGCGTCCTGTAACAGACCTTTATTGTTTAAATTTAATATCAACAGTTACAAAAGCATCTCTGAGAATAACACTGAGCACATATTATAGAATATACATTGTTGTATAGTCTTGCCTTCAAAGAGGAACTGAAATACATTATAGTAATATTGTATAGTATAATAATCCGTAAATGAAATGTAAAATGTGCAAAAATACATAATATTATCACTTTAACTACAAAAATTAGAATAATCGGAATTAGTTAATGTAACCTATTGAAATATGTAAGGGATAATGTACATGTTTCATTATCATGAAACTACTTACCAAATAAATAAATGCATGGACAAGAAACACTACTGGACAAAATTTTGGAATAATTACGTTTTTCTATTTATTTTATTATTTATTATATTTTTTTAATTTAGTTTATCCCTGTGATGCAAAGCAAAATGTATTTGTAAAATGTTATTACAATTTACAAATTTTATTCAAATGTATTTTAAATTTGTAATTTTTTCCTGTGATAGAAAAGATGAAATCATAAATCATTCTTGCAATCACAGGAATACATTATTTATAAAAATGTAATAGAATTTAGAAATTTAAATTAAATATTACTGTTTGTCCTGTATTTTTAATACTTAATTTATTCCACACTTTTGACAATTTTATTTCCTAATAAAAACGATTTCAACTCCAATGAATAGAAATATAAATTGTACAAATGCCCTATTCAACTCACCTCACAGCAGCTTCTAGAACAGTTATCAGAGTCTGAATCAATGACTCAGACCCCCTGTTGACCAAGACTTCCAGGGGTACTAGCACATCTTTCCACAGCGTGCTTCTGATAGGCTCTCCACACTGAGAGAGAACCAGTGACAGAAGCCGTAAGCCCTGGAGGACCTGAGGATGATCCTCTGAGCTCAACGCCTCAACCACAGCATTTATAATCTCAGAGGAGACAGAGACACAATCAGGCCTCAAAGATGATTCACTTGATCCCACAACATCACTGCCGTTGGCCATGTTTGATGATGTGAGGAAATTTAGGATTTGCACTAAAAGCTGATTAGCCATACAGGCAACAAACAGACTCCTGTCGTTCTGCAGCTGGAGAATGACTTTGATGAGTCCTGTGGACACAACAGCATTCATAATAACACTTAAAGCTTGAAAGGTTCAACAATATTTTTTAATTCTTTCATCTTGTTTCAAACCAAAAATTATTCAGAAACAAGATATACTTTTTATATTTGTTTACTAATGGATGCAGGACAGTATAGTTCATTTATGTTAGTGAGGATAGCAAAATAAAGTAAACAGTGCCATATTATACACAAAAATTATTCAGACACTTTGATCTGACCATGTTTTGCTTAAGTGCTTTTCTTTAATTGCTAGTGCGACCTTTGTAAACCGCAGACTGAACAAAATGAACCACTTCTTGGTGACTGGTTGACCTAAATTGGTTTTATAATTGTTTACTTAAAGCTGTCAGCTTAGAAGAGCAGCCTAATTCATTACATACCTTTCTATCAAAGTTATCTGATATTATCAAGATTATTTTTTCTCTGAAACAGTTTTACTCTGAGTTCTTGTCATATTTTATTACCCTTTTCTACATTATAGTAAATAAACTGTGATAATGTGAGAAATGTTGAAGGTGTCTGAATCAATTTTGGTTTGACTGTATGCTTTCAGAATCATTTTGGAGCTGTTCTCACCATTTCCACACATGAAGTCCAAGGCTTGCTGGTGTTTCAGCATATTCAACAGTCCCTGCAGCCAGCCACTGCGAACCGAGGCATCCTCCCAGAGATCACACACACCCCTGGCTTCCCGCTCAAACACACACGTCAAAAGACCTCCCTCCTGATCTCCATAAACAGGCAACACATCAACAGAATGTTATTTGAAAACGCAGCAAACTGCAAAGCATATAATTTGTACTTTTTGTTGTTGGTTTTGTGTGCGTGTGTGCTAGAACAGTGTTAACCAAGGGACCAGAGCAGAGAAATATTTTATTGGGGTAGAAATTGCTAAATTGTTATTTGTGTATATAGATAGATAGATAGATAGATAGATAGATAGATAGATAGATAGATAGATAGATAGATAGATAGATAGATAGATAGATAGATAGATAGATAGATAGATAGATGAAAATATTGTGTAAACTGTCTCACATCAAGCAAGCAGAATCCCTGCGTTGTGGCAGTCAGAAGTCCAGTCAGTTTGAGGGTGAAAGACAGGATAGCAGGATCTGTACTTTTAGACGTACAAACACTGGAAATGAACTCCAAGAGACACGGCTGATGCTGCAAAAGCACCTGTCCATTACCTGAAGAAACATACTAGTTACCTATACAGTAGATATACTACAAGTACTACAATACATACAATGTGTTACTCTTCCAAAACTTCCCAACTAATTAAAAAAATATAACTTTGATCCCAGGTTACTTACTTTGGCTGTGCAGCGCTTTGAACCAATCAAGCAGCTTCTCTAAAGAGGTGTCATCAGGTGGAGACTGCTTTGGGTCGGCCAGCACCAGGCAGACCGCAGGCAGCAAAGATAAGCACTCACTATCCATGATATCAAAGTCCCTGGATCACCAGCACATAATTTCTCCAAACAGGACAAGGCTGTTTAATGTAGTACTCTGTCAAATCATATTGGAAGTAACGTTAGCATAGCAATAATAAAATATGTAAGTTAACGTTACTTTGACACAACAGGGTAGCGTTACGTAAGTATGGAGAAATGATTCAAACGTTTTCAAGAGTTTGCAACTGTCCTGTACGTAACTGTAATGAAGAAAAACACCCGTTTATCACATTTAAAACAGCTTGATATCAAAGTTGGCTGCGCTTACTGTACTTTCGCTCCGTACGGCGAGCAGGAAAGGACACAAAAAACTACTTCCTGAGCGTTGACGCTTCTAGCGATGTTTGCGTAAATTCGACGCATTTTAGTGTTCTTGAATAGCGTAACCGCCTCGCACTCACTCGCATGGTTACAGCAGACGCTTTGAGAGTTCCTAAATGCGCAGGCAGGAGGCAGACAGCATTAACGTTATCTGACGCATTTCTACTAGCTGTGTAACTAATTAATGACATATTTAAATATGTCATTAAATATTAAATATGTCATCAGCATATTTGTCATTAAATATGTCATCAACATATGTCATTGTAACTAATATTATATATATATATATAGCCAACTTCAAGAAACGGCTAAAAACAGATCTCTTCCATTTACACTTGACCCTCTCACACAAGGGTGGGCAACGTTGATCCTGGAGGGCCGGTGTCCCTGCAGATTTGAGCTCCAACCCTAATCAAACACACCTGAAGCAGCTAATCAAGGTCTTCAGGATGCAGTTAGGTATTTTTTTCCAGGGTTTTTAGGGTTGGAGCTAAACTCTGCAGGAGAGTGGCCCTCCAGGATCAACGTTCCCCGGCCCTGCCTAACACTAGCACTCTTAAAAAAAATACCTTATTGCTGTGTGTACTGCATTAGACTAACCGAGACTTGTCACAGCATTTACATATTATTGCTCTTTTGTTGGTTTTGATTGTTTTTATTTCTAAGTTGCTTTGGATAAAAGGGTCTGCTAAATGACTAAATGTAAATGTGTGTGTACATTTAGTCATTTAGCAGTACACACACACACACACACACATATTTACATTTAGTTATTTAGCAGACGCCTTTATCCAAAGCAACTTAATAACGTTTTATTTGACAATGTTTCTGTAACATTAGTGGATAAACATCGTTTGATGATGGAATACAGACTGTACAAAGACCAACAGAGGGAGCTGAGCCTTCAGCTCAGAGGGACACTGTCCTTTTTCACGTTTCCTTTTTCTATCATCCTCATACTCTATAAACATGTATTTCCATCAGTTAAATATTGAATTATTATCTCTCAGGTGTGGACAAAGTTGAACTGGACAGTAATGTGGAGGACTGGGAAGAGGTAACCATCGAGTTCTTTATCAGTGAAGAGATCATTAATCTTGGAGACCTGGAGTAGATGTACATGGAAAGCACTGTTGTTTCCAGCTATGAGACAAAATACTCACCCCAGAGAGTCCCACAGCTCCTTTACAAGTGATTTGTATGAGAGAAACTCTAAGTATGCTCACATGGACAGAAACAATCAAGCTGGGTTGAGCAAAAAGTTCAGTATGTGCAGTACATAACTTACAGTACATTCAGGTTATACATTTTTTGTCAGTATGTGATGAGGATGAAATGCTTTGCACTACTGGGCTGATATGATTTCAGTCAGACTAAATCATTTACAAGACATATTAAACAGATAAATTATTGTTTTAGTCTGACTAAAATCAAAGTGCATGTAAGCACACTTACTAATTATTTTTAAATATGTTCCTGCTGATAAGGGATGTTGATTGATTCTAATATGAATTTTAAGTAAGAGCTCATATTCTTCATAACCCCCCTTCATACAATTTTCTTGAAAAGACAGTGGTTTATAATTTGCTGTTCTTATTGACAGAGCAAGAAACTTCTCTATAACCAATGGTACTGTTTTGTGGGTAATCGTTTCTCAAACGAAACTTGTCTGATTCAAGAGAGGAATTTCTGTTTTATTGTGGTCTGGTCTTTTGTATAAGAACATTTTGTTTAATGAGTAAATCTTTCATAATGCACCCCTATATACTAAATTTCGAAATGTAGTAAGAAAAGTATCAATATATAACCACTTAATAACTCGCTACATAATTTATGAGTTCATTGCTACAACAAATAAGAAAAAAAGGGAACGCCTGCTATAGGTAAACATTAATAAAAGGCCCATAATAAAATAAACTAAGAGAGCATATGCGAGCAAATTATCATAAGAAAACGACAAAATATGACAAATATTATTAGTTGGGCTGATTCATTTTGGCGGAAAAAAACTGCCAAGGTAACCGAGTGTGTGCATCTCACCATAGCAACGGAAACAGTTTCCTCGCGCTAGCGCGATACAAATGTCTTGACTGGTTTAAAGAGGCACACACACAGTTTAACCTTTATCTTCACTTGTTAAACCCTTCACTTAACGTTACTCCTAAGTAAATATGAGGATGACTATGGATTGGACTTGTTGGTTTAAGGTTGGCTTCTCTTGAGAGCATGGGTTGACAGTGACAGTCCCAGCGTGGTAGGGACGCGTCGGGTAGTTTGACACCTCTAGGGGTTTTATCACCGTTAACAACAGTCCGCTGGTGACTTCAGGACCTCCACAGGGGCCAGCACACAGTCCTGCCTCAGAATGAGATTACCCAGCCACCAAGAAGATTAACTAACCCACTGTAAATCACCGGTATAGTCTATCGTGGCTTGTCTGTTAAAACGGGCTTTGAGACAGCACAAGGTTGGAGTAATTTGGGGCTAAAAAGATGAAGGATTTGCCAGGAGAGTGGAAGGACCATCAGCTTACGGTAAACTGTCGATCTTTTATTAATGCACCACAGTTCATTCAATAGTAAGGTTAAACACCTGTCACTAAAACGCGCCTTGATAACCAAGAACAGGCTTCTCCTTCTCAAAGAGATGCATGATAACCTGACCCCTGTGGGACAAGAGAGCGTCAACAAATGAACAGAACGTTTCCATTGTCTTTAAAATGAAAACAAGTGATAGCACTTTATAGTAGCATTCATTAATAAGTCACTAGATAAACAGACTGAGGCTAGTTTTCAAATTTTTAGTTAATATTCTCAGTGTGTTTTATGTTTTAATATTTGCATATAATCACATTAAAGTCATGGCTACAAAAAAATATGCCATATAAAAAGATTGTGATTTTTAATGCATTGTCCTTTCTCTATGGGGTAAGTTGTCAAAGGGGAACCATAGTGTTCATTGGCAAGGAAGATAAATAGATCACGGTTTCCACAAAAATATGAAACAGAAAAATTGTTTTCAACACTGCTAATAATAAAGAGAACCAAATCTTAGAGCCAAGTCAGTATATTAGAATGATTTCTGAAGGACTGAAAACTAGAGTAACTGCTTCTCAAAATTCAGCTTTGACTTCGGGAATAAATTACATTGCTATTTGAATATATTTAAAATGTAAAGTTATTTTAAATAATAATCATATTTTCACAAAATTCATTTTACTCTTTCTTATTAAATAAGTGCAGTCTTGGGAACGTCTTTCGAAAACATTTTAGAGACATCTTACCAACTTACAGTGCAAAAATATTAAACCATTGTTTTGGCTATCAGAGACTGTAATTAATGATAATATTTGAAAATATATAAACCACGTGACAACTTGCCCTGACCTGACATACCCTTGTTCTGAGAACACAGTTCAACCTTTCACTTACAACTGATGTTTATAAAAAAATTGATGCAGTATGTTATATCTCAGTGTTGCTGGACTCTTGTGAATTCTTCTGTATGTGACAGCAAGGATTTGAGGATTCAAGGTTTTATTCGTCACATACTCAATTATACAGAATATAATCAGTAGTGAAATGTAAGTCAGGTCAGATCCGCTCAATGGACAGTGCAAAATATTGTAGCACAACACAAGAGTATATACTGTACATAAATATAGGTTAAAAATAAACACAAAAATTAAAGAAGAATAAGATGTACAATAAAATACAATGTGCAGGATAGTATACTGTGGACTTAATAAATAATAATATCAGCAGGTATGTGCAAGAGAAATGTGCAAAAAGGTTACAGGGTATAAACATAGCAGCAATATGGATGATGGAGAATAGTGAATATCTTACTGTTTATTAAATTGAGTCATGTTAATGCACCAGTCTCCTAGTGTTAACAGATCAGTTCTTCTTATAGATTATCACATACATCAGAATTTCATTGCATTCTGAATGTTAATGTTATAATATGAATGTTAATGTTCTGCACCTAATAGGGTGAAGGCAGATTATTATTTTTTTTAAATAAATGATATGCACGTGATTCAAGGTTGCTCTGCGCATCCGACCACTGAACGATGCAGAGATCGAGGAGGGTGCAACAACAGTTGCTCACAAGATTGACAGTGAGGTAAGAAAAAAAACACAAAGACCATTGAGACATGTCCAGAATTACTTATGATTCCTTTATGAAATAATGATTTAATCTATGACTCCTGATTTACGAAGATATAGCCATGTGACAAAAACACTGGTCTCCCCTATATATTTTTGTACACATTACAGATTTTGGAAACATATGCATAAGATTCACAACTCTTGGTTAGGAATCAGGTTACAGAACCTGTCATGATGAATGATGGTCTAAAGACCTAATCCTGCTTTTCATCTTCAGTAAATCCTGATTACAGTCAGTAAATAAGGTTTAGTGTCTTCTTTACTTACGCTTGATGTCTTGGGATTCTCAAGGCAAAGAAACATGCCGCAGACATGCATATTTTTACATTTCCAAACCATATCAATCTTGCTGATTAGGGAGGGTGTACCTTACAGACAGTGGTGTAGTCTAGTTTTTTGTAGTGAGTATACTGTGATTTTTTTCCTTCCCAGCCTCATCCGTACCAGAGCAGCCTCTCATACCACCACACTCGCTAAACAAGGCTCTACGCTTACTACTATTTTAGGAGCACTTGTGCTGCTAATTAAAAAATAATAATTTGGGTCACAGTAAAAAATCAGGAGCACCTTCTCCTCAATAACAAAAATGTGCCTTCCCATTACCCACTCCTCAAAGTGATTTACAAGGAAATTTTAATCTAACTTTATTTGAAGTGTTACCTTTCATGTCAAATTTCAAAGTGGATTTTAATAAGATTTTTCAACATTTCTAATTAAAAACAATGTAATAAGAGGAATAGGTTACAGATCAAATAAAAGCATTATTAATAAAATACATTTGCACCATAGAAGAGCACAGAAGAACACGAAAGTGGCTTGTAGGTATTTACAAAGATTTAATGAGGCTCAGAGGTGGCATGTGTGCGTTTATCTTCATACATTCATGTTGAGATTAATGTTTTAAATATAAATTTTAATATAGAAATATTCAATTATTTAAATAACTGAAATTATACTTTAAAAATGAAACTAAGACTGCCGTGGTGGCAATTACTGATTTTATCACTGAATCATTAATTCAATTGACCTGCTCGAACGCTGATTCATTCAGGAACAAAGCAGGTCTCAGCATCCCAATGTGCATACTATCCACCCTATCTGCTCCAAAATGGTATTGAAAATGACTAATATCACATTTAGGATGGATAGTATGCACATTGGAACTCAGGCAGTGACTATCTTTATGAATGAGTAATTGCATTGACTCACTAGATTCATTTAAGTGCAGATTCATTTATAAACGAAACAACGCTGTGTTTGAATGGAGATGTGCAGCGGCTCAGTTGTGAGTTTATTTGAAACTATTTTAGTTGACGAAATAGAGCAAAGTCATGCAATACTGTTATAGTCAGACAATGTATATCACTAAATATTAACTTTTTGTTTATTGAAATAACTCATTGTTCTTATATGCCGTTAAGTTAATGACAACGATACTCTACCACGCAAAGGGGAATGGCGCATGTTTACCAGTTAACATTACGATAGCATCGGCCTCGTTTTCTGTACCGCGTAGGATAGTATCAGCCAGGGCCGTGCAGAGACCTTTGGAGGGCAGGTGCTCAAAATATAAAAGGGCACATGAAACAAGGCTTTAAATAGGGCTGTGCCCAAAATATCATAACAGCAATGTATAGTGATGCATTCCTTGCTGATACGCGTATTGATGCGGATGCTGTAAATACTGTAACAATAAAAGTAAAAGTATGAATAGATTTTAGTCAAATGACATTAAAATACCAGACCCTTCCACCTCCATGAAACTTTTCTCCCTCAAATAGCACGAACGAAGTGAACACATGCACCATTGTTTATGGTGCTGCTGCTGTGTATAACGTTAGAAGTGGCGTTTGCTGCAGGCTAAACACAGCGATTTAAACAAAAGCTGTGCAATGCATGTTCTCTTCACGTTGTTCTTGTAAAATAATAATAATGATAAGTAAACAAGCATACCACTCCGCTGAGAACCCCACTTACTTAAGCTGCAACCGTAGCGCGGACGATATTGAAGTGGTGCCTGAGCGCGAGGGATCGTTCGGATGAGGTCGTCAGGTGAAAGGTTATCATGTGGGTGATTTTATTTACGGCTAAATTATTAATCATTAATTTTACTAATAGTTAGATTGGGCAGGCCTTCACAGAAGGGTGTTTAATAAAATAAAAATAAAAAAATGCCTTGACAAAAGGGCACTTTGGGCAAAGGGGCAGGTGCTCAAGCACCCTCCGCCCCCCCCCCCCCCCTCTGCACATGTTCCTGTCATCTGTTTGCAGCAGCAGCTTCAGGGACAGGCTGCTTATGAAAACACTGAAAGGGGGTAGTTGGTTTCATATCTCATTTATTAGTTAATTAAAGCTTAGCAATAATCGTCAACAGAAATACGGCGTGATTATCAGAAAGACGGTGCTTCGCAACACAGACTGGGTGAATTTATGAATGAACTTGTGAAAGGTCTGTCACAAAACGATGTTGTTACGTATCCGTATGCTTTTTTAAGTGGGTATACGCAAATCCTTGTCCTTCCCTAGTGGGTATACGGCGTATACCTGCGTATCACGTAGACTACACCACTGCTTACAGACACCTTATGATGAAGAAGAGATGACACTTAAACGTTACAAAAGAATGCGTCATTCTGGATGTTTGCCAAAAAGGGAAGGTGCAAATTAAGTGCAAAAGACTTTGTCAGGTGTCTCCGGAATGTAGGTGTCAGGTTCTCGGAGACTCTGCTAAGAGAAGGAAGGTTGAAACACAACCGCCATTTAATAAGAATCCAGGTCCAAAAGCACAACATGAAAGATGCTTCTTGCCATGTACACAAGTTAAGGGTCAGTATTTATTTATTTATTTTGTAAACAATTTATACTTTTAATCAACAAGGATACAATAAGTTGATTAAAAGTGACAGTAAAGCCTATTCTTTTGAACTTTATATTTATCAAAGAATCATGACAAATCTAACTAAATCCAATAAAAACATTAAGCAACACAGTTTTTAACATTGATATTGAGAAATGTTGCTGAAAATTCAGCTTTGCCATCACAGGAATAAATTACATTTTAAATAATATTCAAGTACTACTTAAAATAATATTCATTGATTGCAGAATTGATCAAATAATTGGAGTTAATTCTCATGTCTAATTACTCATTCTGATATCTTCAGATGGTGGTGCTGATGGACCCCTGTGAAGACTCTGACAATATCCTGAGGGCCAACCGCTCACGTGAAAAAACATACATGTTTGATGTGGCATTGGATTATACTGCCACCCAGGTGTGTAGTAGTGCTGCTCTTCCACACAAAAGAATTACAATGTTAGTAAGTCATGGGATCCTTGATCATCGCCCTACATTTTATGAGCAGCTTCTTGATTTAAAGTCTTCAGTTTTAAGATTATTTTTGTTTTAATGGTCAAATAAAGGGTTTGAAAAATTTAGCATGATCACAGTTCCAGACCTCAATGTTATTTACTTTTTCTTTATTTCAGGAGGATGTTTATGTGGCGACAACAAAAAATCTTATTGATGGTGTGATTGCTGGTTATAATGCCACAGTCTTTGCATATGGACCTACGGGTAATGTTGATGTGACGTTTTCTGTTTAGTGTTTAGACACAAATTCACTAAAACAGAAAATTCTGAACCTAATTGAAATTGCTAATTTTAACTTCACTTCACCATTGATCGGGTCTACAAATTACCACTTACCTCCACAGATTAGACTATACAACCCTCTAAAATTAAGCATATTACTAAGCAAATAAAGTAAACTAACCAAAATATCCATGTTCACATTTTCTGCTTCATTTCTTCATTTCATTTTTTTAGGAGCTGGGAAGACATACACTATGTTAGGGTTAGATTCTGAGCCTGGCGTTTACATCCGAACACTCAATGATCTCTTCAGGGCCATTGAATACAGCACAGAAGACTTGGATTGCAGTGTTTATATGTCATACATAGAGGTCAGTCTTATTGTTTGTAGATATTAAAAAATATTGCATCAGGTTTGTTACTGTCTGTCTGGGAGTTTATAAATGGAGTGTGTCCTGAATATATTAAACACTAATCAACTTGTTCGCAGATTTATAATGAGATGATCAGAGATCTGTTAAATCCATCCTCTGGATACCTTGAGCTGCGTGAGGATGCTAAAGGGGAAATACGAATTGCAGGCATCACTGAATTCTCTACATGTAATGCTAAAGAGGTACACAGACTCGTTCCAGTTGGTGACCATCTTTGCCGTCCATTCATTTCCTACATTTGGCCTGTCTACTCCTTATAATGTCTCCAAAAAAGGATGATGTCCTTCTGAACCTGGTGTTTGCCTGTGATTTCAGATAATGGCTCTTTTGACCAAAGGGAATAAACAGAGAACCCAGGAGTCAACAGCTGCTAACAACACATCCTCTCGCTCTCATGCTATACTTCAGGTCGAGAACACACACACAGACACTAACCGTGTTCATGACCTCAAATTGGCACACTATCATCTGAGTGTGCGTCTCCTGCTTTGTCTGCTCCACAGGTGACAGTCAAGCAAAAGAGCCGTGTAAAAGATATCAACGAGGAGGTCAGGGTGGGAAAACTATTCATGGTAGACTTGGCAGGAACTGAGCGAGCATCACAGGTACGTGCTGTTTGTGTTGATGTGCTGAATTGGAAACGCAAGCTTTCAAAGTCCTAAGGGATGCCAGATTTTATAGTTCAGCACCCTTTCTCACCTTTCACCAAAATGAATATTTAAGCTCTTTTGTCCTTCGTTATTCACATGCATATAATATGAGGCCGATGAAGGAATTTGAGCATGTTACATCTCATATGGCAGCCAAAACATCACACTTCACTAAATTCAGACATTCTTACATACAACTGCTTTGTTTGTGAACGGCAAGAGTCATATGTCAAGTTCTATATTATCTTCTTTCAGACTCAAAACAGAGGAAAGAGAATGAAGGAAGGAGCACATATAAACCGTTCCCTGTTAGCACTGGCCAACTGCATCAATGCCTTGAGTGAGAAGGGTGGGAAAGGAGCTCAGTTTGTTAACTACAGAGACAGCAAACTCACTCGACTGCTTAAGGTTAGCACAATCTATGGAAACTTATTTCCACCACGGAATCTTAAAAAAAAAAAGATTGCAGCATCCCAATTCACCTATTTATACTATGCCCTAAAAGTATGTACTCTTTTTGTGAAGAAAAAGTACATACTTTTGAGTATATAGCAGAATAGTAGGCACACTTTGGGACAGATTACTTTTTTAATGGACGCTCTGTTGCTTAGTTACGTTCATCCTGTAACTGTTTAAACTGCCCAGCCAATCCTTTTATCACAGTTAACATCATCCACATTTCGTTTAATTTGATTTCGTACCGTATTGGAGGGAAATGAAGAGACACATCACGGGTCTTTCATGCCGAGAACTCTGCTCATGTGTTTGCATAAAGATGCATTTAAAAGTTAATGACCAAACGTATCATTATAAAAGTTCACAGTGTTGCTGCAGATGAAATATAAATATGGATAACATTAAATTTATATTTTTTAATCAAGTCAGACATTGATAATTTATCACTCAAATGCGTTTCTCTCCCTGTCCGTTGGTCTTGCATATCCGCCATGCTTGTAGTTTTTTAACACTTTATGCTTGTTTGTAGTTCTAATCGAATCCCCGTCCACCTGTGTGTGTTGTGGGCTATATTAGCCATTAGTGTGTGCATCGATCTGCACTTCGAATTCTGACCGGAAGTAATAGACCATCTGGGAATCTATGGCATAGTTTTTTTTAAACATAATATGATTTGGGACAATTCTATTTTTGAATACTATTTAGGACGGATAGTATGCGAATTGGGACGCAGCATGTGACTTTTTATTTCACAATTCTGGAATTTTTCCTAACAATTCTGAGTTTGTATCTTATAAATCTGACTTTTTTCCAGAATTACGAGAATTGCTAGAAATAAGTCAAAATTGTGAGATAAAAAGTCGCAATTACATTTTGTTTTATTTATTCAGTGGTGGAAATAAGCTTAAGTCTGACTTGTAAATTGTAAGCAAGAACAGTCCAAATTGTAAGATAACATTTTATTTTTCTTCACAGATTTGTGTTTATATTTCAAATTCTTAGAACTGATATGAACTCAGAATTATGAGAAAAAGTCCCATACAACTCCTTACTTGATAAGACTCACGGTTGACATGTGTTTTGATGTGGATTTCAGGATGCTTTAGGAGGAAACAGTCGCACAGTCATGATAACCCATATCAGTCCTGCCAGCTCCAATTTTGAAGAGTCAAGAAATACGCTGGTTTATGCCGACAAAGCCAAAAATATAAGAACCAAGGTAAACACAGACTTAATAGTATTTAGAATAGTCTAGAAATAGATGATTATATTACTGGACAAAAATAACCACTGTATTACACAAAAATTGAGTCAATGAAATAAGTTTAGATTTATGAGTAATTTGTGTTCAATTATATATATATTTTTAAACTGTTTATTCCTGTGGCAAAGCTGAATTTTCATCAGCCATTACTCCAGTCTTCAGTGTCACGTGATCCTGTTTCTAATTCAAATTCTGATTTGCTCAAGAATGATTTATTACTATAAATGTTATTAATGTTAATTTATAAGTTTATTAATATAAACTTTTGAACGGTATTCCATTGATAAGTTATTTATTACTATTGACGCTTTTATTTTGTTGAGATGCAGCCCAGGTCTCTCTCTTGCTATTCTGTTTTAAATTCTTCTAGGTGAAACGTAATTTGATGAATGTTTCCTATCACCTGGCACAATATACACGCATTATTGCTGATCTGCGGAGTGAAATCAAGCGACTTCATGCAAAGATTGACCAACAGAGTCAAGAGCCACAAAAAGCAGACATTCGTGAAATTCAAGGTGTGCTCATTGTGTTTCAGAGTTTGGGTACAGTAGCTGGCAAATGATATTCAAATAAACTTTTTTATTATTTAGCTGTAATCCACTCACTATCTGAGTTATGAACCAGTGTTTAATAATAAGTAGTTTGTTCAAATCCATAACTGCAAGTAAGAGTAATAATATGATAATCTTTTCTGAAATAGCGGTAAGATTTGTTTTATGCTTGGGATCGGGTTTCTCTATATGTCTGTGTTTAGGCGAGGTGCAGCAGTACAGTCATGCTGAGATGGCTTTACTCCAGGAGCAGCTCTTGTCTGCCTTCAGGGAGCAGATGGAGATCAGACGCAGCCTCGTGGAGCTGGAGAACTGCAATATAGAACTCCATATAGACACGTCTAGACATCTGCTCACCATCTCAGAGTAAACACTTCAACAGAGTTCCAGTCATCAGCAATCCTTTGATTAAAGCAGTGGTTCTCAATTCCAGTCCTCGCGCAACAATTTTCTTTCTTCTGTTGAGCACAAAATAAGGTTTTTGGAAGAATGTGTGTAACCAAGCAGGTAGTCATTGGCTTTGTAGTATTTTCTCCATACTATGAAAGTCGATGGCTACCAGCAACTGTTACCAAAATTCTTCAAAATATCTTCTTTTGTGTTCAGTATAAGACAGAAAGTCTTACAGGTTTGTAACAATTTGATGGTGAGAAAATGATAGCTTTTTTTAGGTGCACTATCCCTTTAACTGAATTAAAATGATGTACATACACACGTATATAGGCAACACTTGTCATTTTCAGCTAGTTTAACATTTACTCAAATAATAAAAATATAACATAATAAGTATATAGACAACTTCATAAAAATCTAAGAAAACGTAAACTAAAACTTGAACTAAAATGAAAATTCTAAATATTAATAAATGGAAATGAAAATGGAATTCAAAATATGAATACAAACTATACTAAAACAACACTGATTAGTTTCTGTCCCCTAGTATGATTTTGAAGAAAAATGTTAAGGATACATTTTAATTATTTTAAAATGTCCCGTTAATTACTTTTTCTGTATTTTTAATAGTTTTAAAATGGTAAAATGTTTCTGTTTGTCATTACCACCTTATATAATTTCCATTACTTAAACGTAAAAATCTACACATCTCTCACTCATTATACCAAAATCTACTTGATATGTTGCAGAATGATTGTCAAAAAAGAAGAATAGAAATACTATACTCCTCAGTATACATACTGTGCTCCATTCTACTAAATTATAGTATTTCAGCTTTTTCATATTTTCATCTCACATCAACCCTCTTTCTCTTTTCTTCATCTGGAAGTTGGGAGCGTGATCGAGCACGTGCCCGGCGAAGGAGAGATGAGGTAACTGGAGAGAACACAGACAGAGACAAGGAGGAAGAGCAAGAGAGTGCACCAGAGGAGCCTCAGTATGTCACAACAGCTCGAGAGGAGATCGGCCCACTACTGGCTGAACAGAGAAAGACAACGGAGCTCAAAGTAATTCACTTCATTACATACTGAACACTTTATTTTGAATGAGTCGTAAAAGTAAATTGACATAAGTTACAGAAGTATACTTCAGATAAAACTAATATTTTCTTTTTTTTATGCAATCCGTTATATAACTTCGGCTTAAATAAATGGTATTATAAAAATATATATATATTTCTTTATTTCAGCATGAATTGGAAGAAAAATTATTGAAAATGAAACTTAAGTCATCTAAGATTGAGTTGCTGCTTCCTAAACGCATAAGTAACCGTGAGCAGAGAGACATTCTGGCATTGCTTTGTAAGGTTCATGAACTGGAACTTGAAAAAACTGAAATACAGTCAGCTGTTCTCTGCAAAGAAAATCTTCTCCGAACAAAAGACTTCCTCATTCAGCGCCATGAGCAGCAGCGGGCGCTCTGTGATGACATCATACACCAGCAGAAGGCTCTGATTGAAGGTTGTGGGTCACTGAAATGGGCTGATGTCTGAGACACAGATTATAGCATCTGATGTTTGGTAAATAAACATTATAAAAAATATATTTATTCATTCTGTCCACAGATCAAGGACTTTGTGTACCTGAGGAATTACAAGAGCTTTATTCTCTGTACTTTAGTGAATTAAGTGATGGAAGCATCGACCAAATACTCAACCGTCATACTTTCACCACAAACCCCAGAGCTGTAAGCTTTTATTTGATCTTTCCCTTTTTACCTGTTTTTAAATATATATATTTTTGTTCAAAAGTTTAGGGTCAGTATTATTTTTTTTTAAAGAGTTATCTTATGCTCACCAAGGCTGCATTTAAAAAAAATGTAATTAAAAAATCATACTTATTTCAAACTGTTGAACAGTACTGTATTGATTTATTTCTGTTGATACAGGGTAACTCTCTTTTGATTATGGCCAGCCAAATGAGACTTGATGTGATCTCAGATTTAGAAGAGGTGGCTAAAACACAGCAGAACAACAGGAAGTTCAGTCCTTTAGATAAACATCCCCGTGATTCTTCTTCCTCTGGGCTGGATTATGACAGGTAAAGTATGTAAGGAGAAAAGTAGACATGTTCATCTGGAATATAGTATGCTTTCATGATTGTTTATGCTTTATATCTTTCTTATTACAGTGACAGTAACAGAGTTTTCAAATCGCTGTCTGAACTTAAGCCACAGAGACGGCACCACTTATCTTCTAGCCCAACTCTTTCAATGAAGGTAATCAGACACCCAGACTGACAGAATTGTCTCATCTTTTACTATGTAAAAAATTACTTTACATGAGATTTTTACATGATACACTTTTGACTATCAGAATGAAAGTATCAGTAAATAAAATCAAAGAGGTAAACATGAACTCAACGTGATGTAACTGTACTTTCCCAGATCTAAATTTTTTTTGAAATAAGACTACAATTGATTTTGGACAGTTTTGTGTAGTTTGTAATGTGGCTGACTGTCTTTGAGCAGGTTTGTGTTGTCAAGGATTCGACTCTTATATGTCCTACTGAAGCTGTGAGTCCAGACACTCTGAGGGAGATTGTGAGTGACACCAAGAGCATCTCAGTCGTTGCAGCAAAACGTCGCTCACACCTAGCAAAGGAGACCAACTCCAGAGTGGCCGGTTTGGCCACAGGGCTCAAATCCTCAGTGAGCATGGACAGTCTAGTTTCAGCTTTGGCAGAGGAGTCGACTGAGGTCAAAAGAAACCCCAAAAGACATGGAGGCAGGTCCCAGTCAAAACAGAACTTAAAGACATGGGAAGGCAGAATGGAGCTCTCTGAGAGACACCAGCGCAAGAAACGGTCCAGATCTTTTGAAGCAAGCAAAAGGGTATGAGCATATCTATGTGCACCTCCATCTCTGTTGTCTCAGTGAGTTTTGATTTTGCTAAAAATACACTGCTATTCAAAAGCTTGGGATCAGATAAAAAAAAAAAAATGTAATACTTTTATTCAGCAAGAATGCATTCAATTGATCAAAAGTTACATACTGTTGCCAAAAATCTATTTCTAATGAATTCTGTTCTTTACAACTTTCTGTTTATCCAAGAATCCTGAAAAATTATAGTTCCACAAATATATTAAGCTACTGTTTTCAACAGTGATAATAAGAAATGTTTCTTGAGCCTCAAATCAAATCAAGGCATCAAGTTGTCAATGTCAAGTAACATTATCTAGGAAGCTGCTTAATTTGATCTGTTTGTAACAGCAAAAACCAAGACAGAACCCGTCCAGATATCCAGCTTTGGAGAGCATCTCAGACAACCGGCTTGTGAGACCAGCATTAAACGTGATCCAGCCACTCAACAGTGGTGCTGGAAACCCTGCAACACCCCCAGCAGCTAAAGTCAAAAACCCTGTCTCTCACTTTACAGGTACAGAACTACAGCCGCTTCAGTTTCACCGCTTTGCACGGTTTTCCAAACTCAGGCAAAATTCTTATTCAAACAAGCATTTGTCTGGGATCTCTGTTAGAAAATTCAGAACTTCTCTGTTTTGGGTGCCAAAATCAGTATGTGTCGCTTTCATGCTGTAGACATGAAATGGGCCAAAAAATTAGCAAATTTTGATATTTTGTCTATATGATATTAGGAGAAGTGCAGCTTGAGAAGTTAGAGATCAGGGGAACGCCACCCAGCACCATTCATCAAAAACACTCAGATATCAAACGAGGACAGGCAACCTACAAACGACAGCGAGGTGAGTTTATTTTCTAGCTATTCAGCAATGTTCTTTTATTTTTAATAGTGAAATGAAGTTGTGGATAGTTTTGTAGTCCAAGCCAAGTAAAAAAAAAGTGTTTTAGGCCCAGGAGATGTTTCTTGCTCCAGCAATCTCCTACAGCAACCTGGCAATTACAAGAAGTCCACCAATGAAAATCCTAGACAAAAAGGAATGGCCGATGTTAACAGCAAGAATGAAGCACGGCAAAAAAACAGACTTACTGTAAAAAAGTAATATGCCTGAGTTTTTCGTTCTTGTACAAGAGAACATTATAGTTTTGCACTAAAATGTACAGCTGAGACTAAGGTGTGAAACATTTTAATGTTATTTAATAATTATCACGTGTTGAAATTCTTAAGTAGACATATTAGACTTTGTCTCTGCTTTGATATGTCAACTGTGAAGTAATTGACAATACTTTTAGTTTTTTATGATTCACATTTGAAGCAAATTTATTTGAAAAATTCAAAGCATTAAATAAACATGTACATAAGCTAATATATAAAGCGTGTTTCAGAATGCCTTCATACTGATTAAACTACTGCAACACCAATGAAATGAATATGGTTTCATTTATTTAATAAACAATTAATTGTATAAAAATGTCAAGTGTGAAAGCCCATATTTGTTTCTCCAGGGGGGATTGTCCCTCTAATAACTGCTGTGAGTAACTTAATAAAAGTTAACCGAACTGACGCAGGCACAAATTGATCCCTGATCAACCTAAGTGAAACTGAGTGTTTAGCAAGATCAGCTTACATCACTGTTTAATAATGTATCAATACAACTATTGGATAAATAATAAAACATTGCATATTACATTGGAAAAGATGATATAGGCTATATCAGTATACTACAGCATGAAGCTGTTATCTAAACCTTTTAGCAAGTCATGTTATTCTGTACCTCTTCAAGTGAACCAGCCCTCTTAAAGGATTAGTTCACTTTCAAATGAAAATTTCCTCATAATTTACTCAACCCCATGTCATCCAAGATTATTTCTTTCTTCAGTCGAAAAGAAATTAAGGTTTTTGATGAAAACATTACAGGATTTGTATCCATATAGTTAGCTTCAATGGACTCCAAACGGTTGAAGGTCAAAATTACAGTTTCAGTGCTGCTTCAAAGGGCTATAAACGATACCAGACGATGAATAAGGGTCTAATCTAGCGAAACGTTTAAAAAAAATTGTATATGCTTTATAAACACAAACGCTCACCTGTTCTGTGATGCGTGTCCCAGACTTCACGTAATACGTCATGACGTTGAAAAGGTCACGCTTGATGCAGGCTCCATCTCATCTTCTGCAAGTTCAAAATCGTCCGACAGCGTTGTTTGACCTTGTAAACTCGTTGAGTTGTAACTGCCTTTTTTGTAAACGCCGTTTGACTTAGTATTTGCACGTTCAACTTGTAAACACTCAAGCGTGACCTTTTCAGCGTAATTAGTATTAAATGACGTCATGAATGCACATCGGAGCGCTGTCTGTTTGAACCAAAGAAATAAAAGCAATTAATTTTTTCCATTGCATTGAATAGCATTGAAATCGAATAGCACTGCATCGTAATAGGGGTGAATCGTATCTCATCGCTAGCTGCTTCATATGTATCTTCAGTGTATCGTATCGTTGGCTATACATCGAGATGCTTATCACATCGGCCTCAGTTATGGAGATGCACACATGTAGTAACCATATCTGAAATGGCTTGACAAGGAACAATATTTTAAATGAATCCATAAGATTAATGGATCATTGCATTTCTCTGTCAAATCCAGAAATGCTCTATTGGCATAATTGTTGACATTTCTAATATTATGTCACATTAATATTTATAGTATTTTATATATTGTATAAATTCATTATATTATAGGTGACGTAAATAAGGCCACATTCTCACAGCAGCAGAATACGGTTGTCAGTCCTGAATTTGAGTCCTTAATACGGCTATGTTTACACACAGCACGGTCATTTACGGGAGTGACACTCGCAAATTCTAAGGACTCAAAGACATTCATGGAAAACTCATGCTGTGTGAATGGAACAGGACTCCACAAGTGTGAGAGAGCCGCTCACAAACGCATGTCTATATGCGTGTGTGGTTTCAGTAACTTACAGTAGGCCTAACGCAGATATGAGCCGTGTCATCATCTGAAGGATTTGCATCTAGATACTTGAGTGGAGCTACTCCTGTCAGTTTTGTGTGCTTCGCGTGACTCAAATGTTCCGCTCTCCACCCAAATATAAAGGCGGCTGTCGGTTAAAGAAGATTTGATGGATGAACACAGCTCGACTGGATACAGACTCGACTCCATCGCATGTTCATACTACTGACAGTATTCGAGACGCTAAGCTGCTGTGTGGACGGGACATTTTTTCGAGACTCACAAATGTAAGTAAATGCAGTTGCCAATCCCAAAAACTGACGGTGTGAATGTAGTCTAAATGGGAAATAAATAAAAAAAATACTATAACGCTTAGAAAGAAATAATCAAATAAATAAGGGAACAAAGAAACAAAAGGCTGAGATAATAAAAAAATAAAGTAATAAATCCCTCAAACTAATTTTTAAGAAATTATGAAAATAAAGGAATTAGAGCAGAAATAAAAATGGAAACATAAGTGTTTTCTAAATTAATTCCATAAAAAAAAAAAAAGAATCATTCCTAATAAATAACACAGGACAGGAGTCATTTCTCTGTTTGAATATGCATCTCCCGTCTCACATACTGTAAAACTATCCCACTGAAATCCTATGAGCGGCCACTTGATCTCAGGGGTTAGGCTATTTTTGTAACCGAGTACACAAGTGAACCATTTTGAAATAAAATAAGTTATTTGTGACAATGCTGTTGGTGATCATTTTTTGTCATTCTGAAGTTGACATTACAAGCCGGTCCGTTTATTTTCAGCAGTGGTCTCCTGTGAATATTTGTGGAAGAGAGCTGAACTCTGTAATAACAGCATTTTTTTCTCCAGAATTATCAACTTGACTCATTGCAGAGATGATAATGTTACATATTCCAGTTGGGTAGTTCCCATAGTTTCCACATCATTCAATAGTTTCCAGTGAAAATGATAAAGCAGCTGCAGTTCTTCCTTCTGCTGGGAACATTATTGATCATATTCTTCATAATAGTTAAATGGGATGATGTGAGAGATGGGACTTTTTATATGCACGTGGCTTCATCATCTCCTGCATTACCCACAAACATGATGTCCTCTGGACACTGGATAAGTGAGGATTCATTTCTCTGGAAAGAGTCAAGCAGGTCAGTCAAACCAAACCTAACAATCATCACAACTCACCTAAAACATGATGAAGGCCCAAACAACCTAACGCAAACTTTAACAAAATATTCTCCAACACACCTCGAACCAGTGGTGTAGTCTACGTGATACGCAGGTATACGCCGTATACCCACTAGGGAAGGACAGCGTATACCCACTTAAAAAGCATACGGATACGTAACAACATCGTTTTGTGACAGACCTTTCACAAGTTCATTCATAAATTCACCCAGTCTGTGTTGGCACCGTCTTTCTGATAATCACGCCGTATTTCTGTTGACGATTATTGCTAAGCTTTAATTAACTAATAAATGAGATATGAAACCAACTACCCCTTTCAGTGTTTTCATAAGCTCCCTGAAGCTGCTGCTGCAAACAGATGACAGGAACATGTGCAGAGGGGGGCGGAGGGTGCTTGAGCACCTGCCCCTTTGCCCAAAGTGCCCTTTTGTTAAGGCATTTTTATTTTTATTTTATTAAACACCCTTCTATTAAACACTGCCCAATCTAACTATTAGTAAAATTAATGATTAATAATTTAGCCGTAAATAAAATCACCCACATGATAACCTTTCACCTGACGACCTCATCCGAACGGCACCACTTCAATATCGTCCGCGCTACGGTTGCAGCTTAAGTAAGTGGGGTTCTCAGCGGAGTGGTATGCTTGTTTACTTATCATTATTATTATTTTACAAGAACAACGTGAAGAGAACATGCATTGCACAGCTTTTGTTTAAATCGCTGTGTTTAGCCTGCAGCAAACGCCACTTCTAACGTTATACACAGCAGCAGCACCATAAACAATGGTGCATGTGTTCACTTCGTTCGTGCTATTTGAGGGAGAAAAGTTTCATGGAGGTGGAAGGGTCTGGTATTTTAATGTCATTTGACTAAAATCTATTCATACTTTTACTTTTATTGTTACAGTATTTACAGCATCCGCATCAATACGCGTATCAGCAAGGAATGCATCACTATACATTGCTGTTATGATATTTTGGGCACAGCCCTATTTAAAGCCTTGTTTCATGTGCCCCTTTTATATTTTGAGCACCTGCCCCTCCAAAGGTCTCTGCACGGCCCTGGCTGATACTATCCTACGCGGTACAGAAAACGAGGCCGATGCTATCGTAATGTTAACTGGTAAACATGCGCCATTCCCCCTTTGCGTGGTAGAGTATACGTTGTCATTAACTTAACGGCATATAAGAACAATGAGTTATTTCAATAAACAAAAAGTTAATATTTAGTGATATACATTGTCTGACTATAACAGTATTGCATGACTTTGCTCTATTTCGTCAACTAAAATAGTTTCAAATAAACTCACAACTGAGCCGCTGCACATCTCCATTCAAACACAGCGTTGTTTCGTTTATAAATGAATCTGCACTTAAATGAATCTAGTGAGTCAATGCAATTACTCATTCATAAAGATAGTCACTGCCTGAGTTCCAATGTGCATACTATCCATCCTAAATGTGATATTAGTCATTTTCAATACCATTTGGAGCAGATAGGGTGGATAGTATGCACATTGCGATGCAGGGACCTGCTTTGTTCCTGAATGAATCAGCCGTTCGAACGAGTCAATTGAATTAATGATTCAGTGATAAAATCAGTAATTGCCACCACGGCAGTCTTAGTTTCATTTTTAAAGTATAATTTCAGTTATTTAAATAATTGAATATTTCTATATTAAAATTTTTATATTTAAAACATTAATCGTAACATGAATGTATGAAGATAAACGCACACATGCCACCTCTGAGCCTCATTAAATCTTTGTAAATACCTACAAGCCACTTTCGTGTTCTTCTGTGCCTCTTCTGTAGTGCAAATGTATTTTATTAATAATGCTTTTATTTGATCTGTAACCTATTCCTCTTATTACATTGTTTTAATTAGAAATGTTGAAAAAAATCTTATTAAAATCCACTTTTGAAATTTGACATGAAAGGTAACACTTCAAATAAAGTTAGATTAAAATTTCCTTGTAAATCACTTTGAGGTGGGTAATGGAAGGCACATTTTTGTTATTGAGAAGGTGCTCCTGATTTTTTTTACTGTGACCCAAATTATTATTTTTTAATTAGCAGCACAAGTGCTCCTAAAAATAGTAGTAAGCGTGAGCGAGCGAGTGTGGTGGTATGAGAGGCTGCTCTGGTGCACGGATGAGGCTGGGAAGGAAAAAAATCACAGTATACTCACTACAAAAAACTAGACTACACCACTGCCTCGAACTGCATCAAGCACATCGTAGACATTTAATTAGAGAACTTTACTCAGCTAATAGTAGCTTCATCTTCTCTGGACAATTTAAGACATTTGACCAGATTCCAAACAAAGCCCTGGACCATCTCATTGTGGATGATCATCATGGTGTTATTTACTGTTTTGTACCAAAGGTAGCCTGTACCAACTGGAAACGAATCATGATTGTACTCAGCCAGAACCTGAAGGCACCTGATGGAGCTCCGTATCTGGATCCTCTTGACATACCATACAAGATAGTCCATAATTCTACAGTACATAAGACGTTTAACAAGCTTTGGAGGCGTTTTGGACGTTACTCTCGTCCTTTGATGCATCACAAACTGAAGAATTACACAAAGTTCCTTTTTGTACGGGATCCTTTTGTACGACTTATTTCTGCTTTTCGGGACAAGTTTGTTAAGCCAGATGAATATTTCTACAGCCGGTATGGCTCCACAATGCTTCACCGTTATGCTAATATCTCAAAGCCCCCTGACTCCGCTCAAGAAGCCTTCGCCGCAGGTATCAGATTGTCCTTTACTCACTTTATTAAGTACCTGTTAGATCCACAGACTGAGGAAGAGAAGCCGTTTAATGAGCATTGGCAGCAGATGTACAGACTCTGCCATCCGTGCCAAATTTAATATGACTTTGTAGGCAAACTGGAAACTCTTGATGAGGATACAGAACATTTGTTGAAGATTCTTGGGCTGGATAAATACATTCACTTTCCCCCAGGGTACGAGAACAGGACAGCAGTAGACTGGGAGCGAGAGTGGTTTGAAAACATTTCAGTAGCTGACAGGAGAAAACTGTACAGTCTTTATGAAGCAGACTTCAGATTATTTGAATATGACAAACCCGAGACACTTCTGGACGAGTGACAGAGACAGTTGTTCTTTAAAAGATTACATGCATATAATGTGATATAAAAGTGGATTGTACAGATGTTTTGTTGCTGTACTGTAAATTGAATTATCTAAACTGATTGGAATAGAACTTATCGGTAGCCCCATACTGATCTTTTGACAAGAAAGAAAACAATGGCATGCACTGCATAAGGTCCTTGATCGTGTACGTTTAAAACCCCTTTGTCTACTACTTTTGGAAAGATGTTTTGTCAGCTGAACAATCAGTGCTTTGTTAAACAACAGTACAACTGTTGTGCTTCTGTCCCTCACAGCCTCGTTTTCATCCCTGTCAAGCTAATTATATGACTCTACCCTGACTAAGGTCTACTGACCAAACCACAGCATTCATTTGATTTGGCCACAAGGGCGCAGTGTGTTTCAATTGATTTGTTGAAGAAAGAGTTACAGCCTTGTGAGTAACACTCAGATGGAGTTCTGACATTTGACTGAACTTATGAATCTTTAATGCAAGAAAAACAGCAAAAGTAGAATTTATGAAATGAGGCATATTTTGACAGTTCTCCAAGGCCCAGTTAATGTGAAGGTTCTTGTTTTTATTTGAAACGACATCTCTGAGCAAAAGTAGAGAGAAGAAAATAATTGGAGACAGTTACATTTCACATGATCTGAAAGTGTAATGTCAGAGTTCGTATTAGGAGAAAATATGACATTTTAATTTACGAAGTTTTAACAATATAAAATGTTTTCAGGAATAGATTTTGATATGATTTTAGCACATTAATCTGTTTGGGGTTATATTTTCATTACTTTTTAGTTCAACATGTAAAAAGATCTATTACCTTCACTAAAAAGTAATCTGAAAACCAGCATTCATAAATTTGCTAAAAAATTAAAATAAGATTACAAATTGTAGATTTATTTGTTTAGCCTTGGTAAAGACATGAACATATGCTGACATATAAATCAAATCAAATCAAATCACTTTTATTGTCACATCACCACAGCACAAGTGCCTTGGTGAGTGAAATTCTTATGAGCGTGCTCCAGACAGTGCAGAAAACAACAGACAATTTACATATGGACAGACAGTGCAAAAAACAACAAACAATTTACCTATGGACAGACAGTGCAAAAAACAACAAACAATTTACCTATGGACAGACAGTGCAAAAACAACAAACAATTTACCTATGGACAGACAGTGCAAAAACAACAAACAATTTACATATGGACAGACAGTGTAAAACTGCACTGGAGCATTTACAGTGCTCCAGACAGTGCAAAAAACAACAACAATTTACATATGGACAGACAGTGCAAAAAAACAACAGCAATTTACATATGGACAGACAGTGCAAAAACAACAGCAATTTACATATGGACAGTACATATTTACAGACTGTACAGAAGACAATGTGCAAAATACACATATACTCAGTACGCTTTAGTACTATAGAGACATACTCAATTATCAACGACATTATACAATCAGTATATACATCTACATTATGTACAGTATCTATACATAATGTGGTCTATACATAGTAATAATGTGAGGTGCAACAGATTATAAATTAACAGCAGATTGGTTGAGCAGCAGATAGATGTGCAAAGGTGCAACAGATTATTCATATGCAGTGTCGTGGATGTGCATCGTATGGTGTCCAGTGATAGCAGATAGGTTGTGTTAGTGCAGTGTGTGCGTAGTCCAGTTGAACGGTGTTAAAGTGCAGTGCATGGCATGTTGTGTGAGTGGGAGTGTGATGTAGGTGAGTTATTTGTGACTGTTCATTAGCCTGATAGCCTGAGGGAAAAAGCTGTCCCTCAGTCGGCTAGTGCGGGATCGGATGCTGCGGAAACGTCGCCCTGAGGGCAACAGAGAGAGCAGTCTGTGGGACGGGTGTGGTTGTTATAAGTTGTTATATATGGACCATTCTACAGAATGCTGTCCCACAAAAAAAGCATTTAAGTATTCAAATAGATGTTTACTAAGATCCTTCTATTATATATTGAAACTCACAATACTATTTCAAATATTAGTAAGCTTAATATATATAAAATATTTAAAAAATAATGTATTGTCCAGAACCCTAACCCCATATATTTCAACTTATGAAATTATATTGACATAATATTTTTCATTGTTGTTATTAAAAGTTTACTTTTGATTATTTTAAAAAGTAATGTTTTACAAATATATATTTTAGATTTTCTTTGTAAATTATGAAACTTTGTCAAAAAAATGTGTCCAATATTTTTCATGTCACTTCGAAACAGTGTATGCTATAGTTTATTGACCGAGACTGATTTTAACTACACCCATAAATTTATGACTAGGAAATATTCCAGTGTCCCCCTCTCTCATAGCTACATGGTGAGTAGATCTCATCATTGTGAGATAAATGTGATCAAAAGTCTGCGTGTAACTTTAAAGGGGTCATCGGATGCCCATTTTCTCCAACAAAGTGAAGAGAGTGAAGAGCAGACTGACTTCAGCCACAAAACTGGCTAACTAGCATATTATTAGAAAGGCGATTTGTAAAGATTCATAAAAAACCTTATACTCATTCTTCTGTAGATGAAGCTGAATCACAAAAGATTCGCGCGAACATAGATGTATTTAGGCAGATCAGGAGGCACATTCCCTTTAAAACAAAAGTAACATTAATCCTCTGCGTCTTCAGTGACTCAGATGTTGGGAGTAAATGACGAGAGCTATTCATTCATTACATTTCATTACAACAAAACACCTTAATATATTAATCAGAGACATTCTTGTCTTCCCTTGCACCGAGTCGACACAATGGAGGACAGCTCACATCTCACTCGTCTGAGGTAAGATGGTCTTATCAATCAGCTATCGTAGGAGTGGCCTGTGCAGAACTACATCATTCTGACAGGAATCTCAGAACAGCTTGATCTGAGAAAGGGGATTTTAAAATAGGGATTTAAAAAAAACATTGGTGGGATCTTTATTATTATAGGATGGATGTGTATACTTATAAAAATAGCATATCATGAAATAATGAAACAGATCCTTAGTAAATGTTAATACGTTACTGTTAATATATTATTAATTACTTATAAGTCATTGAAATGTCAACATTGACACACCTGGAGTATTTTAACGCTATGCACCTGGTGTGGTCTTCAGTGGAGGGTAAAACCGGTTCACATTACCACTAGATCCCACACACACACTCCACACAGAACACAAGTCTGCACAACCCAATGCAATCCCCTGACTGTAAATCATTTACACATGTTTATGATGCTATTTTTTAAGATAGCTTACAACAGATTTGTAAATTGTTTGCATATTACTTAATAATTTGTGATTATATATCATGCTTTGTAAATGATTAGTTAATCATCTAATCACTTGTAAATTATTTTTAACTTAATCTACAAAATACAGATTAAAAAATATTTACATATCAATTATTAACCATTTATGGACGCATAATAATGTTTTGTAAATGATTAGTTCATCATTAACTAATCACTTATGAATGACTTACAACTGAACGCTATTATAAAGTGTTACCAGTTAAAATTCTGTAATGTAATGTGGTCGCTACAAAAGCATTACTGTCAATACCGAAAATGTGCGGTCACTACCAAAACATGGGATTGTTATGGGGCAAACGAGACGTGGGCGTGCAGATCCATATGTAGGGCTTTAATTTCAAAGGCGAGGTCAAGATACAGGCAAGGGTCAGATAAATCAGGTTAATCACAGACAAGGCAAAGAATATTCCTAGGGCTAGCGAGGGTCTTCGATCGGCGAACAATAAAACACGAGCAATAGTCCAGGCGAGGTGCAAACAGAGTCCGAAACAGCAAGCAATGGGTTAATCCAAGATACACAGGCAGAAGATGAGGAAACAGACAACAAGGCAACACGAAATGACTAGACTTAGACTAGAACTGGAACTAGAAACTAGGACTGGAAACTTGTAATGTCTCCGTAGTGCAGCTATCGCTAGAAGAGTGATATACGCTAATCAATTCTCAGCAATCTGAAAGAGGACATCCAAAGCTTATAAAGCATGTCTGATGGGATTCAGCTGTGTGTGTGTGTGCATGTGTGTGCGTGTGTGTGTGTGTGTGCGCGATCAGTGCAATGGATGATGGGAAATGTAGTACAGGGTATAGTGTAACAGTCTGTGTAGTGTGAGAGTCCATGTGGTGAGCGGGTGACCCTGGTGGTGAAAGGGATGTTTTGTCAAAAATAAATTATGCTGAATTATCAACCAAGATGTTATGTTTTTGGTTCAATATATATTCAAACTAATGAATGCTTAACTTTGAAATCAGTATGATCGATTTTTTGCCTTTTACAAAGAAGAATTTGATTCAAAATACAACAAATTTAAAAATTACACTTGAAATATTGTTAAAAATGTCATTGTTATTGATTTACCTCTGAATTTCTTTTTATAAAATAGCCCAAAAATATATTTTCAATGTAGATGCAAAAAAAAAAAAAAAGATATATATACATAAATAAACTAATTTAATGATGACTGTGTTTCAGTAGTGAAACATTTGGGGAGAGGACAAATATTTCAAAACTTTCTGAAAATTCAACATGAGAATGAACTGCTCCATTACTGGAAATGTGTACCTTGGATATTATACAATTTTCACATAAAAAAAATTATTATAATAAAAATAACCTTTCCAACCCTGACTTTGGACCAATTCTGTAGAATGGCCCATATAAAAGATTACTAAGGTTGTATTCATTTATTATTATTATTATTATTATTATTATTATTATTATATTGTTAACATTAATAGTAATGTATTAATACTGCTATTAATAATTATAACAAAGCTCTCTATTTTATAATTACATTTAATAATAATTAGTATTACTAGTACTGTTATTATACATGATCATTTAATGTGATTATCAAATAGAAATACAAAATATATTGTTGTTGTAATCTGTTGTAAAAGCTATTTAAATTGGACAATGCAATAATAAATAATGGTACTGGGTGTTTAGTTTTTTTGTCATATTCCTTCATTACAAATGAAGAGATGAAAAGGTCACTGTAAATTCCATTATATGAAAACTGTTTTGTTATGTGCTCTTTCCCCATCCCTTTAAAGTTCTCTATCAAACTGACTAGAACTGAATAGTCTGAAAGGTCAAGGGCAAACTCACCATCGAGTCCAGACTTCTGAACTACCGTCCTCTTCATCTTGCCTACGCTTCTGCTGCATGACAGCTTGAAAGGTTGTGTGGCGGGTTCTTTTAAAGTCGTCCCCTCTACGAGATGCTTTAGAATAAAGGTCAGTACTAATGGGCAAATGCAGTCACCCAAAGGAACAGGATGCAAGTACGTTTTTGTTTCCTGTGACCCCTGTCTGTGCTGACTCATGTCATGTCCATTATTTCTTACTTTAGTTCTGCACATTCTTTCACCCCCTGAAGGGGGATCCCACTTGTTACAACATAATGTAGACCAGTGAATGAACTAAAAACAGAACAGGATTAATAAAGAATGTGTGCAGATCCTGCTGGTTGCACTTACAGGGACTAAAATATCATTGAAGTTATTTTTCAAGAGGTCAAGATTTATTTTTAAAAGCAAATAGAACCAATTGTTATCACTGTCTTCCATATACAGATGCTTGTTCAATTTCTGATGTACTTCAATGCTACTCCCACCAACAGGACAAATGGAAGAGTAAAGGAATGTGCAGCCATGTATGGTGTCCCATACTTATAATTTGTGCTCTGCATTTCATTAAAAAAGCATAGCCTATAACAAAGGCACAGTGGCCAGGGTCCAGATGCATAAACATAGACCCTTTGTTAAGACTGTGTCTTAAGAGCTAGTGTAGTCAACTAGCAATTAGCCAAGTCTTAATTTTCAGATACAAGTTACAAGTCTAACTTTAAATCCTTCAACACACTGCACAATTTTAGCAATCATATAAGATCACTGCATATCACACTGTGCGACATGAATCTAATAAACTTGGGTAGGACATGCATGACTCCACAGTGATGACACCTATTGACTAGTACGCTACGACGCACGTTTCTATAGAAGAATAAAATGTCATCATGCGCTAGCATGGAAGTGGAAGTGGTTAAGTGGCAAAGTGGTAAGCAGTTTTAAGTTTATGTCGAGTTGATTTCATGTTGCATTTTTATTGGCTGGTCAGTAAACGTGGGTCATAGCAGCAAACACACTGTGCGAAGATCATGCTGAATTTCTGACACTGTCAGAAAACTATCGTAGACTATATTTGGTCACAAGGCAATGGCTGTCTTTGAAGCTCTCTCACTGTACGACACTGGACTACCGATCAGAAGCTGCCACGATCACAGATGTCGCCACGATTGTTTCATGATGTCAATCGTTCATCTGGGACAGCCGAAATCATGCAGTTCATCTATAGCTTAAAGGGTTACTCCACCCCAAAATGAAAATTGTCATTAATCACTTAACCCCATATCAAAAATAACAACTTTATTCAACAATTCATCTTGTTGTATAACTGTATAAATAAATTCAAATAAAGTTTTCTTTGCATACAAAAAGTATTCTCATAGCTTCATAACGTTACGGTTGAACATTGATGGCAGATGGACTACTCTGATGAATCCTGTCTTTCATTCTTTTCTGGGCCTTGACAGTGTAATTTACTTGGCAGTCAATGGGACAGTCACGAGCCTCCCGGTTTTCATCCAAAATATCTTAAATTGTGTTCTGAAGACAAACGAAGCTTTTACGGGTTTGTAACTACATGGGGGTAATGATTAATGACAATATTTTCATTTTGATGTGAAGTAACCCTGTAACTTAAAAAAGTTATAAGCAGCCTTGAAGGAAAAAGTAGGCTAGATGAATAACTTTTAAGACTACCATGGTGAAAAATATACTAAAATGTATTTGAAATATATTTATTTCATGCGAGTATACTATAAATATATTTACATATTTTTGTGCTTAATAAAAATACTCTGCAATTATACTTAATGGTATCCTTTAGTATATATACTAAAATTGTATCCTTGAAGTCTGCTAAATTAGAATAACAAATTTTGTGCTTAATGCACTTAAATTGTGCAGAAGTAGTGCTGAGGACCAACTTAAGTATATTTGATTGATTGTGCTAAAGTGGAACTATAGCATGCATAAAAAAGGGTTTGTGACAAAAGAAATATATCCGAATTCACAGTACTCATATAAATGACTAGGAAAAAATTACCCAGATGACCTACTAATTCCAGCGAGATTCTGAAGTGTGTATATGATGGACACTTTGAGGCCACAGGAGAGGATCTGTGAATGGCAGTGAAGCGACGCAGCTAACACTGGTAGGTCCCCTGATAATAACATAGCAAATATACATCCAGATTACATACTATACAGTCATATACAGTGTTGGGGAAAGTTACTTTTAAAAGTAATGCATTACTATATTGCGTTATTCCCTAGAAAAAAATAACTAATTACGTTACTTTATTACTTTTTATGGAAACTAATGCATTACGTTACTTTTGCGTTACTTTCGCGTTACTTTTTAATTATGAGAAGGGCTTGATTGTTTGTTTTTAACATAAGAAGTTATATATATAGCAAATGTAAAAGCCCTTTCACACCAAAAAGTGTAATGAATAAATCTCAGGCTGAAGTCAAAACAAATTTTGTCCAAAATTTTCGCATGCTAAACAATAAATACGACCTCACGTTGTGTCAATCACGATTGCACACTGCCTCCGAAACTTTCGTCCGTCAAAAAAAAAAAATTGGATCAGGTTCCATTTTCTGCTTTTTCGCATCCGTAGCATGCATTTTGATAGGAAGTGGTAAGAAAAAAAAACAGAAAAACGCATGCGCAAATTTCGGACTACGTGTGCAATGACCTTAAATCACATCTGCACAGGAGACCGCAGGAGAAGAAGTTCAACACTCTTCAGCTATTAAAAAACTATTAAGCTAAATTGTTAGTTTATCTAAAGTCATTTTTGCTTATTAGTATGGTTGAACTAGATCATCAAAGGTCAGCAGAAAAGATAATAAAATGAGATTAGATATATTTGTGTTGCTTAACATATTTAATTATTGCAGGTGTGGGTCATATTCTGAGTTTGCATTTCATGGTTTTAATTCATTTTGATGAATACTGAACCTGTTTTTTGCAAGTGGAATGAATTAATGCACATTAACATTTAGTCTAGAACGATAATGTTTACACAGTGCACTGTCAGTCAATAAATGGGAAAAAAGTAACTCAAATATTTTCTTGTAAATTACAAAGTAATGTGTTACTTTACTAGTTACTTGAAAAAAAGTAATATTATTACGTAACCCGCAGTACTTGTAATGCATTACCCCCAACACTGGTCATATAGAACATATATAGAACATACGTTTTGACGGTTGCAAAGGAACGGTATGCAATTTTAAACAGAACCCGGGTGTGCTGATGCAGGTTGGAATTAAAATTGTCAGGAAAGTAGATCCCCAGGAGCAGGGTTGACCAAGGATAGATAACACGTGCGTGTCTGACAGAAGCAGCATAAGAAAAATAAATATAATTTGCAAAAACACTATAAATTTTGCAGGTTGTCCAATCACATCTCAATTAATTGGGTTCAGATTGTGCACCTGTGATATTTTCATGCTCTGCACATCTGTGAACAGTTAAGTTGTTCACATTAAGTTGCATCGTAATGAAAACCCTAGCACCTTGCCTTCAGTGTAAACACTGAAAGCTGATTAAAACTTAATCAAACACTTAAAACCAATCCCGTAAGTCATTTACAAATATAATAAGCAAAACAATCCATTAATAAAATATCTCTGTGGTAGGAAAAACATAAAAAAACTAAAGGTTTTGACATTTATATATTTGGATAGCTCAATTTTAATTAGATTCTGATTTAATGTCTTGCAGAGCACTTTCCTACAGAAAACAGTAACAGGAATGTGAATATTGTGATGACAGCTGTTTCAAATGATATTGTGTGCCTAGCCAGAGATAGCAAATGTCACTAGATGAGGAGAATTAAAGAAAATATGTTTCAATATTAAACAAATAATGTTGTGTCTGTGAGAGGAAGTAACAAATGAGAGTTCTTGTTAGTCCTTCCTAAATAGATTTGCCATTGCTTAAACCATTTAAAGAGACAAGCTACCCAGCCCTGATTTCAGACCAACTAAATGTGCACTGACAGAATCAATACCCTGCTCTTTAACCTCTTCGACCTCATGACGTACAATTCTTGTGCTTCCTGCTTATATGTGAGCAACAGTTAAGACTAGTCTGCGTAGGTGTGCTTTGTGTGACTCACCTCGGGTCTCGAGAGAACTTTGCTTTTTTTCTGGAAAGCATTTTCATTCTTTTTAAAACAGCGAGCAGAAATCCCTAGACTAGGGGCTGTAGTGTGTCACACGTGTTTTAAAACAGCGGTATACATTTATGTTCGTCCGCACATGTGTTACGGGGGTAATTCCAGCAACATTTGTGGTAAAATTAATAGAATTTGCCGCGAATACAAGTCGCTTTCACCTGAGAACTATGGCGAAACATACTAGGGCTGTAATCACAATTATATCATGAAAGACTTAGTTTCGTTTTAGGTTACTCATTTTAGGTAATGTATTCTGATGATTTTTAGATTAGGCTTTTTTATCTAAATTGTTATAAACTTAGGCCTACCATTAAATATACTGTATTGTTATTAAATATCAAAATATATTCCTTTTTTATCATATTAACATCATAAAATGTATTAGCATGAAATTAAACCAGGGTTTTCCAAACGGGGCTTAATGTAAGAACTGCAGTGGGGTTGTAAATTGATAAAAATGTAATAAATTAACAAAAAGAAAAATGTGAGTTGAAGAGTTGAACTCTAAAAATAGAAATATTTAATTTGTTTACCTGCATGTCAATGTGACCATTAAGCGACATCAAACTGTAACCATGCAAATGTGTTGTTAAATTGAAATATTCACTTACTTAGAGGTATTTTTAGATAAATATTTCATAGCAAAGGGGGTTTAGTATTTGTAATCCAATTATGAGCTTTATAAAATGTAATTACATGAGATTACATGTAACCAGTTACTGTCTATAGCTCTGGCTAAACAATTTACGTTGAATTTGTTCCAACAGCCTTAATTATCATGAATATTTTTCTCATACATTTTAAGTGGTGATATTGAGAAATAAATCCACCAATGACCCAGAACCGTGAATGAAGATAAGCGAATAAAAGAGGATAATAACCTTGACATTTTATTGTATTTTATAAGATTTAGAGTCCTAGATGTCAGGGAATGCTTCGCTTGAGCAGTTGTGAAGAAGATAAGAGCAGCACACATCCAAAACCAAGCCTGAGGGCTCTGGATGGTCATCGGGTGGTCCTCACCGCTTCCTGTCTTTAAATGTTATCACTGGTGAGTCAGGTGACTGTGGTGACTGAATGTCTCCCAGGCTTATTTTGGGCAGGAGTGTGTATGCATCTTGTACAAATGTGTGGGTAGCGATGTCTTGAGGCTGTTTGTGTTTGTTTTCAGGGTTTTTATGGCTGCGATTAGATGCTCAGCCTGTTAACATGCTTAAACACCAGTGTGGACATAGCTGAAGGCGCCTTCCAAGACAAACAACCAGCGAGGCAGGAAAGAGAGAGAGGAAAACATGGAATCAAGGAAAGGTAGACCTGGTGAGTAGTGTGGTAAATCATTGTGTTAACAGGCAGGAAGGAAAACTGATTGCTGAGAGGGAAGAAAATAACGGAGAGCATGATGTTTATCAAGTTAATCGCAAAACACACTACAATTATTTTTAATGAATCAAAGAATTCACTATTTTCAAGGCATGCCAAGGAAACCCCTCCCAGTTACTGTTTGTTCTTTATTTTGGAGATTTTCACCACTGTTTAGACTTTCATTGTAAATCAGTCATTGTTAATGGTATTATGATCTATCTTGGGTAAGACACATTGCTGTTTATACCTGGCATTAACAAAAAGTCACAAGTATATGAAAATATGACAGATTAAGTTTTTTAAAAGGTTTTGAAAGTGTCCATGCTCACCAAGGCCATTGAAGAGCCACGTTTGGTACCACAAAGAACCATTCAGTCAATGGTTCTTTAAATAACCATCTCTTTCTTATCTTTTTATAATCTGAAGAAAATGTTTTCCCCACAAAGGACCTTTTGTGAAACTGAAATGTCAAAGGTTCTTTTTGGAACCATTTAGACAAAAAGGTTCTTCTATGACAGGGATGCCCAACCATTCTCCTGGAGATCGACTGTCTTGCAAAGTTCAGCTCCAACTCTAATCAAACACACCTGAGGCAACTTATTAAGGTCTTCAGGATCGCTCGAAAATTAAAGACAGTTGTGTTTGATTAGAGTTGGAGCTGAACTTTGCAGGACAGTCAATCTCCAGGAGCAGGGTTGGGCACCCCTGTTCTATGGAATTGTGAAGCACTTTTATTTTTAAGTGTAAGAACCATTATTAATAACTGAGCACCAATAATACGTAAGCCCCAAATCAGCATATTAGAATGATTTCTGAAGGATCGTGTGACACTGAAGACTGGAGTAATGATGCTGAAAATTCAGCTTTGCAATACAGGAATTAATTACATTTTAAAAACTATATTGAAATAGAAAAAAAAAAGTGTAATAGTATTGTAAAAAATATATATTATGAGGACTATTACAATTATGAGCACTAGATACATCATCTGTCACAGCTAATCGACGGTCTAATGAGTGAGTGACAAGAGAAAAGCCACTCCCATAATTACACATTTTAATATCTTGCAAGACATTTCATATACTGTTGCAGTAAGGGTTAGTATTAGTATTAGTCATAAAATACATTGCAGTGTTTGCTGTGGTTTAAATGAACCAAAAGTGTGCACAACTCACAAATATCCAATAATGGTGCAGTGGAAGCCCAGGGTCTCTAAAGAAGCAATGAACGGATGGATGAACAGGTGGGAAGGTGTCTCATTAGAAAGTGTGAGGAGGGGTGCATCAGATCCATCATATGTGACAGGTCACAGCTGTTGAGACTCATATTTCATCATTAGTGCAATTATATCACTGTAATGACTGATGAAATGCACCACTCTTTAATGATATCATTTTGTTTAAAGAAAATATCTGAAATAAATATAAACAAGCCAGATTCATTCTTTACATTTATAAATGCCGTAATAATAATAATGATAACTGATACCTTCACTGTGGATTTTATCCACGAATTATGATTATTATTAATAATTGCAAATAATATTGATATAAATGATAATTTTACTTTTTATATTAAGTAAATTATGTTAATTATAATATATATATATATATATATATATATATAAAACCATTTCCAATATTACCTGATTAATAATTAGTATTAATATTTAAATTATTTATATTATAATTTATTTAATATTAATATTTAAATTGCACAACACTTCACTCTCTATTGTTTTGAAATGTTCTGTTTAAATTAACGTTGACATGACTTTTACAATAAAATTAAAATGTGATTCTTCCAAAACAATCATAATATTCTTAATTAACCTTTAAAATGTAGATTTAGCTAATCAAAACTATGTGCAATAATCAAACCCTCTTGCAATGCAAATGGACACCTGGTAAACGAGCGAGTATTTTAGAAGAATTTAATCTTCATCTCTACTCCATTACACAGCAAGAAGAATATTGTGTGATAGTTTACAGATAATAATATCGTGGCTTATTGCTTTAGTACACCAACAGTGCTCAACAATGAGCAAATCTTACACCCTTAAACTCGTGAGACTTCACTGCAGGAGCTGTGATCACAATAGCAGACACATCCAAATAAAGTTTACACCCTGAGGAGACAAAGCTGGCTGACGTGACCTTATCTTAACAGGGAAAAGCTGTCAGAGATGGCGGGAATGCCTCCTGTGGCTGCTTCAGTGCTTCCTCTGTGCACTTTGGAAACGCCATGACTGTCTTTGCAGAGTGCTGAATACAGCTTCCAGGTGAAGTATACAGTATCTGGTTTTAATAAATAGTGCTATGTAAATAAAATTGCCATTGTCATGACAGTCTTTGTTTCACAGTGATTATTAACAAATATAAGCCAATCAAGATCAATGTTACTTATTTTTAATAATTTATGTTGGTTTTTTTTTTTTGGGGGGGGGTATTTTTACTGTACTGTATCACTATATTTTATTTATTTGTTACTTTAGCATTTATTAATTGTTTTTGAAATGGTCATATTTTTATGGTTGAGTCACTGAGAGGTCCTGCAGACATTGTAGATGAACTCAATGCATTCCAATTATCTCAAAATAGTTTTTCACCTAATCCAAACACTACTGGATGCTAATTTGATCATTTTCATCAGATTCTTAAAAAGTGAGAACTGCTGAGATCACACAGCATGCCCTGGGGAATTAAAAAAACTTGAATTAACAGTTCAGTAACTTTGTTCTAACTCGCAAGCTTTGAATGGTCCCTCTGTGCTTTGTTTTTATGATAATATTGTCACATCTTTAAATTAACTTCACATACAGTTTGGAGTTGATAAGATTTTCTTATAGTTTTTTCTCATTTTTGTCATCTTATAGTCACCAAGGATGCATTTATTTAATCGGAAATATAATATTGTAACATATTACTGAAATTTTTCTTAAAATAGATATATTTAAAAATGTAACTCCTGTGATGGTGAAGATAAATAACTCCACTCGTCAATGTCACAAGATCCTTCAGAAATCATGCTGATTGGTACTCAAGAAACAATTTGTATTATTATAAGTGTTGAAAACTGATGACCTGCTTACAGTTTTTTTACAATCATGTTTGCACTAATAACAGAACCTTCATGTCATTTTTCAAAACTCTAGACCTAAAACTCAAAACAGTCACTATTTGTAACACAGGCTGTCCAATGTTCAAAACTTTGCATAATGCGTTCATATCTTTAAAGAAGCCTTGCATTTGCAGAAGCATTGGTTCAAAATACTAATTTATTATGAAACATCATAGGAACATTACTTTAGATCACTCACACACAAGATACTCATAGTTTCACTGTTTAGCTGTTAGTACTATCATTAAATATAGTTGTTCAAAACACATGATGCAGCTTTCATTATGATTCTACACACTCATACATTATTGTAACAGACTAGAGAGAAAAAGTACAGACACTGGAATCATTAATCAAAATTTGAAAATTATTGATGAAATAATGTTGTATTCAGTACTCAGTAATGTTGTTCAAAATGTTCCATAAAACTATGCTTCAGGGTAATGAAACCAGTTGTATCAATTGATAGTTAGATCATTGTAATGAAATGAATAGACTCAGTTCAGATGTAATGTGTGAGCTGCATTTCGAAATAGTAATAATTTGATGTTAAGTTGTGTTATTTTGAATCTGTGATTTTAGATCAATGATCAAGAGGTCTTTGGCTCGTGTGCACTGTATCCAAGCATTTGGAAAAAGTGTTAAGTATTTTGAAAATGTGCATTTTGATCTTTAGTTATGAATTATGCGTCTAGAGTTTTGAAAAATAACATGAAGGTTCTGTTATCAGTGCAAAAATGATTGTAAAAAATATATTATTTTTGTGGAAACCATTTCTGGATTCTTTGATGAACAGAAAATGTCAAATAAATGCATTTATTTGAAATATACTTTTTTGTAACGCTATTATTAACAAATATCAAGTATCTGCCCTTTTTGATAAAAATGCACTTGTGTGGTAAAATATTTTTATTTTTATTATTATAGCCCATCATGAGTATCAATATAGAGTGCTAAAAGAGAAAAATATCAAATACTATACAGAGGGAGGTGGGCGATTATCTCGATTACAGCTCTTTCTTCATAAGACAGAATGGTTTAATCAGTCAAAACGGGGAGAATACACTCTGAGAGCTCCTTGAAGCAAAGTATTGCTGGCCTGGCATTGTCACAGATCAATCTTTCAAGAACAGTGCAGTCACTTCAGCGTTCACATCTCCATCATCTGCAATCTTCATCATCTGGCCAGTAAATTGATGTGCTGTATTTTCAGATGCAGTGCTGATGTATAGTGAGTTTGGCAGCCTGACGATTAGTTGTGACAGACTTCACAGCTCTGTGGTGTTTATGGTGAGGGAACATGGACTCGCTCAATCACACTTTCTCTCGCTCTCTTTCATGGGCAGACTGAAAGAATATATAATGTCTCTAGATTAGAGTCTCGAGACAATCTGTTAATGTAATGCGTGATGTCTGTCTATTGAATAAATTGAATGAATCAAACTTTCTGCTCTCTTTGGGTATATTGTTTATTTTAAATTGGCTGATTTGCATCATATCTTTGAAAGTGCAGAAGCAATTTACAAGTTTCTGTCTTCTGTCTCATGACACCTGCATCTTTAAGTCTTTAAATGGCATTGCAGCCTTTGCAGTAAATAAGCCTTTAGAATCTCTTAGAGTTGATGTTATAGTGTATCCTCGACAACTAAGTCAAACATGTTTTCTTTTACCCATACAGCAAATATTTTCTGGCCAAAATATATTGTAAATATATGCTATATATATGTTGTAAACAGTGAAGTTCAATTAAATCATTTTTTTTATAAAAAATATATTTAGTTTCAACCTTCATATTACCAAAACATATTTCAAAATGTATTTCAGGGGCAAGAAAACAAATATCCAATCCTACAGCAACGTCTATATTCAGTCTTTTTCATTACTTAAACTTTTCATTAATTAAACTGTTTCATATTCCCACTTGTTATAGACAACAAATAATATTTTTCTTTAAATGTGTTCAAATGTCTTTTATTGGAATGAAAATAAATTGTGTGCTAAATGGATTTATATTTTATACATTTATTTTATAAATATATTTAAAAAAATATACAAAAGATGGCCAAAAATATATTAGTAGAAAATATATTTTGAAACATATTTAGCAAATATTTTTGGCCATATTTTGTATATTTAGAAATATATCTCAAATATATTTTAAAATATATTTCTCCCATATGAGTATTGCATGTAAACATCAAGCGTTACAATTAATATTCAACCCAGGTAAAACATTTTTCATGTGATCTATTTGCAGTTTTAAATGATACACTGTTAAGCCGCTTATTTGATTTGATTGTTCTAAACTATTTAGTTTATATTTGATCTGATCAATATTTAATATCTGATCACATCTAATAGTATTATATTTAAGATTTTACTTCTTGTACACCTAAAATGCACCAGTTATGTTCTAGCTTATAGTTCAGTTATGTAGCTTATACCTTCAATTATGAGCAGCTTATGTAACTACAGTTTAAAGTTGCTTCCCAACACCGCTGCTCAAACCTCAGAGTTACACAACACTGACAGTTGATGCTGAGACTGGAAGGCAGAATTCAGGACCACCACAGGTACACTGCATACACACACACACACACACACACACACACGCACACACTGTTAAATTACATCATGGGTTTTGTCGGTTACAGACTTGAGAATATGTGAATGCACAGTCACTATTTAATAAAAAAATATATACATTCAAAAAGGCACTTATTGTATAAATAAAATAGTAATGCATACTGCCAAATAATCTGCTTAGACAAGAAGAAAGGCTGGTCCAGCCCGCATAACCAACTGAACACCTAAACACTGAAAACGCAAGCCAGGACCCATCACCTCGCCTGTCTGAGTTCACTGATGCTCTTGTCTATATGAATAGAGCAAATTCCTGCATCAATGTTACAACTAGTGTCAAACCTTCCCAGAATAATGGAAGCTGTTCAAGCAGCAAATGGAGGTGCAATTATATTAACACTAATGGTTTTTATATTAAATGCTTAACAAGCACATATGGGGGTAGAGTTTGGGTGTACTGTACACATGCTTTTGGTCGTGTGTGCATTTATAACTACTGTAAATACACAGACAACTACATGCTAAAATTATCCACAGTCATATCTCTTGGGCAAAATGTCACTATTAATCTGCAGAGACTGTGCCGATGAAGATGAACTCATTGATAATGTATGAACGTGCCAGCTCAGGACTGCCAGCTCGCAGAATTCACACAGTCATTATTTCAGCATGTAATGAAAATATGATATTCATTTTGAGATACTGTCAACTGTACACCATTTTGGCACAAGACGTAGTTATTTATAGTGTAAGCGTGACAAAAAGAGATCACTTCTGCACTTTCAATGCTGAATAGGCTTGATTTCAGGACCCAAGGAAGGTATTTTCAGAGTTGGTGGGTGGATGATGCACAAAAGACAGGAACAGAATGAACATTTCGAGAAGTCATTTAAATGCATTAATCCTGATGCAAGAGGTTCCTGTGCTAAATACAGTGACAGTAACACTCCAATTAGCTAACAGCACTATGGTTTTATTTCTATGTGATTATGTTATCTGCCATCCACATTCAGACTGTCAGAATCAATCAAATTACCGATTGTTCCCAGACTGCACTACAAGTCACTTAAGAGCTTCTGACTGCTTTTAAGAAAGAGATGAAGTAAGGGAGGGAGTGAGAGAAGGGCAGGAATGACAGAACATGATGTAGTAGTTTAGTTCTCTTGACAAATTTTAATGTGCTCTGTGACACATAATGAATTTATGCTATTGATTGTTGAATCTGCATTCAACAAATATACTTTGCAATGCCAAGACAGAGAAATCTACACACAAGATACCTCACACACTTGTCTTTATTGCAGAAAACATTCATACTTCATATTCATGGGAAAAGTACCTACATAAATGTGTGTGAAAAATGAATAAATAAATAAAACAGAGTAGTGAGGTATATATATAACAGTACATTTAATGTCAGCAAACAGCCAAATTTAATTGATTATAAGTTATCTTGACAAATTCTAATGTGCTCTGTGACACATAATGCTTTTATGCTATTGATTGTTGAATCTGCATTCAACAATACATACTTTGCAATGCCAAGACAGAGAAATCTACACACAAGACACCTCACACACTTGTCTTTATTTCATACTTCATATTCATGGGAAAAATAAGTACCTACATAAATGTGTGTGAAAAATGAATAAATAAATAAAACAGAGTAGTGAGGTATATATATAACAGTACATTTAATGTCAGCAAACAGCCAAATTTAATTGATGTTTTGATGACTGAAACATTTAAAACAATGAAATCTGTACATCTCCATCTATTTTTAATTTCACTAATAGGTCTGCCTCATCATACCGTCAAATGTATTTTTAGTTACTGTTATGCAACTGCTGCTATAGCATTTCCAAGTCAATAAAATATTGAATGTTTTCACCAGAGGGCATTCCTCCTCACAGAAGCCAATTTTTCCAGGACATCATGACATCACTGTGTAGTGCAGGAAAAAAGTTAAGAGTCTCAGATTGGTTTTAAAATTAAATCAAAATATTATCAAAACCAAAAAATATTTTGTGACCTCGAATTCGGTGTAATATTCAGATGATTTTTTTTTTTCTACACAGCTAGTCATATTTTTAAATCTTTGAGAAAAGTTTATTTTGCTCACAAATGTTGCATTTATTTGATGAATTAAATACAGTAAAACTGTAATACTGTGAAATATTACTGCAATTTCTTGTTTGAAATTTCTCTGGTTTCTATTTAAATATATTTTAAAATGTAATTTATTCCTGTGATGGTAACATCAATACTCCAGTCTTCAGTGTCACATGATCCTTCAGAAATCATTCTAATATGATGATTTGGTGCTCAAACATTTAGTCTATTTTCATCAATGTTAAAAACAGTTACGCTGCTTAATATTTTTTGTGGAAACACTGATACATTTTTCAGGATTCTTTAAAGATTAGAAAGTTAAAAAGAACATGATTTATTGATAACAAAATATTTTTGTCACAATGTAAGAATATTTGTCACATTTGATCAATTTAATGCATCCTTGCTGAATAAAATTATCCACTTCTTAAAAAATAATCTGACCTCAAATGAATGGTAGAGTAGGTCTTTGCTCAGAGTTTCTGCTCTGACTTCAGTAAGATAACACATGTGACGGTGATGACTTGAGATGCAGATGGGTTCCTCATTTAGAAGAGGATGTGAGAAGCCGCGAGTGTTCACAGAAAGAAATTTCCATGTGTTTCCTCACCAAAGACTGTAGGTGTGAGTGCGTATATGTGTCTGGGTTTCACTCAGATGATCATTTTAATTAAACCTCTCCACCAGGCATAGGAGCAGCATTTAATGACATTAAACTTGGTTTATCTTAAGACACTGCTCTAGGCAAAACTTAACAACACGACCTTACACATTCTGCATTGAACAACTTAATTCCTTTACAATAAGGATTCCTATGATTGACCCCAATAAGTTTCAAAGGCAAGATAATTATTACATATTATTGGCACATTTACAGCATCTAAACAGAGTGGCATCTACTCCACCTGCAATATGAAATCTTTAATCACTATGCTTTTAAACATGTTCAACAAATTTACAAAGGCACTCTATCTTCACACATGACTGGCCCATTCCCACTTGAGAATATTGGAAAGAACAGTTAAATAAAATAAAACAAATATAAAAAAAAAGAGAAACATGAAGAAACAGTTCATCCAAAAATGAGAATTCAGTCATCATTTACTCACCCTCATGACATTACAAACCTGTATGATTTTTCTTTGTGGAACACAAAAGAACATATTCTGAAATTGTTTAACTGATTCTTTTTGTCTATACAATGAAAGTCAGTGGCCAATGTTCAAAGTCAAAGTTTGGACCCCATTATATGAACAAAATATCACCCTTTGTGTTTCACAAATGAGCATAAGTCATGTAGGTTTGGAACGACATGAGAGTAAGTAAATGAATTCTCTGCAAACTAACCCTTAAATCAGTTTTCATTTGCTCACAACACATCTGAGAGCAAATGTCCACAGCGGTGAATCAGACCTGCTATGTATCCAGTGCAATTGCCTCAGTCATTGCTATGTGGTAAGGCAAGCTCATTGACTCACATGTGCGAGATTGAGTCCACCACATCGACAGATTCAGGTTCCCAACATCCTCCCCGCAGGAGTTGGTTGAGTTGTCGGCGGTGCCCGCTTGAGATTTATCTTGATTCTGCACGTTGAATATTTTCGGGAGAGAAGCCAGCGCCAATGCTGAGGCCGGGGATGGGCCGCAGAGGCGCAAACGCAAAGCCTTGGCTGAGCGGTGGAGGTCACCAATGAAGCAGTAGCAAAAAGGGTTGAGAGAAGAGTTGGTGAGGCCCAACCATTGTGCAAAGGGTCTGGTCTGAAGGAGCCAATCTGGTGGATGGCGCAACTCACGGTCCAGCCAAATATCAGTCACATACATTGGCAACCAAGACAGAGCGAAGAGCAGCACCAAAGCTGCGACCATACGTGCGATCTGCCTGCGCCCCTGCAGCCTTGTTTCATGAAGTGCCTGGGAACGGGGGTCCAACTCTGTGAACCTTCCCTCAGAACCAGTGCTACGCAGCCGGCGATATGTGAGGAAGGCTAGAGTGAGATTAAACCCAACAGGTAGGCAGTAGAGGGCGCTGAACAGCAGGACATTGTACGCCTGTCGCAAGCGCGGCTGAGGCCATACCTCTCCACAGACGGGCAACACGATGGCCAGCCCTTCGATCAAAGCTACTTCATCACGCCTGGTAACTATTGCGACTGGCATGCAGATCACTGAAGAGACAAGCCACACGATTGTGACAGAGGCGAGGATGCGTCGACGAGTGAAGTAGGCGCGGGATTGTAGAGGTGAGTGAAGTGCATAGTACCGACTGATGCTGATGACCGTGATGCTCAGGACACTGGCGGAAACAGACACCGCTTGCGTGAAGGGCACCGCCCGACATAAAAGTGGCCCGTACACCCATGGCGTATAGATGCGGTGGCCCAGGGTGACGGGCATGCACACGAAAACCACTGCCAGGTCGCACACCGATAAGTTTATCAGCAGGCAACGGGTGGCGCTAGCACCAGATAGTCGCATGCTTCCATGCTGGCCCAGTAGGACTTTGAGGGACATGACATTCCCCAAAAAACCCACAAGGAAGGAAATAGAGTACAGGACAGTCAAGATAATGGTGCCAGGCTCTTGGATGGTGAGGAACAGTTGCCATTCTAAAGCTGCATTATCCTGGAAAAAGAAGGTGCTGTTGAAGAAGCTGGCTGGAGCGGACCTGCTCTTATTTTGTGGTTCACGCTGAAGGTCCAATGCCCTGGGAAGGTCGTAGGGCAGCGTTGGTGGCTGATCTGGGGTCAGATTCATAGTGGTTTTCCCGTGATGTTGAGTGGGTGAACTATCACTGAACTACATCATAACTATATTAACGTAACTAAAACTACATATTTTTAATTTACTTTTCATGTGCCAAAGTTTCCATTTATGCATTAAAAAGCTTGAAGACAATGAAGGAAAACAGAAGATCTCAAATCCATTGTTCTTTCCTTCGTTGTTTTAAATACAAACAAATCTCTTCCTCACTCAGTACCAAATACAATATTCACTTTTATCTTCCCAGACAATATAGATGACATCAAAAGCATAGAAGACCCTCTTCTTTATCTAATATGTGTACCTCCTCTTCGTCCCTTTTTTCTTCCTTCAAACCTTAAGGTAATCTGTGTCACATATGACCTGAAAAAATACACACACGTAAGTATACAGGCACATAGACTATACATATTCAAATATCCTTGAAAAGAAAGGAGAAAAGCCACAAACGCTCACAAGTAAAAGCTTTCAAAATCCTTTCATTTATTTATACTTTCAGTGTGTATAAGGGCAGCTGAGATTCCCACATCAAACTGCTAATTTACTGCTGTTAGCAACTTAAATTAAGACTGACAGGTTTTTACATTAAATTAAAGCAATAAACGATAGCTTAATGTTTACCAATTCATCAAACTGATATAGTCATGTTGAAGTATATTCGTGAATAAGTACACTGCAGTGTAATTAAATACAGAGTACAATACAGTGATTCATTAAAACTCCCAAATTTATTTTTCGTTTTGTATATCAAATCTAATCTTGTATAATAATATGTGTGCTGACAAAGGAAAATTTAAGATGTATTTAAAAGAGTTAGTATTATTCATAAGCAGCTTATTAAATCACTGAACCCTCGATTAAAATGTTAATGCTATCAATAATAATAATTAAATATAAAATATATTTTAAAACTACGACGCATATTCACCAGTCGACACAGTAACGTTACACAGCTAATTTTACGCACAGTTGAATTTGAAATTGGTACTTACTTTACTTAGATCAAACACAGTATCTTCCAGTGGGTCAGAAATTAAAATATATCCTCCAGGTAAAGATCAACGTGCATTTTCCAGCAGACTTCCATTAAATCCAGCGCTGTGGTGCGTCTGTTACCTGTTCACGACCTCTGGTAAAGGAGATGAGTTATCGGTTGAGGTTCAAGCTTTATTTAACCGTGTTCGGTCTCTTCATGCGCCCCCTCGCGGTAGCATCAAGTCACTGATACAGCCACCGGCCACCAGCTGTGCATTCCTCCTGTCCTTTAAATATTTAAGATGCAAAGCGATTATGTAAGTATCATTAAATTAACAGCAGTGACCTGAACATTCCCACCCAACTTCTATTATTCCCTATACTGTAAAAATCTGTTTCTCTTTACTGAAATAGGCCTACATCCGTCTGGACACAGTGGACACAGCATATTTTTAAATTCAGTACTGCATACTTTACAATTTAAATAATATTATTTCCCCGCATTATAATACACTATTGTCATAAAATAATGCCACGTTACAATATACGTTAGCTAATGGTCTAAGAAGGCTTAATTTCACTGCAATAATATCACTGGATGAAAACCTAGCTCACATAGATCCGCACCCGTGCACCGCTGTTCGTCGTTATTGACCTCCTACTCTCTTAATCTGCACGACAGTGTTAGGATACTTTCTCCTGTCAGCACATTTCAGTTAGTCTTCTGAATTCATTACACTGAAGTGTTTCCATTTTCTACCACACCATCTGTGCAGAATTTCCGCAGCGTCTGTGCGTACTGCAATTTCTCTGGGGCATTATTCGTCTAACCCCTGTTATACAGATGCAATTACAACCATATCTTACAGTCAGATGCGCTGAACCGTCACTTCATTTAAATAACCAAGACTCAAATAAAGTCCTTGGAGACTGACAAAGGTTCAAGCAAATCTGGTAGCATATATCAAAATGATTTAACATCAAGACACAGTCAAGTAAGTATTCGGGGCTTTTAAATGCCTAGAAAAGTACTCTGTACTACGGATAACAGTAACAGACAAAGTCTTGTAAACTGCAGTAGAAGTGCATTTTAATTATAAAATTTCTTCTTTAAAAAATTGTCCTCTCATTCCCGCTTTCACCTTAGCGCCAAAAAATCCGCGGGCACTCGCACGATTCAAAAAAGTAACCGTCAACTGACCAACTCAAGGAATTAAAGAGACATGTATTTGTTTGAGCATTAAATTGTTTCAGAAAGTGACATGGCCAGGTGAGGATTACAGATCACAGAATAATTATCAAATGGTATGGATATTTTAATTTTGCAATAAGAATCTGAAAGAATATTAGGGGAATCGTTTTTTTCGATGAATAAAAACGAGGGCGTTATTACAGAAATATTATCCGTTCAGAGTGTTGTTGTACTGTTGTGTACGTTACCTGGGTGTTGATAGTTCAGCTAAAATCATGCTGAAAATACAGAGACGTTTTTATGTGAACTTTGTACAGTAGCCTACTGCGAGAGAGACTATGAAAAGAGGTTCTGATGAAGACAATGAAGACAATATATATTGGGTTAAATGTTTAACCCAACCTTCTGGCAAGTAACTCAACTGCTGGGTTCGTCCATATTTTACCCAGCACTGAATTGTATTCAACCTATCATTTTTTTCAGAGTGTTAAACCAAATCATTGTCTATGCTAGCAAAATCGGTATTCTTTAATGTTTTGATTATGAACCAATAACGTTACCTTATATAATTTTGTAAATACAATCCAGGAACAACACAAGTTTAGACTACTTTTCTATATGGGATTTAAACATAGCAGTTTATTAGCAGCCCAACAGCATTTTTTTTAAGTTGTACTATAACATGGTCTATTTTAAAATGTACTTTCTCTTACATATTTCATGCAGTTTTCAAACAAACAAGTCTACAAATTCGGTTCAGAACTTTGGCATTCGTTCATTGCTTATTTCTTTCCATTTTATGCATCAAGATTCTTGGACCTTTTTTTTTTGTAAAGCATACCTTGATAAATGCATACCTTGACCAGGTGAATTTATTTTTCTCTTCTTCAGGCACTGATGCTCAACACCCTGCACCAGATAAGTTCATTTTAATATATTATTAAAACATTGAATCCAGGCTCAGAAAATAATTTTCTGACATGTACAACATCTTAATCACAAATGAAAAACATAAAAAACATGAGAAAATCCATAAGAATTGTTATCAAAACATCAATTTATGACGACTTTTTCTTATTCACATTTAGAAAGGAGTAGGCTCATTTGTTATGGTCTATACAATAGAAAGCTAACAAGAATACGCTAGGGGAAAAAGTGTACATTTACAGAAAGAAAGGTTACTGTATGAAAATGTTAAGAAAGGCAGAATATTTCTTCCTCATATTTCCTTCCATCATGCAACTGCATTATATGGTACAGAATCATAGATCCGAACATTTGGATTGTCTCTATATGATGGTAAGTTACTGAATACACGTAAATACTGTAATAAGACTCACATATTTCAGAGCAATTTGACATTGTGTCTATTGAGTGGTAAAGGTGCATTGTATCCATTTGTGTTGCTTGCTAAATAATTCACTTTCTCTAATATTCAGTGTTTATGTGAAACATCTAGTGTTGCATTGAAGCTTTTTGTGCATGAGTGTTTTTATAGGATTGTAACTTTAGTGGTTGCCTGACACTAACATGGTCAAAGCATGTCTGTGCATGATCTTTGAGGTTTAGGGATAGAAGCCCTTTCCTGCTGGCATCCAAACACGGCGTCCACTTGCGTTACATGAAAAGATAATTCAAACAACACGCAACCTCAATTGACTGAGGGTGTCACAAAGTCATAAAAGATACAGCATTATAGCATTTTCCAGTTTAAAATGACATTTCTACCCGCTAATGTAATTAGTGATATTTATTAAAATCAAAAGAACACCTATGTTCAAGAATCAAGGTGTGATGTTTTGAGAGTGGCATTAGATACCACACCTTATGCATGATAACATTAGCGGTTGACTGGCGCCATGACAACGTCTAACACTGATAAGTCAGCCTTATGACACTGGATGCAAGTAAATGAAACCAACAATACTGCACTTGGTAAAGACAGCTAGGTTATCTTACACTACATCCACACAAGTCATAGTGACTGCATGACAAGGAGGAAATTTCCTTAGTTTCATTGTCCTCGTCGCTTTTTTCTTTCTGCACAATTCGTTTTTTTCACCTTTCTCCCGTGGAAAGTTGGCAAAACCACATTGTTGGTGGCACAAGTCCAGTGTCCATATTGCAGATCCATCAACACCACAGAGAAGTTTTTCCCCATTAATGTTAAACAGAAATAAGGAAAAGGCTGACCGTGGTGAAAATCAATTCTGATTCACTACAAAACAAAACAAAAATCTCCTGCTAAAGAACATGAAGCCTTGATGACAAGCCTGAATAGAAAAAAAGATTAACATGTGGGGCAGTGGGGAGGCATTTCTCTTTTTGTCCAGGTATCCCTTCTTCACCTTTTTCCACTCAGAGCAAATTTTCCTCCGTTAGAAATATTCACATTTAAAGTGTGCACATACACACGAGCACCCACAAGTGTATTCACAAATTCAAGTGATATGTCTACAAAACATGTACTATTATTTCATCACAGAGTTATTTTGACATTGTTTTTCTTACAGGTATTCTTCTCTGCAGCTCTAAGCCACGGCAAATGTTGCACTGCACTGTTACACAGAAGATTAGTGCACTGAGTTTGTAGTGTTGATCATTTAGACGTTTTTTTTTTTAAGTACAAAAACACCTACTATTTACAAAGAGCAAAGCTTGTGAGTTGTGCTGTTTTAAAACACACTCACTAATGCACAAGGCAAACACGCCATGCACACAAACACACCGATAGTGTGCTGTGCAACTGTTTCCCTTCTAGAATAAGATACTGAATGTGCATAATGGCTCAAAGGCTTGATGGCTGTCAATTCACACTGTGGTACACCATAGATTACACTGTACTGTAAATACAAAGAGTGGCCTTTCATGACAGGAACGTTTGTTTAACTACAGAGTCACAAGTATGTGATTCAGTTAACTCATGAACATTTGTAAACGAGTAAACTTCTCTGTTAACATCAAATAGCAATGATGAATACCTTGAATTGTGGCTGTACTAATAGAATGCTGCCATATTGTCAGGAACTGCAGAGAAAGTGCAAAAGCTGCATCTTTAAAACCTCGTTAAACTATATGTAATCTTGCAAAACACTTAAAAATACAACTCCATCATAAAATCAAATGTCATAGTGACATTTCTTGCAAGGCAAGAGATTTAAAAATGAGTGGTATAAACCATTATCCTGTGATAATGTGGTCCTGCAGTCCTTGCCAATATGGCTGCCCTGAGAGAATCTCTGTAACGCCCCATTCACACGGGGCGTCAGCATCAACGCTTCTCGTTTACTTTGAATGGAGTGACGTCAAGCGTTGCCGAACTGAGTTGTTGGTCCATTGCGTCACGTTGGGTCCGTTGCTCGCTGCAGAATTTGAAAACATTTAAACTTTAAGCGCCAACGCAGGCTTCAGCCAATCAGAAAGCCTTATGTGAATACCCTTGCACAGACACTAGCCAATCACGTTCATGCAACACCAGAAAACTAATGTGATTAGCTGTTGTCACTATGACGGTCGCGCCAGCACCAAGCTTCAGACACGCCCTCCATCAAGCGTTGACGCTGACGCCCTGTGTGAATTTACCGTAAGTGTAGTATGGGAGCTACTGTGCTGACGACTGAGAGGAGTCCTCCAGAAGAGGGCAGTGTAGGTGCTGTGATGATTAAGGGAGTAAAAAATGGCAGTTTGAATCAAATTTGGCAGAATGGAGTCTTTAAGAAGCCAGAGTAGGTAAGCATGGATGACTGGTTCCAATCAAATAAAGATGTTAGGGCTGAACATCGAGGTGGAGACAAACTTCGTACTGGTGAACCTGACAGGTAGATGACTATTGGTTACGCATTTGAGGATAGTTAATGGATGGCGGAGTGGGGTCGGTGGATAGCTGAATTTGGTCGGCTGTTTGGAGCTGAACGGCTGATTAGGTCTGGTCGCATGTTGGGCACCAGACCGTTCTGGGATTCTGATGGCATGGATTGGTCTGGGCGGCTGGTTGCCAGATATTTGGCCCTCATGCTTGAGGTGTACTGCAACACAGGGTGAGAAAACAAGGAAAAGGGGAAGGAAGACACCATCACATCATTCTGAAGAGTTCATTTTACAATACGATATAAACACTTTTTTCCTAATGTGGCATAATTATTTAGTCAAAGTGAGGCAAAGTTACAGCGTCTAAATGGCATTAGGACAGAGTATAGCTGTAGCTCGTACAAACACGAAGCACATATAAATATGAACCTCATTCTGTCGTTCTCACTCACATGCGTAACAGACAAACTGACAGTCATTTGGACAGCCTGACGGTTTCTTAAAGTCAAGAGTTACTGTGATGATGCATATTATCATTATAAGATACCTTTCTCCTGGGCTTTTAAGTGCATGTTCGATTAAAAGAGTGTAATTAATGTGAAAATGAAAGAAAGGAAGTTAACACCATGACAAATAGGGAAAAAAGAACAGTAGATAAGAATGACACATATAGATAATGCAGCTATATGTGGGATTATATTAACAACTGTTTAGGGCTGGGGTTATACTGTGAGACACTTTACCAAACAGACATGCATGAGTTTTTTTTGTTGGGTGAGAAAGAGACAAAATTCATGCATATTTTGAATCATACAATCCAGAGGAGAAATTATTCCATAATATATCGGCAATTCCAATTCCGGCAAAAACAGGCACCAAAAAACAGCATCCTGGACCATGACATTATTGAGATTTAGATTACATCCTTTAAAAGAAACATGGTTTCTTGGGTGGTTTCTCCAGCCCAGAGTTTTAATACGCATGCGTCACGTCCAGGACCCGTAAACACAAAATCAAAAGGAAAAAAAACACCCAGAAAGTTAGGCGCAGTGAGAGTGGTGCTTTGAAGAGGTCTGAGTGTTCTCATTTACTGAACTCAAACTAGTGGGAGAATGAAAGATGCCCTCGCATGCCAAGTCTGATTAAAAGATCTGCCCTGTCCCTTCAAAAGAGTACAGTGCTCCCCTATTCACCGCGTATGAACCAGGAAAAGCATTCTCTGGTCTCGCACTATACATGCAATCATGCAAACTCCAGGATTCTGTAGCATTGCAAAACCCACTTCCACTCAGTGAGGGGTCTTGACTTAAAAGAGGAGATCATAAATGACATATCAGAATACATTTTAAAGAAATAGTTTACCCAAAATGCAAACTCTACCACCATTTACTCCAAACCCATAGAAATTATCTTCTATAGAACAAAAGAGGAGAAATTTAGCAAAATGTTCATGCAGCCCTTTTTCATACAATGCACATGATTGGAAATGGACACTGTTAAGTACTTAAAAATTACAAAGAAAGGCCATAAATATACCCTAAAAGTAGTCTATACTAACAATGCATTATTACAAATCTTATGAAGGTGTACAATAGCTTTGAGAGAAGAGACCGAAATGTAAGTTATTTGCAGAAAAGCTTCCTTTTATATTTAACTACTATTAGATGTATCAGTTTTTGATACATGTAGATTCTGAACATTTGAAAGTGTTTCAATGCTCGTTTTCCACAGCGCCAGTACACTAGTACCAACTGCGCTTTCTCCTCACTCTGACATCAAGGTGACAGAGTATTTTAATTAAGTATATAGTCTGTTGCACTGTATGTTTAGCGCTTCGCTATTTTTACACGCTAGCAGCTCATGATCCAGCGTTTGTACAATCCGTTCACAATAAATGCAGCAAACTCCATCTTTGCATGTTGTGTGTTTAACGTGCATTTGGAATTGCAATATGTTGCAAATTATCATCATATTTCTAAGATTTCCAACTTTTTTGTGAACAGATAATTATAGAATTGCACATTCATGTTTGTAAAAATAATAATAATAATACCCCATGGTATTGAAAAGATTTTGTATTGAAGATATATAGTAAATTAAAGTGTAAGGATATCTTACAACTTGATTTCGTTATCTTCCTCACATAAAGCCATCGCTAGGCTTCACTTGTATAAACAGCTTTTAGGGTGCCTTTTTTGTGATGCTTGGACCACGTCCTTCCCATTGCCATTAACATTTCTTGTATGGAAAAGAGAAACTTTTATTTCACGCTCCAAGGGAAAAAAAATAAGCAAATGATGACAAATTTGTCTGGATCTATTTCACCGTGTTGTTTGTGAGGACTCATAATTAGCGTCGCATACAGGCTGCCAAAATGACCTTCGAGACTCTTTACGTGTGTGTGTGTGTGTGTTTGAGTTGACAATGTTCATCAATATGTTAAAACTACACTAAAAGTGAAGTTTTACAGTTGTCAAAGCTGGTAAATACATAGACGAGCATAAATATTATCACACTAACATCCTGTTTTCTGGATTATCTAAAGAAATATAAATCAATTATGTCAAGCATGGGGCAGGGTTTCAAGAAGATCCATTCCTTTTGCTAAATGAGTAACTGAATGTGTGACACTGCACTAAATAACGACTGTACACCTACAAAAATGTGTGTTTGTGTAAATGTGCTTGTGCACTTACTGACGGCGGGGGGGATTCTCTGCCAATGAGTGGCGTGTTCTCGCACCGAGGGGTCTGAAAGTTAGCATTCTGGCTCCTGCGTCACAAACGAGATACCAGTTACTCTGACTCCCTCTTCAAGGGAGGGATTTCCACACCGCGATGCACTAAACTTTACAAATCTGATAGAAAGCTTTGAACTGCAGGGTAGGAGAAATACGCAAAGCCACTGAGAGATACCACTATGCACTATATACGTAGATCATGATAGATATCTTTTGGGTTGCGTAAAACATTTTTAATCATATAGTAAAACTCATTGCACAAGCTGAATTATCTACATATACTTCCCATGCCATATTATATTTTTTTCTACACACCATTCAGGGGCTCTATATATAATAACTTTAATTAAGAAGTAAAACCCATGCAGTATTAGCAACTGATCTGAAGCCTACAGTAAATCGAGCAAAGCCCATGCAGTAATCTAGGCTAGCGAGCCTATGCTACAGAACCTGTAACACCGGTACGGTCCTTCAAATCCAGCCCATGCATTAGGATGAGGTTAGCGTGGCTACACTCACATGTACTCAGTAACTGGTGCGTTGCTGACAGTGTGTGCCGCAGCGGGGAGACTAGCCTCGCTGCCGTAGGTGCTGCTGCCACAGCTGTACAGACTAGGCATGTGTACGCGGTACAGGTTATCGTGCGGCGCTCGCGGGCCGAGTGGGGCCGAAGTCTCATCACCATCCTCCTCCTCAGACCTTCGGACAAATTAGCACAGGTGAAACACGTGCCCCTGGGTCAGAGGGGAGGGAAAAGGTCTCTTCTCTCACTAGACTTAGTGAGGATCTCTTTAAAACATTTTTCACGCCAGTCCTAAAATGACTCTAAAGCATACTAATGGATACTAGCAAAAGGACACGTTTCATGCATTTGTTTCCTCAGATTCATCTTTGTCATTCTTTTCAAAGTGAATGTTCAAGACTGTATTTATTGTAAAAATATTTGATAGAAATAAAAAAAATCTAATCTTACTCAAGCTAGAATCATTTTATGCTTTATACGAACTACATGCATTCAGATCAAATTTTCTCTCAAATCCTCAAGTAGAACAAACAAAAGTATTTCAATACCTTTTAGCCAAAAATTTGTTTTTTTGGACATGCATAATATTTTTATACTGCATAATATTTTCGTAATGATTGAATAAAATGATTGAAATTGAAATAAAAATATAATAAATACACTACTAGTTAAAGTCCAGGATGAGTAACATTTATTCTTTGAAATAAATTAATATTTTGTACAGTAAAAACATTAATTTGATGAAAGTAAAAACATTTATAATGTTACAAAATATTTATATTTCTAAATCATTTAAACGTTCTCATTCATTCAGTATGACACTGAAGACTGGAGTAATGGCCGCTGAAAATTCAGCTTTGCCATCACAGGAATAAATTAAAACTTTAAAATGTTTAAATGAAAAAAAAAAAAATTAATCATAATTTTTTTTCTAAAAATGAATGATAGAGTTTATTATATTTTATAATATTCATATGAAGATAAATATTAAATTTAAATTACTGATTTAAAATCACTATTGATTTGAGCTCTTTGCGATGTTTACTGTGAAATCTAATGTACATCAAGCTCTTGTTGTCCTTAACTCTTGATTTTCATATTAATGCCTTTTAATGGCATATTGAAGGTTGTGGTTAAACTAATAAGCAAATAGTTTATCTGTTAGCTGATGGAAAAACCAAGCTCACAGCTCATATTCCAAACCAAGTCATCTGGGCATTTTTAGAATAAGTGTAATTGGCAGTCAGGATGCTAAAACAACAACAAAAGTGACTTGTGGTCAATTAGGAATGGGGCAGCATCTCAATTTCATTTATTATGCAGTTGCTTCAATACATGTGCATGTTCAGTGAAAAAAAACCTTTTCAACAAAAATCCTACAGCCATGAATGCTAGCTAGAAACAAATCAAGTGAATTTAAGAATCTCTCAAGAACTACTGTGGATTTCCATTGCATGTCCAATGGATTGTCCTCAGCAACCTTTGAACGTTCTCTCAGTGATTTGAGTCATGCATTAAATCAACAAACAACCACTATGAATCGCATTTAAAACGAAAAAGGGGGGGTCAACGCATTTTAAAAAGGGAATAAAAAAAGAAATAGTGGATCTGTGAAAGTGTAGATTTGGATGCCACTTTGATCAAGATATCTTTCATACGTGTAACTCTAAACAGACCTTTTCCAGACCAGCTTGCCCAGTGAGTAATCTCATCACCAAGCATGTTTCAATAATGATTATACTCTTCACAAATGCACATTAGCCTTTCTTGCAGTTTCAAGATAGTCCAAAGGGAGGCAGCATCTTCCACAGAAATGTCATTCTGCCTTTGCACAGAATTTAGAATAGGGTCTCTTTGTTCTTTCCCTTTACACAAGCGTTATTGCAGACAGATGCTATACGGAGTCAAATAACAAATACCTCCATCGCCGTAATTTAAAATACTCTTTTCAAAATGTACTACTATTTTGCTTTTATGTAAGCTATATTTAGGTTACAAATAGAGCACAACAAAACAAGTGCGTCTCACACATACTACAGGGCAGTGGGTTTTCCAAATCTATGACACAATGAGGAATGAACGACAAGACAACAGAAGCTACACACAGTCATGAGAAGATGATTAAGAAGTGAAAACAGAAGGAGCAGATGTGAAAATAAAAAGCATTAAAAAACACGTGACTGGCAGTCAATTCTCTGTCCATGAACTGAAGTCCTGGCCTGTGCTGCGTTTAACATACCTTTGCCCTCCTCAACCCACCTCCCATTTTTTGGTGCATTTTGACCCTTGCCCTCTCACCTCTTGCTCTGCCAGGTGTGAGGCACACTGCAAACGATGGAGCTAAACATTAGCGCAGTGACGAATGAGAAAAGGACCAGATAAATAAGCCCCTCCACTCCATCATAACACAGTCCGGTCAGAGCCTGCACATAGTCCTGTGAGAAAGAAAAAGAAAGATGAACAGTCATATGAAAAGTCTTGCTTTGGAAGTCGTTCAACACTCTAAAGCAGGGCTCCTCAAATCTTTCCCTGGAGGGCCAATCTGCTGCAGAGTTTAGCTCCAACCCTGATCAAACTCACCTACCTGTGATTTTCTAATAATCTCGAAGACTCTGATTAGCATGCTCAGGTGTGTTTGATTAGGGTTAGAGCTAAACGCTGCAGGAGTGGGCCAGATTTGAGGATGCCTGCTCTAAATAGTGGCATAAATGCATTTGCACAGGTAGTACAAGCATAATCATGGGAACTAATATATGCGTGTTCCTTCAACTTCAAACACTTTTATGCCCCTTTTGTAATACAAACGTTTGGGGTTAGTAAGAGTATTAATGTTTTTGAAAGAAATCTCTTGAGCTCAGCACAAGACTGTGTTTATTTGATAAATACAGTATATTGTGAAATATTATTACAATTGATTCAACTTGATTATTCTTAAAAATGTATCTTTTATTGCTTTGTTTCAAGATTCTCTGAATACAAAATTCGAGAAATAGACACATTTTGTAACATAAAAAATGTATTTACTGTCACAACTAAACAATGTAATGTGTACTTGCTGAGAAAAATATAATTTCTCAAAAATAATAAAATTCCACAATCGTACTTACCCCATACTTTTTTTTACGGTAGTCTGTGTTGAGCTTGTTACTCCCAAAATGTAATTTATTACTTGTTACTCCTTTCAAAAGTAATATTATACTTATTACTTTCTGACAACAGCAATTACACTTCTAGTTACATTACTTTTCCTTCACGCCCCACAGAAATTTAATTGCGCATCTTACCCAAAATGTATTCTGAAATGTTACTAACAATATTTTTCTAAAAAGATTTTTGATTATAATAATATAAATATATAAGATAAGAGGGATGTGGATGGGCAAGCCATTTAATGCCACAACTTACACATTGGTGTTTAGATCATCTTCTCTTCGCACAAAATCAATGTAATGGCAACATTTTCATCTGCTGAATGTAAATCTTATTAGTAATTAGTTACAGTACTAGTTACTGCACAAAGTAATATTGTTAGTGTAACTAGTTACTGCCCAACACTGTATGTCCTGAATACATTTTACTATGCATTTCACCATAATTTTATTAATTTTTTATTTTTCAAATGCCCTTTCCATATAGATTTTATTGTTTTGCACTTATCCCAAACCTAGACTTTCCATTTTAAACACAAAAATAAACTGAATACTCATAGTGTGAAACTGATCACACTATGAGTGTGAAAGTTTTTGTAAAACACAGATATTGGGGGTAAGGTGGGTCAGAGGAAACATATTTTAACATGGCTTTTAATAACAATAATAAATGTATTTTATTTAGCACCTTTAAAAGTGTTATGCAGTGATTACACAGAATTTACTTGGCAGTTTAAAGATATTGACAAATTCTAATATTTTTCATATTAACACACGTACCATGTGCAGGCTCCGACAGTCGACCAGGGCAGTGAGGTGGTGGAGACTGACTTCAGTGGAGTTTAACACCGCCTGCATCTCCTCTAGGTTACTCTGATAACCACCCCATAGAGAGAGAAAGAACATAAACAAATAAACATCCATATACCGAGTACAGAATATATACTTAGTACTGAGTCTCTTGTACAGTACTGAGTACATCCATAATCTCGCACCTTAGTCTTGGGGAATTCCCGAACAGCTGAGCGCAAGAGCTCAGAAACATCATCCTGCATCTCCACAAGAGCTTTATGGCTTCCGGAGAGTTTCTGCAAATCAGAGAACCGATTTATAATTCATGAAACAGAACAAGAGAGACAATGAGAACAGAGGAAGAGTAATTATGTACCTGCTGAAATGGGTTGCTCTGTCCCATGCTGCACTTCAGATAATACTGCATGATATCTAACACACAGAGATAATAACAAATACATATGAATTACAATAAATATGTTCATTCTTTTACTCCTCAAATGTGTGACATCACATAATGATAGATTTCCCAAACACTCCCCTTGTCTTGCATCGATCAATACACAGCTATTCTTGATCAGATTCTGATATATTGTTGAAATCACTTTTCAAAGAAAACAGCCGATGCAAACTTACAAAACTTAGCAGTAAATCTGTTGGAAGCACTGCATGCATCTGCCTCTCTTGAGTCACTGTGACCCGCTAGTTCATTATTTACTAAGCCAGCTGGCTGAGATTACTGACAATGCCAACTAGCTTCATTTGTTAGGATATCAAGTTTATTTTCTGTGTGTATGTGTGATTATGAGTGAGAGAGAGATAACTGTAAAGGCGCTGCATGAATCTGAACCCTATTACTGTGTTCATGTGGTTGAAAAAGACAAGAGAGAGAGAGAGAAGCAGTAGTGGAATGACCTCGGGCAGTGGTTTAATGATTAATTAACATCACAATCTAAATCATCACACTCATAGCGGGTGCAGATGGAGAAGATAAAAATATAATATTTTTAAATAAAATGTCACTGTAAGAAACCTATGAACCGGCCAATATGGCACACTTTTAGCTTTAAGATATGTTTGAGTCAATTTAAATAAATATTGTATAAACTAATTTTATTTTAGTAATTTTGTGTATTATAATTTGCTACTATTACATGATATAATATATTAACATACATAACCATTCAAAAGTTTGGGGTCTGTAAGATATTATGTGTTTGAAATGATCTCTTTTACTCGCCAAGACATAAAAAAAGAATACAGTAAAAAAAAATATTGTAAAATATTATTGCAAATCAAAATAACTTTATATTTGAATATGTTTTAAAACTTAATTTATTCATGTCTTGACAAAGCTGAAAAAACTGAATTTTGAATCTTTGATGAATAGAAAAGAGTAATTTAAAAAATGCTTTATAAATATCTTTACTGTCACTTCAGATATTCACTATTCATTTCTTATTCTAAAAACCTTATTGACCCCAAACTTTTGAACAGAAGTGTATTATGTGTCAGCAAAATGTATATGCAGGAGGAAGTAAATACACATGTAAAATTATTTACAAGATATATTGTCCTGCAGACACACCTCCCATTGCCTTACCTTCAACAAAGAGAAATGTGAATGCTTCCAGCAGTGAAGCATAAGTGTGTATGCAAGTGTGAATGAGAGTTGATTGTGAATGTGTTGTGTAGGTGCTGAGAGGGTCATGAATTGTATCCCCTGTGGGAACTAATTAGCAATGACATTCATGTCTGTCCAGGAAAGCCAAGGTCTGAGAGCAAGATACAAAACCTGCTTTGTACATAAACACCGTTTAAGAAAGCCTCCTCTGCATAGCAATGCTCCAAGACATTTCAAGTAAATGAATGAGAGTGATTGTGAGCATACACATTTTCAGTGGGGAGTATTGAGTTCAAGTCTTTGAAGATGCATTGAATTATAAGTATATCAAATAATTAATAAAATGCAAATAATGCATTTAGTACTTTCTTTAATCTGTATTCCTACTACTTTTGTTAACATAACTTATGTATCCGTTTCTGTCTGTATATAATTGTCTATGCCGTTGTAGGCTTTTTTGTGATCTGAACCTTGTTGCAAGCATCTAAATGCCCAGTGAACCCTGCATAAACTGTGTGAAAGACAAACAAACTCAACTTGACTTTGGAGCACATACCTTGGTTGATAACGGCGTTCTCACGTGTCACTTTGGTGACGTAAGAGTCAGGGGCAACACAAAAATCACTGGCAGTCTGAGGAAGAGAACAACACACACACAAAGCAAACCCTCAAATACAGACACCACTTTTTCTTTAATCTAAAATCCTCACTTCAAACATACTACAATTTCAAGCTTTTGGGGTCAGTTATATTTTGAAGTATTTAATATTATTCAGATAGGACTCATTAAATTAATCAAATGTCACAAAAACTTCTAGATCCAATAAATGCTTTTCTTTTGAACTTTTTAATTATCACCGAATCCTGAAAATGATGCATCGCGATTTCCACAAAAATATTACATTTCACAACTATATTCAGCATCAAATCAGCATATTAGAATGACTTTTGAAGGACAATGTGACACTGAAGACTGGAGTAACGATGCTGAAAATTCAGCTTTGCATCACAGGAATAAATACAATTTTAAAATATATTAAAATAGAAAGCAGTTATTTTACATTGTAATAAAATTTCGCAATATTGCCGTTTTCAAATATCACCGTTGATTAAATAAATACAGCCTTTGAGAACATAACAGACTTTTTAAAACATATTTACGGCCCCACACTTTGAACAGTAGTGTATATACTTATTTTATTATATATTATCCTAAAGAACATAATCCCACATTATTTGTCTCTACACTTTTAGACAGCCATAGAACAAAACAGAAATATATTTGCATAAAATCTAAGAGCATTAAAGGTGTTTCTGCTAATATACTCACCACAGCAACAGTAAACTCCAGCCCAAGTGAAGCCCAGCTGATCACCAGCGTCAGCACACCTAGCAAACAAACGCTGAAGGAGAGAAAGAGATGATTCATCACCACAGACAATTCACACTCAGTATGAAAATATTGTGTTTACAGTCATGCGCTTTCAATGGAAAAAAATGCTTATTTTAATTCTTCTCTACAAAATGGCTGTCATTTGAGTCTTTTAATGCTGGGACTATTCAAATGAGTGTCTAGTTATTCCTGTGAGCAAAGCCGAAATGATTCTGTGTTGTTGATGGATATTTTCTTGTTTTTAAACTTGTTTCGGCTCATGGTGAGTAACCCAGTTTGAAAACATCTCTGGGGATTCAAACAACCTCCCACTGACCAAATGTGCTTCTAGATACACATGCGCCCTTAAAACACTACTATAAACACAAACAAACACAAGAGCACACAACACGCAGCAGAAGGGGTGTCTAATTGCAGAAGGAGTGAAAAAGTGAGTCAGAGTAGACTAAATAGATTCGGTCATTGAATCTTTCTTTTCTCTGCCAACTCCTCTCTCTGATTCGTGCTCTCTCTCTCTCTCTCACACCATTTCTAAAGGCTTTCAGAGAATGAATCTCAATTTTGCATAGTTACAGGCTAAAAATAGGCATTTTCACACAACGATTTCCAACCTGGAAAGTTCCAAACTGAAACTGTAAACTTAGGTTGTGCATTTTAACCGGAGAAAGTTCCCTGAAATATCACATGATCTTGCACATCAACATTCTGACATACATTATTTATTTTTCTTACACTTCAATATTTCTTTGTTGTGAGAGTCAGTCAATTACATTCCTTAAATTCTACTGATGTGTGTTCAGAGTTTAATTCCAGGTCATTCATTCCCTATATTGCCATGTCACATCTCAAACCGTCCTGTCGAATTCAGTAACACCCATAAATATTATTAAAATTAGATTTTAGAACACTGTTGTTTTTATTTATATACTCGTATAGTATTTATGAATGCTTTAAATTAGCTTTTTCATTTTAGATGCACTTCAAGATTTAGTCATTTTGTTTAGGTTTTCTTCAGAATTTCTATTCGTTTTTTTAGATACTTCTATTTAGCATTCATTTTAATTCAGGTTTATTATTATATAAACTTGTATAATTATTATTATTAATATTTTATTTTAGCTTTATTTTAGTTATGAAAATTTAAGTTCTAACCATTTTAGGTAACAATAACAAATTGTAATAATAAATGTATATATTGGATAATATTGAGTAAATAATGTAATTTTGGATAGAAATAAAAATGATACATTTTGGCACTAAATAAAAAGAACATTGTTGTTTCTTAAAAGGTACAGAAAAGGTTATTTAGGAACCATTTTGTGATAGATTACATGGGTGGCTGTGTGTGATATTAACTAAAACACGTGTTAATAATTTCTGTACTTACCTGATTAAGATGCTTCTTGAGTTGCGTATGAGACCAACCAAAACCAGCAGGCAGATTATAACATCAAAGAGCAGCAGACTCAGATAACCCAACCACCTACAAAACACACATACACGTGATCTCTTCCAGATGGCTGGAGATGGCTTTATAACTCAGTAACACGTCTGGACTTTATTATTGAGAAACTCTATTGTGTATGTCCATAAACTCTAATTTACTTCTTTGGACATTTAAGTCATTCTTATCTGAAAAACAAGTCATGCCAGACTACTTCTTTGTAAAAAGCCAACAGGATTTTAGAAACCAGTACTATCTGTGTAATACTGTTGAAACAAATGATCACAGAGCATGATGACTAGATTGGACTTCTTAATTACCTGTACCAGTCATACTGCTCAGTGATGGAAGCCAGGTGACCCAGAGAGAGATCCGTACTGCTCCAGAAAGGCACCTCCACCATCAGATTGATCAGATCGTCCAGCTGTCCCTGCAGTTTCTGGACGATGGACAAGTAGTCTGTATGCTTGGTGTACACCGTCTCCAGCTGCACCAAACCCTCCTGCAGGGTTTCATTCAGACTGCTGGTGCTCTCTGATACCTAAAACACATAAACAAGCACATATTTAGGCTCAATAAATCAGATACTTTTTTCTCTACCCCCTGAATCAAGCTGGCAGGTTATAATGTAGGTATCATAAGTGACTGACCAGGTCGATGAGTTTTGCAGAACTGCCCATCTGACTGATGACTGTATCAGAACTTGTGATTTTAAAACATTAGGTGGAATAAATATTTTATGAATTGTATCATTTGTGCACATCTCATCTGAGTTCATCATATTGTATTATATAAATACATCATCCATCATCCATGCTGCTAGATCACCATATTGGCTCTCCACAAGTTGTCATCGCGTTTCTGTGATTCTCCATTGAAAGATATACATTAATCGAGCTGCTCTTATAATAACAAATAATAATGTATATACACTAAAGCCTCAAGTACACTGTAATACATCAGAATAGTACACATAAATGCCATTGTTTCACAGCTGTAAAAGAAACTGAAGAGATAGAACTAATGAAGATGTCAACAACAATAGAAGGCGCATTGATAAGCGCTTTTGTGAGGGGGTAAAGAGACAATGGACAAAGATCAAACTTTCCAGTGCACATGTGGCAAACTCACACTATCAAATGGAGGATACTTTGAAATGCATGCATTCAGCAGTTAGTGTCAAAGTGAAATCAACTTTTATATGAATTGCTATTCAGCTGAAAATGATTTCCTAGAAGAAGTCCTAGCCAGCCAACCAAAACAATTAAACCTTATGAATGCATTAACATTTAATAACCCTGTATGCTGGGGGTTTAGCTATGGCCATGAGGTGCAGTGGAGCATTTGGCAACAGATTAGAATGTTTATTCAAGTTAAAGTGTTCAGCAAAGGGCAGTGAACTTTAGCGGCCGCAGTGGGGGGTTCAGTAGAGACAGTGGTACATTTTTGGCACCACAGTAATTTAGTATTGGTATGCCGTGCAACCCTATTAGTTAGGGCTGTACAATAGCTAGCAACGGTGGTAAAGTGCTTGAAAAAGTGGTAAAGTGTTTAGGACTGACAACAGAAGGGCAGTTATGTACGTTTTGAACACCTGCATAAGGCAAAATGTCCCCAAATCAGAACAACAACAAAAACGTCAATGACTCACCAGTTTGTCGATGCCTGCCACTGTTTGGTTAGCATGGCGCAGAGAGTATGTCAGTCGTGTCATGCCATCACACGTTTCGCCGTTTCCATAGAAACCGACTGCAATGCCAGCACTGCGGGAAAGTGATCAAAACAGGAATTAGCTCGTGTGAATGTGGCAGACTCTTTTATATAGGCTGTGAATCAACACTCTTGCACAAGCAATGTCTTTATTCTGAAATGCTAAACATGATAAAAGTAAGAAAATTCCCAGGTTAGCAGAGCTGATCTTGGTTGAACCAACAGTATTGTTTTTACTTTTTACAAAGACAATAAAACAGATCCATGTGATTTGCCTAAAATGTCCAGCTTGTATCAGAAAAACTAGAATGCTTATAGTCAACTTAAATTATGTGTGAACTTGACTGCTATGCATTTTATTATTTTTGTGTGTGTGTGTGTGTGTATACATATATATATATATATATATATTTAGGGATATCATCACATCCAAAATAAACGTTAGTGTTTACATAATATATATGTGTAGATTGTGTACTGTATATTATTATGCATTTATTTAAAAAATATTTATATAAAATATGGATATTTATATATAATGTAGATATATGTACACACACATACATACATACATACATACATACTAGAGGTGTGCGATATGAAGATTTTTGATCGTGGACGATAAAATATCGGCTTTTGAATAAATATCGTAGTATCGCGCTAAAGTGCACATTCTATCATGTACAGTTCTGGCGCCTCGGCCTCAATATACAGCGCCACATACATTCACATCAGTGTTAACTCGGCGGTAGAGTTACTCTCACGGGACACTGCACTTATTCACAGTCACAAAAGTACATAACTCGCGTGTGTTTTAAAGCCTTAAGCTTTTCATTTGCACGCTGGTCTGATGTGCGCTTTTTGAGCCCGTAAGTTACACCTGAAGCGCGCGCACTAAAAAGCCTGTCTAACAGCGCCTGATTTCTCAACTAAGTTATCTTTAGAGCCAATACGGTCAAAACGAAAACACACAAGTTTATATATACTCAGTTGGTTAGGTCTAAAATTAAAGTAAACAGTATAGAGAGAAACAGATGGATATTAGATGCATGCATGCTCTTAAAGGGACAGTACTAAACATGCAGCCGACTGTCATTAAAGGGATAGTTCAAACAAAAATCATGTATGTTCAGCAGAAGAAAGAAACTCATTCAGGTTTAAAACCATTTCAGAGTAAATGGTATAAATATAAAACACTATGACATAATCGACAGACAGATGACAGAATTGTTATTCTTAATGTTAAAACAACAAAACACAAAGAGAGAAAAAGAACTCCCTACTCTTGACTGAAAAATAATAATACAGCTGCTTTAATAGGAATCAATCTATATAGTGTTTTATTTTTATTTTTGCTCATTCAATTTCTTGAATGCTCCTGCTAAATATGCCTATTTTACAGTTTGTTTTATTTGTATATTATGTGTATTTGTAATGTGTATCTTTGTACTTATTTTTTAATAACACATATAAAATAATGACAAAGATTTTTATCTTGGCCTAAATATCCATCATTCTTTTTTATATTTGTTACCTTGAAAGGCTTTGTCTTTATAACAGGGAAATTGGTTTGGCTGCACTACTCAGACAAAATAGTAAAACCAACATGACAAACAACCGTGATAAAATCGTGAAATTAAAAAAATAATTGTGATACACACACACACACATATTGTGATGGTTTCAGGGATTAACCCGTTATTTCTGAGTTGCAGGTGATTGGCTGAAGGGAGTGGTTGCACACCTGAATGTAATCATGACGCTCTATAAAAGACTGGGACAGAGTTGGGGGCTGAGCTTGTGCAGAGATTGGGTTGTTTACGTTTGCTCTGTACCTTGGGTCTCATGTCAAGATGCTATCTGAGAACTCATGAGATGTTAGAGATAGGGGAGATTATCGCCACCTTTTGATCCATCTCCTTTGGGATGGTTGTTGTTTTTGGAGGTTCATGGACTGAGAATGGTTGGACTGTTGTCATTCGTCAATGCTATACATTTGCACATATCTGCTGACACACTGATGACCATTTATACTGATCTTTAATGTTGTCCTGACTTATACCAATTAATAAATTAACTTATTAATTGGCTGTGGCGTGTGGTGACTCCCTTATTTTGTTGTGATTCAGAAGAGATCGTAACACATACATATTTATATACACACACACACATATATATATTTATATACAAACACATATACATACACACACATATGAGTGTGTATATACACGCACACACACAAATGAGTATCTTTACATCTTTAAAAGAAAAGAACAGAATTTACGTGAACAATGTAAACTTTCTTTTATATTTTAAATACCTTACCTATAAGGGCAAATTAACACATAGGAATTAATGTGTTATAGTGAAGCATTTATTTCAGGTACATTGATCTCAGGGTGGTTTTGGTGTGTACGTGTGAGCGTTTTATCTGATGCTGCGTGCACATTTTCCTGCATGTGTTACTTTTTGTCTCTGTCCCTCAAATACAAGAGGATTTAGGCAGGAGAGCTCTTATAAGCTTAAGAGTGTGTGAGACCGAGAGATATTGAGAGAGAGAGAGAGGTCAAGCTGTCATGCTTTGTTAAGATCACGAGTCACGTGGCTCACCGAGGCTTTCCCACTGTTACCCAGAAACCCTCACGATAACAGCACTGACCACAATCATTATCTTCTGTGTTTATCTGTTAGATCGCGTGAGTAGGCACATATGCTAACAGTTCTGTTTAGTAACTATATCCCAAACTGGTTGTTAAAGTAAAATTATATGAAAATATTTGATTCCCAAGTGCTACAGTGTTGGTTTAAGATGATAATGTGATCATACTGAATCATTAACCTCACTTAACTAAAAAACAAATCACCAAAATTACAAAGGAACTGTACTTACATGTTATTTTATACAAATACCATGTTTTTAAGTACCATACAAATTCAATAGTACATCATTTTCAGAACAGAATATTGTGATATTTATATATATTGTGAATAATATGCATTATTGATTTTGATTAAATGTGCATGTATATGTGGGTTTGTTTGAAATGCAGTTGGCTTGAACCAGTGAGTCGGGACAAATAACCTCAGGCTTTCAAACCTTAACAAGATTAACTCAGGTTATGTAATTGTAGTGGAAAATAAGCTATTACTTTTTATGAGTCTTGGCTGCTTTAAATAGATATGATTCTGGCTTGATTGGGTCAATTGAGCCAAAGTCCATTAACCAAGACACAATTACTCACAATTAAACAGCGGGTACAAATACATAAAAATATCTTCGCGAGAATCTGGCAGTGTTAAATAAAAGATATTGAATAAAGACTCTCTGCGGCTATAGCACTCATATATACGCCGTGCCCACACACACACACACACACACTGGCAGAGAGACCTGCAGTGCATTATTCATCTCGCAGCTTCAGTGTTCATAATCTGATTCTGTTGCTATGGCAACATCTCCAAGGCACCGAGGGGGCAGCGCCGGGAGAGAGGGAGAAATGATGTGAGGGCGACAGAGGGAAAAAGAGAGAACGTAATACAGAGACGAAGAACATTGTTTCATCCACAGAGTCTCTTTAGCTCAGGACGAAACCATACACGCACATACACTGCAAAAATATCGATCAGCTGCTTTGTCTCAATATTTCCAGTAAACCTCTGAAAATATCAGTGTCAAAAGCATATTTGAAATGAATACATTTATCCGTGAAGCAATATTACATAAGATTTGTTTGAAGCATAAACTAATTAAATGTATAATTTTATTTCTTATTTTCTAATAGCCACTTGCATTGTAAAACTGAAAAATTAAAACTGAATCAAATACTATTTTAAAAAAAGTTTCTGAATGAATTATTTAATTAAAAACATTTGAATCAGAGAACTAAAAAAAATTCTCACATTTGTTCTGACCTGAATCATGATTCAAACTGTGTGAACTACCAACTGTGGCCTCTTAACGGTTACATTAAATGTTCTTTTAGTACTTTTGGGGATGCTCAATATGCTTAAAAATAATTAATTAATTACATTTTGAAGAATTTTGGGAACTAAACCGTTTGGTTTCCATTGACATCCATTAAATGGTCAAAAATACAATAAAACTCAATCAGAACTTGAGCTTTTTGCACATCAACATTCAAAGCATCTTCCTTTTGTGTTCATCAGAAAAAATTAATGCATGCAAGTCTAAATCAATATTGTTTTACAATGAGAGTGTTTATTATAAAATAATACATAAAATAACATTTATTTAGTTTATGCTTCAAACAAATACAAAAAATCTGCTATTTCCCCAATAAAAACATATTCTATTTTCTGAAAATAAACCATATGTAATATTGCTTCATGGATACATTTATTTTGTTTCAGAAAATGAGTATTTTGAACAGTTCTGAATGAGAAAACATTAATTGAGCTACTAAAGACACAAAACATTATGGAGATTAGGGTTTAAGGAGAGCGCTCGTGTTTTAGGTCACTCAACGGAGCATGTGCACGTGTGCATTAGCATGTGTGCACTATTTGATGTGCTGCTTCATGCATGAGACGCAGTGCGTTTCATCTGAGCCATCATATCAGCATGACATCTCTCATCTCTGCCATGGACCATCACTCAATCTGATCCCGCAGCTCGCAAGCTTTATCTGCATCTCCCTCAACCAATCAGTCGTCATTGTCCTTTTCTCTGGTTCTTTCTGTATCCATCTCTCTCTAAGGGAAATAATCTCCTCTTTGTTTGTCAATCACAGCGTTGAATGGAATGGCATGAAGTCAGATATAGGACAGATGAGAGAAAGGAAGGCAGAAGGAATAGAACAGAGGGGTTATTGACTGATGACCCTTGTGGGGTGACAAATGGGAGGAGAGACCAGAAAATAATCTGAACAGAAGACAAAGCAAGCAACCTAAAAGCAATTAACAATAATCAATAAGTATGCAAAATTATGGCTTTACATAAATTAAAGTAACTTTACTTTATAAGAGTTTTCTCCTTCAGCAGCTAAATCTCAATATTTACATTGATTATTTGCAAAACATTAATAATCATTATTGATGTACATCATTATTATTATTCAAGTTAATAAAAATAATAATAGACTCATATTAAATTGTATTTTCACAAAAAATATTTTAAACAATAATTAGCAGACCTCCTGTTAAAAAACGCTGCCCTAATGAAATTACAATTATTTTTGAAATAAATACAATTATGTACACTTCTAAGAGATTAACAGTTTTGCCATAACTGATCACGTAGGGTCTCTCCTTCACGGTAGCTGCCATGTTGAGGTCACATGACCTGATGAATATTACTCACTTCATCTCTTCCATATTGTCAGACATTTTTGGTCAGATGAATCAATAAATTATTCATGGCTAACAATCATGTCTGTGAATGTGTTTTTAATTCTAAACTGGCATAACTAAAATGCGCGTTCACATCAAAGGGTTGTGCAAAATTTTTGTACATATTTAATTAGAAGTCAGAACAGAACTGTAAAATCCTTTTTGTACAAAACAAATGCTTTTTTTCCATAAATGAAGGAACCCAAAATCTCAGGTCACGACAAGAAGTTATTTTTAGATAAACATTTACGGACTAAGTGTTAACAACTAAAGCACAGCCACCCCCTAAAAATCACAGTATTTCTGTGTGGATTCAATTTAAGACTAAATTTCTTCATCACGACCGCTGAAAAGAGCAGCTGGTTTTATTAAACAGGGTCATTGCAGGACAATGTGTTATATGTCGAACACCCCCTGACAAAACCGGAGAACAGGTCTCATTGCATTCATTTGTCTGAGAAAGTGTTAACATCTTTATGAACTGATTGCGATATCTATGCACTTTTAAGGTAATCAGTTATTGTTGGCATTTTATTTACATTTACATTTACATTTATGCATTTAGCAGACGCTTTTATCCAAAGCGACTTACAATTGCATTCAGGTTATACATTTTTTTTTTTTTTTGTCAGTACATGTGTTCCCTGGGAATCGAACCCACAACCTTTGCGCTGCTAACGCAATGCTCTAACCACTGAGCCACAGGAACACATTTAATATTAATATCTGACTGAATGATAGTGGCAAGAAGAAAAAAAAGCTTTGCTATCAGTCTGCATTCATGATGGACATCATTTATGCTCATCCTTGGTATCTCCTTTGAAGGCATCTCCATATTTAACAAAGCACATACAAAATAGCTGAACTGGAAGCAGAGCTGGGTATTAATTATTTAATTAATTAAACGTGAGCACGGCATGTTTCAAAATAAAAACGCAGCAAGCACATCACCAAACAGTCTACATTTATGCCAACATGTCATGTTGTTTAGTTCTACTGATGATGAATAATGAACATCTCATGTGATTTATGGTGTTTAAATCATACCTGTAAACTCACATTTCAGCCAGGAAAGTTTTGATGGCATTTTATTTTCATATTACCTCCGTATAAAGCATGTAATAACGTAGTTATGTAACAGCTATATTCTGCCACCTTGTGGCAAATAATTAATTGCATATTCACATTTTACGCAGAACATTGTCGTGAATGTTAACTGGCATATTAACAATATTTTTTATTTGACAAATAATTGTCAGGAAGTTTAAAAAAAAGTTTTCTGGGGTAGGGGGCCTACCGTAATGCGGTAGCTCAGGGGCCTCTGGTTATCTTAAGGCGCCCCTGCGCATAACCCTTATTAACCCGGAATCATTCTAACCCTGAACTAATGCAGGCACTTGATTAAACTATTTAACCTCCTGGGTTCAGCATGGAATAGCTGCCGGCCTGAACTGACCTCTCTCTATATTTAAAGAGATCTGACAGGACTGATTAGAGACGTTTTCACAAGAGACCAAATGTAAACAACAAGATACACTGCACATAAGCACTTCTCTATTTAGTAGCTTAGACAAATAAAACACAAAGATGACATACAGTACTATGTCAGTCTATAAAAATAGTTTTTATTATTAAAATATTATTGTCAAGGTCAACTAAGGTAATGTAATTGATTTCGCACAAGTGACAAAAAAGCAGATGAAAGCTTGTTAACCTAATGTGAAAGCATGTGGATTGTGAAAAATTTCCTAACAGGACATATCCTGAACAATGAAAGGGTTAACAAAGCAAATCCTGTGCGCCCGAGTAAGAGACAGTGATTATTACTAAGAATACAGATGAGGTACCATCCGTTCATCACTGCGTAAGGAGAAACACACACCTACTACTGCAAATGAATCATGGCCAGCGGCACTCATCAGCGTGGGTTAGGCGTTTAATAAGCTGCCATATGTCTTACATGATTTATGTGTCATACAGCAATTACTTAAGAGCTCTTTAGTTCTTTTTTTGAGAGCGAGAGAGAGAGAGCGAGAGATGCTAAATTCCTTTAATTCCTTTAGAAACAATGATGTTACCAGCTCCTTGTTGAGAAGGATAATTTAGCTCTTGAGCGATTAAGCTATTTAATTGATAAAATTGCTGGGTAGTGCTAAAAAGTTTGTTCCTGAATGTCTGTGCAATGTGATCTGTGTATGTGACTGAGCGTGTGTGTGTGTGTGTGTGTGTGTGTGAGAGAGAGTGACTGAGCATGTGTGCGATTCAGTGAAGACTGAATCAATTTAATTAGTGCATTAATTTAGAACACTTCTAATTTTTTATATGTAGAGTGTGTTAATTTGTGCAATGATAGCCTACCAGTAATGTTAAGATAATTTTTTAAATATATTAATAGGAGTAAATTACTGTACAATATAAATGTATTTGAACTAGTACATTATTATTTATGGGCTTAAAAAGAAGATGCAAACAATCAGAATATTTTACCTGGTGGGGGGTGATCAATGTAAACATTAAACATATGCCATTACCTATATTGTACTGTGGTAAAGTTATGGAGGCCCTTCATAATTCAGAGATCAACTGCCTGCTCTGCCAATAGTTTTCATTGGCCCTATAGTATGCAGTGTTTAATAAACAGCTATTTTACTAAATTCTTCTGAGGTGAAATTCAGTGCAGTCCCGTATCGTATCGTGGCCTCTGTATCGTGATACGTATCGTATGGTGACTTTGCTGGTGATACACAGCACTATAGTTACTAACATAGTATCAAAATATCTTCTTTTGTGTTCCACAGAATAAAGAATGCCACAGGTTTGGAACAGCATGAGGGTATAAGTTTAAGTTCTTATTTTAAACACAAACTGTTTAATTGTTTGATTACAAGCATTCTTCAAAATATCTTCTTTTAACATGAGAAAGAAACTATTTTTGGTTTGGAACAACACAAGGGTGAGTATATGATGACAATTTTAATTTTGTAGCGAACTATTCCTTTAAGTGTCATGCATTTGTACACTGATGTTTTAAACTGATGTTTTATCAGCTGTTAGAACTCTCATTCTGACGGCACCCATTCACTACAAAGGATTCATTAGTGAGCATGTGATGTAATGCTGCATTTCACCAAATCTGTTCCGATGAAGAAATAAACTCATGTACATCTTGGATGGCCTGAGGGTGAGTGAATTTTCAGCAAATTTACATTTTAGGGTGAACTATTACGTTACAATTATTCAACAACAAGCTTCCATTTCAGTCTTCTGCCTATGTTGGCAGTGGACAGCAAGGGAGTTCTCTAGGTTTAGGACTAGGGATGGGTATCGTTAAGGTTTTAACGGTACTACTACTTTTATCGATACTGCTTATCGATCCGGTGCTTTAACGGTATTCTTATCGGTACTTTTTGTTATTTATATATATACATACATACATACATACATACATACACATATATGTATGAAATATATATTTCTATGATAGATTAGCAGCTTAATTAACATGGCTTTATATTCTGAGATGTTAAATAAATATTTCATTAAATAAATATAAAACATCAATTTGTAAATGCAGCAGTGTGCAGGCATTTTTGTGTTTATATACATAAGATAAGATAGAGTAAGAACATGAACAAAGAAACAAAGTTAAACAAACTGACAAATATACCATTTATTGTGTGTGTGTATTTGATCGTTTGGACGCTCGCTTGAGCGCGCCACGCACGCACACACACGCGCAACAACACACACACGCACACGCACACACACACACGCACTCACACACACACACACAGCAAACACACACACACACACACAGGGGCGCGGGAACTTTTTGTCTGTGGGCAACTGTAAACTGTTGTGAATAAAAAAATATATAGGCTAAATTTGTTATAATAAAGATTAATTTAAAAATGTATATGGTTGCTCGATGTTTATAACATTTAGTTTACATTGGCTATTTTGCTATCTATTTCTATGTGATCTTGACATATTTACCATTTGCCCATTAATTTAACAGTTGTAAGAATTAAAGTTATCAAAGTTATTAAACTGATGCAGGGCTATTTGATGCGCATGCGCATCCTGCCAAATCACGCGACGCAGCACTGCCAATGCTTGCTTTATGTTTGTGAATGCTATGATTGTGTTGAAGAATTTGTAGGTTGTGGCTTAAAAGCGGAACATGGAAATATCATGGATGTACTTTTTTTTGTTCTCAGCGATATGAGTCTTTCCTTCTCCCAAAACAGCTTATAGCTAAAATAGTTCAGTTTTGTATGTAATGGAAAAGTGATTAGAGCGATGTTCGTTTTTCGTTTTTCATAAAGTTAATTTAGAAAAACCTTGGGAGCATTTTTGTTCGTTAAATGTTTTTTTCTTTTAAGCAACGACCAAGCGGCCAGCATCAGAGTTGATCGCCTATGTTTGATTAATTTAGCCTTATCAAATCATCAAGACTTGACTAAAATAAAATCGATAGATAGGCCTATAAACAGTTCAAGCATATCACAGTGTTAGTTTAAATGTTTAACCTATATAAATGTGCAATATCCAACAGTTTGTGTGGAGAGAAGCTGAAGCGAGCTTTACAGGACATGGAGGATTTTTCTTACAGTAAAACAACTTAAAATACGTGTGATTTTTTTTCTCATAAAGGTAAGAGTAATATATCATTTTGAACTGTAAAGGGTCTACTTTTATTTGTGTGCATTCACAATATCAACATTGTGCTTTTATAAAATAGGAAAACAGAGAATGCACTTTCTTCCGGTTTTGAACAAGAGGCTTCAATGATGAACGAAACTCGGCAACTCGAAACTGGCTCAGAGATATGATAAATATATCAATAGAAAGCTTTAAAATACTACTTTAAAACGAAATAATTCAAAGCAAAGCAAAAACTCTTCATTAGCCTATGTAATCCGTTAAGATGCATATATTTCTCCAATGAGGAAATGGCGAGTAATTTTTCCCGTCACCTCACCATCTAAAATATAAAAATAAGGAAAGCCTAAAACAGGCCCGATTATAATTTGCGTTTTATTTTATAATTGTATTCAATAAAAAAGTATGTAAATCTTTGTCCTTGAAATTTAAAGGATTTGTTGCAATGCAATTTTGTCTGACTGATGTGAATTATTTATTGGCCTATCGTTTTAATCCATGCAGCAAATGCTTTAAAAACAGCTTTAAAATTACTTTATTGCATTCCAGATGCTTTTAAAAACTTTTCACTATACATTTAAGGGTTTTAAGCTTGAATGTAACTTGAATGTAAAACATTGTTATGAATTCATTGTAGCCTATTCCCATTTGTAAAATAGCTGATTGTTGTCTAACACGATCTCATGAAAGTCGTAGGCTATAGCACGATTTTCTGTTTCTATTTGGCGTAATCTTTATATGCAGAAATTGACTACCCACAGCACCCCTACATAAAACACCTTCCGCGCCCCTGCACACACACACACACACACACGCACACACACTTCAGCCTGAGGAACAGCGTCTCTCGTGGATTGTACTTCAACATTTCATTATCAAACATGTCCAGCAATTTAGTAACTGTAAAGACGGCATTTTACAACAATCGACAGACGATTGATCTGACTCTGACGTTAAGTTTTGGTCACGGAGGAACGAATGCGCGCCGCTGTGAAGAGAAGGAGTTGTGTTAGAAGAAACACGGCTATAATCTTTAGAAGCTAAAAACATTAAATAAACTCAGTTTAATATAACAGCCACAGGCCTAAAGTGTAAGCATGTTTTAATGGTTAGTTCTCTCTTCTAACATAAACAGGGCTTATGTTGCGTGCTGAACTCCACGTGAGCGATCGCGCTTCTGATTTGGGAATAGCAAAATGCATCATAGACAAGAGTTTGAATATTATTGCATATAAAAACAGCTGGTGACTCTGGCGGGATATAATTTGCAAGATAATGTGTATATATATAGCAATAATAAATGTATGTGTGTTTTCTTAATTTCTCCAGTACCGATAACAGAACCGTTAACGTCAGAGCTTATCGATACTCCGGTCTTTTATAATTTAGCCCCGAGACCGATTAAATACCGAGTTTCGGTACCCATCCCTATTTAGGACCATAGCCAAAATGTTCCCAACTGGATGGATTTCATTGACAGATTTATTTGTGTGGAAGTCACAATCGTGACACCCAATTAACTGAAATTTATGATGTGTATTTCCACAGGATGTGTGCGTGAAGGCAGTGAGGTGACGAGCTTTTCGTGTTTAACTGTGTAAGAGTGCAAACCACGGACCTGCACACGAGCGTGGCGATGATCACGCACCAAGCGGTGCAGCAGCAGTCCGCATTGGGCGAGTTCTGGTTCTTCCTGCGACGGCAGCACAGCCAAAAGGAGTAGAAGAGGAGGAAGAGGAGGTCGAGCGCCAAGCACACCAACGCTACTGCACCTAGCAACAACACAGACTGCAAAGAGAGAGAGAAAAGGAGACCTTTAGACGTCATTGTTTTTAGTGTAGCAGTAAATGAACCGTGAACAATTAAGAATACAATGAGGCCATTGAAGGCTGGTTCTTTCAATCAAAATCTTTTGTCATTGTACAGAATTGCATGTTTTCTTTAACTGTAATCTGGAGTAACATTGTTTGAGACTATTTTACTTATTGATGTACAAGCTGCTATTCTGGATGGGAAACACTCTGCTTTTAGATAAAAGGGGAGTTAGATTCGGGAGTCCTGCATGTTTAATCCAGATCTACATCCACAAGCTCTTCCACTGAACCAGAAGTGTCATGAATGATCTAGATGTTTCTCTATATGCAGTAAATGTAGGTCAGGCTGTACATGGGAGACTACTTTTGGTCTCAGAGCTGTGGAGTATAAGCTCAGAGGTTCTACTGTATACAAATCTGCATAAACACACAAACACACACACAACATGACGCCAAGAACTAGGATGTGATACCAAATCAACATCCCTTGTTAGTTCTGGAACAACATTCCTATCAAAATCATAGTCTGAAAGGTATTCCTAACTATAATCTACCCCCTAATAAAGGAAATAATCTTCTGAATGCTTGTCCGGTACTAACAAGCTGATCGAGAAGCATGTCCTATTAGAGTAAATCACATTAAAAATACAGCGACATGGTTTTAGTAGTTCACATTTAACATACAAAGATAAGGAATAGTTCGCTTCCTCTGGAATATCTTTTGTTTAATGGAATATATTGAGCATGTCCTTTGTTTACTCAAGCAGCACATTATTCTTGCAATACACTTTTCTATATCAACTACATGTTTACTAGCCTATATATTTTTGCATTTTGTTTTCTGAAGTCAATTAGAGTGATGCTTGCTCATGCAAAGGGTTGCTATTAGCTGGAATACACTACACGACTTTGGCCCAGATTTACAGTCTGGACAAGCTGACGCTCGCAGACAATAATGTGAGCCAGTCTGCAGTTTCAGGCTGAAGGATTTTGTAGAAAATCGTGCAGTGTATGATAATAACCGAGAATCTGTCCAGATTTGAAAAGTTGTGTATTCTATCATAAGTACTTCAAAAAACGGCACAGGTTACCTATGGCTATAAGACTTTATTTTAAACATTTTATGTAATTTTAGGACTAATCTTATCATCAATTTAGATTATAACAAGAATTTAGGGCAAATTTAGCAAGCACCGCCAATTACAAAAAGCATATATTTTACACCAGTGGTTCACTAGCAAACTAAAAATATTACAATTTATTATTATTCATATATTATAACATTCTCATTTAATTAATGCTAAAACAACATAAAATTAAGATATCCCTCAAAAGCAGTTTTTTTATCATTATTAAAGAACAATGATGAATCACAAAATTAATTGTGGAGGACCTTTGAGTCAAAATGTTGATAACCTCTATTCTACAAACATTATTGAAAATTCAGAGCATGAAAGGAAATGCAGCGTCACCAAACAGTTGATAATCACAAGCTCAGGTTGTTTAAATACATTAAGATCACTCATTTGTCCTCAAATACCCAGATTGACCCATTTCGATACATTAACCCCTGTACAGACTCTCATCATGGCAAAATCACCAACAGCGGCGACATTTAGTGACGTAATTTTCACCCTTAAAGTACAAAACTACAGGCTCGCTGTTATCTTGAGTGGGCTGAGAGATATTATGTTATGGCTTAAACCTGGTGTCATGAGATTTTCACATCAATATCCATCCCTGGTCATCTTTGAGGGACCTGAGAGCGAGTTGATGTCGGCTTCTGTCTGTTGATGTGTCAAAGCTCATTTGAGTCAGTCACCAATGACAGCATCCGTAAAGAGATTAGAGAGGATTCATTAGCAGCTGTCACGCACACACACTTACACTGCAAATCTAAATGAGGATATATCACAGGCTTCTATTGTTTTATATCAAACTAAAAGTTTACGAAGCTGAGATTTCCTGGACATGTGATGAAGTTTAAGTAGCTGATTTAATTGTGATCACAAAAGGAGACTAGACGAAAAAATCCAGGAGAGGATGGAATGGGGGAGGGAGTCTGTAACGCTCGAATGTAATTATCATATTACCAGCCCTCAGAGACACAGGGAGGGAGAGACTGAACTTAAGTTTGTATTGGGCTGACTCTATGGTAATAAAGAGCAGGATGGCAGGAAGTTGGCATTATCTAATTACTGGAATGCCTTCAAACCAAACCCAAATTGTTTATGAACGTGTGTGCACAAATCAAAAATTAATTACAGAATAAAAGCAACCGGATATATATACGTGCAACAGTATCAACAATAACCACAAAACTCATGGAAACAGAAGTGTTAGCTTTCCTTTGTGTCAGTCCACAATCCATCTCAGGTCTTGACAAATAAACAATTCTTCATGCAATATTTGAATTAAGTAAATACTGTGCAAAAGAGTGCAAAATAAGAGCCATTTTATGTATAATTTGTTTATTTGTATACTTTAAAGTGTACTTACATATTTAATATTTACTTAAGTGTATTTCAATCAAATATTGTGTAAAATAAGAGTATAAAACAAGTGCACGTTTGTGTATATGGTTTATATGGCACTATATCATCAGCATCACATATGCAATCCATAAATAAAAAACACATCAGTTGACCACTACTAAAATAATCTACTATACTAAATTAAATTGTGCGGTCTATTGAACAGATCTAATACACTTTTTAATTTTGGTTTTGTTGAAAATGTCTTGAAAAATTTACTTATGTGAATGTAAATTACTATAAAATATTTACTTGAATTTTAAGTAGGCTATATTTGTGTAAAATAAGAACGTATTACATCAGCAGTTTCTTGCATATCAAAACCCCCAGCCAGATAATTTCATTAATGTGAATGTAAATCTTGCAGATCTTCATGTAGATCTTTATGATCTGATCAATAACAACAGATTTTTTACTGAGCAATATGTTGTAGCACACAGCTTATGGCCAAAACCAGAGGTGGAAAGAGTACAAAAATATTGTACTCAAGTAAAAGTACCATTACATTACTGAAATTTTACTTAAGTACAAGTAAAAGTACCAGTCTAAAAATATACTCAAGTAAAAGTAAAAAGTAGCTCATTTCAAATTTACTCTGAGTAAAAAGTACTTAGTTACATTTTAACAATGGGAGGGAGGAAAAAATGGGATAGACCAAAGGTGTCAAACTCAGTTCCTGGAGGGCCACAGCCCTACACAGTGTAGATATTACCCTAATTAAACACATCTGATACAGCTAAACTAATCATTTAGGCTTATTTGAAAACTAGATGGTATGTGTTGGAGCAGGATTGGAAATAAACTCTTTAGGGCTGTGGCCCTCCAGGAACTGAGTTTGACACACCTGGGATATGGGCCTATAAATCTCAAACTAGGTGTTTTAATTAAAGGAATCAGTTATTTAGAATAATAACACATTTAGGCTGTTACCAGGAAATTAAATCAGTATCAACAAAATTCATCTTTGCAATGCAGAGGAAACGCAGAAGCTTCATCTGAAGTGGCGTAGATGTATTTACACTGACATGAATGCATTTAGCCTGCAGTTACAAATGCAGAAATAATGTTTTGATAAATAAGACATAACATGTGACCCTGAACCACAAAACCCTAAGGGTCCATTTTCCTAAATTGCGATTTATACATCATCTGAAAGCTGAATAAATAATATGTCCATTGATGTGGTTTGTTATGATCGGACAATATTTGAAAATCTGGAATCTGAGGGTGCAAAAAATCCAAATATTGAGAAAATCTCCTTTAAAGTTGTTCAAATTAAGCTCTTAGTTTTGATATATTTACAGTAGGAAATGTACAAAATATATTAATGGAATATGATCTTTACTTAATATGCTAATGATTTTTGGCATAAAAGAAAATGTATAATTTTGACCCATACAATGTATTGTTGGCTATTGCTACAAATATACCCCAGCGACTTAAGACTGGTTTTGTGCTCCAGGCCAGGGTCACAAATGTTAAATAGTCATTTGAAATAAAAAAATTAAAAGATACTTTAAATGTTAAATTAGAACCACCAGTAGGTGTCAGCAAGTCACTGATAAGTGAGTCATTGCGATTGAACAGAATCATTTAAACGGTTAATACATTCAGGCAGGGGCATAACCATGGTATAGATATTGGGGGGGTCCAAATGTGAGCCCTCCCCCAGATATTTTTTTTAAGGTTAGTCGCGGATCAGATCGTAAAAACAAACAGGCCAGTCCATCAACGAATGAATAGAGGCTTATCAATGGAGTGGGAAGTGCGGGAACTCCTTGGTCTGTGACTCCAGCAGTTATTCAGTCTATTTTCAGGGTATAATGCTAGCTACCTAGCTGTAATACTGAGCCATTTAAACGTGATATTATTTCACATTTATTCAAAAATTTTCGCGGTATTTTTGACCATGGCACTACTTTTTAGGTGTCTACTTGCATACCGTCTGAAAAAAAGGCGAATGTCCGCCTGTTCGTCCTGCTTGCTTCTTTTAGCTCCTACCTTCATTTAATTTAAGCACCAGTGACAGTCGGACTGAGCGGTTTTTTCAAACGATGCCGCAAGCCGACATTTACGGGCTCAACCAAGTGTACAATCGAGGGGGGGTGGTCACACCGTTTTGTTTCCCTTGTTTTTCCTAAATTGAAAGTAAATCGGAAATAACAACAGATCCACTAGGCTACAACCAGGGTTCATAAAAGTATATGGTGGTTACGCCCATGCATTCAGGAACAAAACACGTCATTGCTCAGAGTCAGAGACGCAAAACTGTGTATGGTATTATTTTTGTTGTCGAAATAGAGCAAAAACAGGCAATATGGTGACTAAAACGCAAGTCTCTTAATTAACTTATGTTTTTGAACTGTTGTAAAAGAAAAACTACAGGCATTCTTCATGTGATGTTGACTTACTATATTAAATTATATAAATATATACATTTTCTGCTTCTATATCTTCAATGTTGTGATCATTCTAAACGCATTTTAACAGACTGAATCACGCAGTGAAAGAAAGCACTCCAGATGCACGCGGATTAGTCTAATCTAACGTTACTAGATTTCACGGCACACTGTTTAGAGTGATTTGTTTGGTTTTGAGCAAAATACTGATAATGTCAAATCGCACATCGTTAAAACAACAATTACTATATTATCTCAGATGATATTGCACACCCTGCACCACTGTCTTTTTGGCTCATTTGTGCAAAACCGTCAAAGCTTCATTTTAACCACCAATGCAATGATGCAAGTATTTACCTTATCTCTACATGCTTGCGAAGGGCGATGTCGAGATGTTATAAGCTGCTAGTTCGGTCTCCCGAGGCAAACACAGCTAACACTGCATAATAGAGCATGAATATGGCCAGGGTTCACTTAATTCCTTCGAGTTCAACTTCAGTAGAGTACGACGGGGTCTGGTTTTCAGCTGGGTCTGCACCATTAACGCCTGTCTTGTCCGTCTGCATCTTTCTTGTGATTTTAAGCGCCAGTTTCTTCTTCTGCCCATTATTTGCTGCAGTTGTTTCCACGGGAGATTTTTTTTTTACTCTGGAATGTGTTTTAAAATGTAGCTACAATACTTCACACAAAATATACTTAAGTAAAAGTAAAATTACAGATAAAAAATTACTTAAAAGTACAAGTACACAAAAAGCTACTCAATTACAGTAACGCGAGTAAATGTAATTCGTTACTTTCCACCTCTGGCCAAAACATAAACTTAAATCACTATATTAACCCCATCTGTACTGAGTTAAGCTAAAACAGTCATCAGTCATTTAAGCACAATGACATTTTCCTCTCAGCTCAGTGTTTGTGTCATTTGTACGTGTGTTTGTGTGTACAGTGCAGTGTTCTGGTGTAAATCGTTTCATCGCCACAACTCGTGACTTCCTGCCAGCTGGGCCCCTTTCCTGCCCAATATGCTTTTAATTATTTCAACATTCCCTGCTGAGAAAAAACCCTAGTGCTTTTTCCACACGACAAACGAGAACGGCATCACAGCTGTAGAAGACATCTTCAGCAAACGGAAATCTTCTCAAATTATTGCAGATAAATTCCTCTCATTCTGGACACAGAACAGACAAAACGTGTGCCGAGATCTTTAGTACAGTAACGCTGAGAAAACAGAAGCCTGATACAACCAAAACAGATGTACAGCTTCTGCTGACCACATTTCCCCCTGCCATTATATGGGGGGGGGGCTTCAACCACCCCTTGAAGGTCAAGTTAATTTTATTTTCTCTATAGCGCCAGATCACAGCAGAAGTCCTTTAAATCTTAATGTTATCTTTCCTATAGAACAGGTCAATATCTTGCTCTTTTATCAAACAAACTAAATAGCCTTATGTTATTAATCTTATTTACACGACGGCATGCCATTGCAGTCTCATCCACCCCGACACGCACGCACGCACGCACACACGCACACGCGCACATGCACACACACACACACACACACACACACACACGAGCACACTCCCAATTGAGAATATTAAGCCACAAAAGACTAAAATATGAATTCTGTGTGTCTCTGTGTTAATGAATGGCGCAGACGAGCAGTTGTTTACTTCTCGTACTGAAGCACACGTGACGCGTCCGGTGATATATTTTTAATTGTAAAATTAAAAGATTTCTTAATTTTCATTAATGAAAATATAAATTAAATGAATGTGTTATGCCTTAAAAATGTAAATACACAACACAGGATTTCTGAGGGAAAATCATAGGGCTATTGTAAGAATAAATTAAACTTGTTTTTATGCTTTCAAATAATTAGACATGCAAAACACAAAATTTGGTAACAATAAAAAATTCCATAGGGCCCTAAACATGTATTTTTGTTAAACTTTTATAAATTGATGTTAAATTGTTTAAGTTTCATGATTTTAATTAGCTAGACATGCTTTTTGGTGAATACAATTGAATTAAACCATTAAAAAAGGAGTCCAGAAAAATGTACAGAAAAAGGTTTGGGTGAATTATCTCTCCAACAGTATTCCCAGAAGTCCCTGTGTGGATATGCTATACTGTTGTTGTGAAACAGGCTTAAATATTTAGTTTAAATTCTAATGTGTATCTGCATGCTCTCAATTAGGTTACACAGGCTGTAAGTTGTCTTATTTGTTGTACTAACATGTCACCCACTTTAATTTATCTCCCAAACAAAGCTCTCAAGCGAATCGCAGGCACATTGTGTATTGATTGACTAATTCATTAAAAAGAACTGATTCAAAGGAACAATTCATTATAAATCAGACAATCGCTATTGTCTTCTCAAAAGAAAGACGTAAGGACACCCAGTGTGGATGTGGATGAGGTCCATGTGGCATTAAAGTACAGAGAAAAGAGGAGGACAAACTGCTGACATGTTTTGGCAGATACTGGTGGGTCAGATCCAGAAAAACTATTGTGCGGAGTGCCCTGAGATCCAAGTGAACCCTCCACGGCACAGATGTTTTCAATCCAAAAGTGCATATGAATGTCTTCTTATCGGTGCCAGGATGGAAGTACAGTTTTAAGGGTGGTTGAAGGGAGGCCTTGGGGGCTGAATAATGCTGAAATGGCCCTGGCTGTGTGTGTTCACATGGGTGCATGATGTGTGCCATTTTTGTCCCATTTAAAAGGAAGTAGAGCTGGACTGCTGCGTCCGTTGAAAAATCTGCTTACAAAAGTGTCCATTTAAAAAGACACTATATTCCAGCTAAAACTATAACTCTTTTATATAGTATTTTTAAATGACACATTTTATAATTATTTAAAATTAAATTTTTATGACCCCATATTAATAAATATGAAAGACATGTAGAATATTGGTATTTAAAAAAAAAAATCCCACATTGCAGGACTATTTATGTAAACTGGAAAAAATTTAATAAATGTAATGTTAATAAAAATAAATGAAATCTTTGCACCACTAACATCAACGGGTGACTAAAAATATAAATAAATTTACCAAACACTTACCATAATATATACACATTTACACTCACTGGCTACTTTATTAGGTACACCTTGCTAGTACCGGGTTGGACCCCATTTTGTCTTCAGAACTGCCTTAATTCTTCGTGGCATAGATTCAACAAGGTGTTGGAAACATTCCTCAGAGATTTTGGTCCATATTGACATGATAGCATCACACAGTTGCTGCAGATTTGTCGGCTGCACATCCATGATGTGAATCTCCGTTTCACCACATCCCAAAGGTGCTCTATTGGATTGAGATCTGGTGACTGTGGAGGCCATTTGAGTAAAGTGAAGTCATTGTCATGTTCAAGAAACCAGTCTGAGATGATTTGAGCTTTGTGACATGGTGCATTATCCTGCTGGAAGTAGCCATCAGAAGATGGGTACACTGTAGTCATAAAGGGATGGACATGGTCACCAACAATACTCAGGTAGACTGTGGCATTTAAACGATGCTCAATTGGTACTAAGTGTGCCAAGAAAATATCCCCCACACCATTACACCACCACCACCAGCCTGAACCGTTGAGACAAGGCAGGATGGATCCATGCTTTCATGTTCTTTACGCCAAATTCTCACCGCACCATCTGAAAGTCGCAGCAGAAATCAAGACTCATCAGACCAGGCAACGTTTTCCAATCTTCTATTGTCCAATTTTGGTGAACTTGTGTGAATTGTAGTCTCAGTTTCCTGTTCTTAGCTGACAGGAGCAGCACCTGTGTGATCTTCGGCTGCTGTAGTCCATCTGCTTCAGGGTTCGATGTGTTGTGCGTTCAGAGATAGTATTCTGCATAACTTGGTTGTAACGAGTGGTTATTTGAGTTACTGTTGCTTTTCTATCATCTCTAACCAGTCTGCCCATTCTCCTCTGACCTCTGACATCAACAAGGCATTTCCGTCCACACAACTGCCGCTCACTGGATATTTTCTCTTTTTCGGACCAGTTCTCTGTAAACCCTAGAGATGGTTGTGTGTGAAAATCCCAGTAGATCAGCAGTTTTTGAAATACTCAGACCAGTCCGTCTGGCACCAACAACTATTCCACGTTCAAAGTCATTAAATCCCTTTCTTCCTCATTCTGATGCTCGGTTTGAACTTCAGCAAGTCGTCTTCACCACATCCAGATGCCTAAATGCATTGAGTTGCTGCCATGTGTTTGGCTGATTAGCAATTTGTGTTACCAAGCAATTGAACAGGTGAACACTTCTTCTTTGCCGAGATAATCCATCCACCTCACAGGTGTGGCATATCAAGATGTTGATTAGACAGCATGATTATTGCACAGGTGTGCCTTAGGCTGGTCACAATAAAAGGCCACTCTAAAATGTGTAAAATATATATAAAATGCAGAGCAACTGTTTTCAACAATGATAATCAGAAATGTTTCTTTAGCACTAAATCAACATATTAGAATAATTTCGGAAATATCGTGACATTGAAGATATAATTCAGGTTTTCGGCATTGCCAACACAATCATTACACTTTGATATATTAATAAATAAACTATAATGAAGAAGATATATAAATGTCTTTAGAAATATTACGTAAATATTAAAATAAAAAAACTTTCATTTCAATTGTAATAGTATTTCCCAATATTACTGTTTTCACTTTATATTTGATCAAATAAATGTAGCCTTGGTGAGAATAAGAGAAGAAAAATAAGTGTTAACTTATTTTAACTACAGTAACTTATATTGAAAAATATATATACAATATATATACTGGAAATATTTGCATGTATATTTATGTTCATATAATTTATACTTTCTATAAATATATTTTATATATAAACAACATTTTTACAAAACCTTTTTCTTAAATATATGTGCATGTGTCTGTATTTATAGACATAATAAATATACACATTACACATTGTATTATGTAAACAAAAAACTTTTTTTGGATGCGATTAATCACAATTAATTATTTGACAGCAATATTTAAAATATATATTAATCTGTGTATCAACTATCACAGCAGATATTTACAGGCCTTTAAAGCCATTGTACTGGGATAGTAGTGTCGGTGTGAACGAGTGCAGACCCCCATATGTCCCAGCATGCACGCATGAGAGTGTGAGAATGAGAGCGAGGGGGTACTGGCATAAAGACGATGTGTCTATTTGACAAAAGGATGCCTGCAAAGCACTCTGGGATACATTAGGGATTAAACCCCATTTTCACAGAAGCCCACAGAAAGGGGTGCATTCATCTTTTATCAAAAAAGAGAATAACAACACCCAGCCCCCTCCTCTTCCTCTCCTCACCCTCCCTCAGTCCCTTCCCTTCTGCTCTGCCAGACCAGACAGACCCAAGGGCTTGTCATGACCTCATATCATACAGATTTACCCCACATACACATTTCCTGTGACCTCAGATCAACACACCAACCAACTAGGCCAAGCTCATCTCCAAGCATACCAGATAAACCAGGCCTTACTGACACACAAGCAAAGCCAAATGCTTTTGCATTCGTATTCAACCGAATCTGCTGTGATTAATGAGCTGATGTCTCTAAAGGAACTTTACAAATTGACGATGCATTGCAGTATTGGATTACATTCATCTGATCTCTCCACACCACAATGTTGGAACCTTGGAGATCAATTCTTTTACCGCAGCCTTGAGTTTCTTTTCATCGCAGATTTCTTTTTTGGAAACAAGTGACTGTTGTTGGCCATTTTACCATACATCGCTGGAGAGCTCTGGATGTGGTCAGTGACAGCTGTAGCTAGTGTGCAAAGGCAACCATGGCTGCAATTTCACGCAGCTGGATGCCATTTCCTACTGGTCCTCTGGAGTGGCTGGTTTGACAAAAAGCCTTATTTTATGAAGTGGACAGTACTTGACATATGAACTTGAAAAGTGTCTCCATGACATTCATTTCTGTCTGAAAGAAGTCCAACTCCTAAAACAGTGAAAACAACTAAAAAAGTAGTGTGGCAGCACCATGGTACAATAATGGTGTCAGATGATAATACCGTGGTAGTCAATCAATATGGCTGGGTGATGTATAGAATATTCACAAATTATTAAAAAATAATTTTGTAAAAGTCTGCATGAAATGAAAAATTCACTATTTTTTATTTTTTTTGATTTATGTAGTTTTTTCTTTTGACTTTGTATTTTCTAATCAAACTGTCATAAATCCAATCTTCTGGTGAAACGACAGACTTCTCTCTGGTGACGCAAGTCCTTGTTGATAATTCAGGTTCATTACGATTTTAAATATACAAACTTAAGCAACTTCACAATGATTTTAATTCGACCATTACGTTTCCTAGATACTGTTTTATCAAACTTGTATTGTTATCATAACCGGTATGAGTGTTAAGATTTAGTTAAATGTAAGCAGTAGACTAAAATGTGCATTCGAGCTTGTATGCTTGATTCATTTCTATGAATCATTCAATGAAATGGTTTCACAAAACTTTGTGTAAATTATTAATTTGAGTCATCACATATATATATATATATTATTATTATATTTGAATATACATTTTGAATCTACCTGGCAACAATGGCTGTTTGGTTGAAATTATGGTTAAAAACAACTAACACTAATAATAATAACCAATTATAAAAAAAAAAAATATATCTCCCTTTTAATGCATTTTAGAGCGTTCACATAAACAGAATATCATCAAAAGTTTTAAAACAGAACATTTATTTAGCCACACTTTCCCAACTGAATAATTTCCATATTAATATGCTACTTATATACATTTTGGTATATAATTATATACCACTTATATACTACAAAATACAATTTTGACCCCATGATGTAATGCTGCCATGCTGCACAACACCAATGCACAGAGAAGATCTGCTTAGACAATGTTAAAACATCTAATTGGATGTTTACACAAGAACCACACTGACAGACAGACAGGTTGCTTTTCCAATTTTTTGGCAGCATTCCTTTAATGATGCTGCAACTGAGACACAACAGCAATCCTGGATGCCTCTGCATTATAGATATAACCAAATGTCGCATATGCATGTAAAAATGCATTATATATGCAAACTAAAGGCACATAATGTCTCCTACAGAGTGTTGATATCCATCTCGGTGGGTGGGTAAATACACAAACCATGACTATCTCCACACAGCATAACATCATTTCTGGACAGTAACTGCTCACTGATTGGACAGTTTGTTCTCGTGTGCAACATGAGGAGCTGGGTAAGATGGTAAAGTCCTTCAAACGGATTACAAATCAATGCCACTCTTAGGCATAAAAAACAACCCAGCATGGATTTCCAGGGTAGTTTAGGCCGGTTAGTGCTAATCAGGCAACTGGGTCAAACCTTTTAAACTGTCAAATACTGTCTGACTGCTGCATTATCACTAGCTATTCTATGACATTTTAATTTCCACACATTTTGTGTTTGTTATTCATAATTACCACCATTTAGCTGTCCATATATGGAATATGTGACATTCTGAATGCCAACTAGTACCTCAAAACCTTAACTAGTGGTCACACTGCAGTAAAAGCCTCGAGAGGGTGACGTCATGCTCGAGAACATCCTTTGATGTTGCCGCTCTGCGCGCACACATTGATCTCGATGTTGACTGGGTTTTTCCTAATCGTGTAGCACTTGAACTCGACCTACCTTCTGATATTCCGAGTCCTCCGGGCGGAAATCGCTGCTGGTCAGCTGAAACTGTAGATTGAAGTGCGGGAGGCGATGGAAAAGGTTAACCCACCACGGCGGAGAATAATTCACCACTGCAGCCATAGTGTTCACGCAGATCTGGGACTGGAAAAGACACAATGATGTATTCAGAAGCCAATTCCAGACTCGAGCAGCTTCAGCACGTCGTATTGCATCAGCTGTCTTTAAAGTGTCTCTTTACACGCTGCTTCCAGTGAAGCAGGGGTTAAAATCTGCACCAAAGCCCCTCAAGCAAACAAATAAACAGAATTTCGTCGCCAACACACATATTTAGCAAAATCTGCTGTTCTTACTCAGATCGTATATATGTTTTAAATCTAATAATTGAAATGCATTCTTTATATAACGTTACTAGGACTGAAACTGCAATCCGTTCATGCAGGCTTTTGTTATCAAGAACCCATCCTTACCCGTTATCAGCCTAAACCATAGTTCCAGCAAAAACCTGCGGAGATCTCAACAACAGACAAACCGCTCCTGTGCTTCGATGTTTTGGGCGAGAACCGACAGCAGCTGCAGGTTTCTCTGTGCTCAGCAGTCAGCGTGCACCGAGTCGCTTGTCGTCACTGTCGTCTGCATGTTATCCAGCGATACGCTGGAGCTGAAGGAAGAGCTTTAAACGCCTTTGATGTCCATTGCCGCTTTGGGGGTCTCGCGCCGCTTTCTTCCAGGAGACGCGCGCGATCAGCGCTTGTGCATTTCTGTCGCGTTAAAGTTGAGGTGCATAACAGACGCGATGTTATCACGCATTACGAGGATGAACTAGTGATTTATGAGCAGCCTACAGTAAGAAACGGGCGTGATTGTCAATCATCCACGGCCATGTACTTGATACACAAATGAAGGATGTTTACTGGCCTCTAGTGGCCAAATGACGTAACTGAGTCATATCACTTTAGCACACAACACTTTTCTCAGTTTTCCTGCTTTTTATAAATTTAGTTGCTTTATAGCTACTGTATACTAAAATTGTACTACATATAGGTATATTATAAACGTTTTTAAAATTCCTTATACGTTTACGTTATAAACGGTATAGTTTGGAAAATTATGCAAGTTGTAATTTTGCATATTAATTTGATCCGATTGGTTTCCATTCTCAGGCTAATTGTGATTTTTTAACTTTCGAAATTACATATATGTATGTATTCTTTCTTTTTCAACAAATTTTGAGCAAGATGCTTGACCTTCAGAAATTCAGTTATTTTTGTGATTTCTTTTATTGCAACCCTTTTAACCTTATACCCCATATTTAATCTCCAAATGGAGTTATAAACCCTGATTTGTGTGAATTGTTTTATTGGAAATAACAATAATAAATTAGACAAGCTTTATAGTTAAAAATGTTTAAATATATCAATGACAAGGTCAAGACCTCTAGCATGGCCTTAAACGCTCTTTTCTTTTTTATCAAGCTGTAAAATATCAGGCAGAAATCATGCATAAAAAATCATTATCTTTAACCCTCATCAGTACATCAGACTGGAGAAGAAATGTATATTAATTGGTTAAAAAGATTCAATTAATAATCAGTTATCTTTTCTTAGCTAGTAAGTTAGTCTAAATGAGGAAATTGTATTTTTATACTTTAGCACAAAGGACAACAGACCAGAGAAAACACGTTTTTAATAAAGAAAACTAACACAAATTCTAGAACAATAGCACACAAAGAATAATACGCTCTTCAAGCAAAATCAGTTTTAACATGACATTAAAAAAAGAAAACAGCATCACATTTTTGTGCGATTTTTGGTTCAATACAGATATACCTATAATAACATAACACACTGACAACATTTAAGTGAAACAGTATTTACTGTTTGTTTTTCTCAATCTGAACAGTTGTCTTATACAGCATACATCACCCACATTTGTGGAGATTCACAGTACTTTTTGCATCAGTCGTAGGTGTACCGTAAGTGCACACGATGGCTTACATATACTTTTTACAATATCCTGCGTTGTGTAATATATATATTGATCTACAACGAAGAATATTAAATCTCTAATCCTCATTAAAAATAATCATTCAACACAAGGCACTTTTGGAGTGTGAAGACATCTTCTGAAATGTGTCCCTTATTTGAAGGCTTAGTTCCTAAAGTCAAAAATGAGATCTTTACAGAATGAAAAAGTGTGAAATCACAAAACCATAATAATCCATAATCCATGATTCATGTTCTTCTCTGTACATTGTTATTATTGCCCATATATAGTCAATTAAATTGTTTTAGGTTGCTCAGGCAATAGTGTGTGTTCCAAGTTAAGAGAGGAAAAACTGCCCCAAATAGTTTGAATCAAGTCATTAATATAGACTTCAGCATTTTTCTCTTTTTCTCAGCAGCTTTGACGGAGACACGATGATGTCATCAGAGTCGTCTGAATCAACGGTTCTTGGGATTTCATTGGCTGGTTGCTGTAGGTGGATCTTCAGGTCTGTTTAATACCAACAAAATCATAGTTGTTATAACATGAAATAGATGAATGATTATATGTTATGCATAAAGATAGTTTATTAGAGATTATTCAAATATATACTGGTGTATTAGAAGTACACTACCATTCAAAAGATTCAAATATATTTTTTCTCAATATGTCAAGCTGTACAATATCAGGTAGAAATTGTGCATAAAAAATATTTATCTTTAACCACTGTATAGTGCTTCCCTTTTAAAGGAAAGTCAGTACAAGACATAATAAATATAACCAGGTCTGAATCTTTGTTTACAAATAGTTTTTGGTTCATCAAATGGTTTTAAACCTGACAACCTACAAAGTCTCATTGATGCTAGATTAATAAGCAGGAATATTAGCAGCATGAGTTCAAATGGATTTCTTCAGCAAGAACAAAGCATATTATTACAGATGAATTATCACCTGAGGTTTGTGTTCTGTTAGTAAACACGGCCTGTGAGCAGCCTCTGGGCAGCAGTGGAGGAGTGGAGCGATACGGCTTTTTCTGATGTATGGAAGATGCAGACTGTGTCACTGCAGACGCTCTGCAATGTTCAAGTCAACACACGGTTATCAGGAGACCACATGCTTGCATTCTCTAACCAGAACAAACACCTGTGCAAGGTTTATTTTCTGACTGTAAAATATAATATAAATATTGAAATCAATTGTCTAGTCAGTGTGTGTATCGATGTGGGAATTTAGTGTATACACTATCTATGGTATATCACCTGTCTATAGTCAGAGTGCTGCGTTTGAGATGAGCTCTAAAGACAGACTGCAGCAGAGTCACTTCCTGTTCCTGTACAGCCTGAGCGTTCATACCTGATTGGCTCTGAAACAAATGGTCAAAAGAATTTTTGACCATTTCATAGGGATAAGCACAACAAAGGAATTACCATGGTTTCTGGACAAGTACCATAATAATTATATGCAAAATCATAAAATAAAATAAACAGTAATATTGTGCAATATTATTATAATATAAAATATCAGTTTTCTATGTGAATATATTGTAAAATATAATATATTCCTGAAGCAAAGCTGAGTTTTCAGCATCATCACTCTAGTCTTCAGTGTCACATGATCCTTCAGAAATCATTTTAATATGCTGATTTGGTGCTTAGGAAACATTTCTCATTATTATCAGTGTTCAATACCATTGTACAGCTTAATATTTTTGTGAAAACCATGAAACGTATTTCCCGATTCTTTGAACATTATAAATGTATTTACTGTCACTTTTGATCAATTTTATGTATCCTTGTTGAATTAAATGATTTATTTATTTAAAAAATAACATGCTTAAAAAAATGACAAACTTAAGCACAGTGACAACATATTATGCATAAACGAACTATGTATGATAAAACATCCCATCAAAAGGCCACAAATAGTTACCATGGCAGCAGTTCTTGGGTCTGCTTGACTCTGTCCATCTAACTGCCTCTGCCTGATTTGATGCCCTCTGAGACAGGACTGTAAAAGAACTAGATCCTAAGAGAAGGAATAGAAGAATGTGAATAATCTACATTCGCTGTGGGTGTACAGTAATCGATGTGCTACCAACCCGTATTCGGTGTGTGCGCCAGTGCGTCTGGATGATCTTAGCTGCTCTGTTTTTCTGCATGACTTCTGATGATGACAATGGTTCTGTGAGTGTTAATGACAAAGAACTGTCCTGAACCTGTGAGATGAGAAACATGGATTGCAACAGTTTCATTTGCATTAGTTGTCATCTACACTTGAGTGAACTGTGTGTGTACATTGTTTTTTAAATGTATTACCTGACTTGAGTCTTGTAGTAATCTGAGTTTTCTCTCCTCCTCTAGTTTCTCTTTTAAACGGCTGATTTCTAGGGTTAGTGCGCCCATCTCTTGCCTGTAAATAAAACATGATATCTAAAGTGACTTTACTTACTTTCTTTATAAATGTCCATGTTCATATTTATCATGATTCATCAATGCACATTATTCTAAAAAGACTTACTAATTATTAAGTTTTCATAATCTTTTATCAAAATGTAATTAATTTCTATGCCTTTGTAATGCCTTTTCTTTTCTGCCCACACCAAGGTTGTTAACTCAGAAAAATGTTTTGTAAAATAATGTTTTGTATGCAATATAGATTAAACTCTTCCAACAATAAACACTTTCTCAGTCTAAAGGAACACAAATGCTTTTAATTTAGAGACTTGTAAAAGTAAATCAGGGTTTAATAGGTTTTGTCTCACATAACAGTATCATTGAATTAAAGAGATTCAGTCACATGAGAACTCAAGAAAGCATCTTCAAAAATGAGTAAAAACATCCCCACACTATAGTTTTAATGTATAATTCCTTCATTATTTTTATATTACACACCCGTGTGTTTGCATCAGTCCCTCATGCTCCCGGATTTGTTCCTTCAGCATGTGTTCTACCTCTTTCAGACTCGTATCCTTCTCAGCAGACAACTGCTTTATCTCCTCGCTAATACAAAATAAACAACATTTCAATCAGAATTCATTCAGAATCAGCTCTTAAATATTTCAGAAATTCAGTAAATAAAATGATTCAGAAATCAGAAAATATTAGAAATATTTCAGATTTTATTTCAAATAAATCCTGTTCTTTTGATCTTCCTTTTCATAAAATAATATTGGGGGGGGGGCATTGTTTATAATATATAATATAAAAGATTTCTTGAGCACCAAATAGGCATATTAGAATGGTTTGAAGAATATGATATTGTGATAGATTTTTATACTCACTCTCTCTGGGTTAGTTTTTCCTGTAGTTCCTTTTTCTCTTCTCCAAGCGTCTTAACTGCTTCCCTCAAACGCACATCATTCTCTTTAATCACAGATGGCTCCATCTCTGTGTTGACAGCATCACTCTGATTGGACGATTCTGACTCAGTGTCTTTATTGTCTGGGCTCTTCTGTGAGTCTGATACTTTAGTGATCTGAAGATTCTTCATCTGCTCAACTCTCTGTAAAACAAGTAAACTACATTCACATGTACATTCTTAATGTAACACATACACACATGCATGTATGTGTGTGTAAACATATACACACACACACACACACACACACACACACATATATATAAAAACCTTTTCAAGCTCCAGGATTCGGCGCACAAGTCTCTGTTTACTCCAATCCATATAACCTGTAAACATAAAAATATTGACTGAATTTAGCCGGTGCAGGAAATACTAAATGCTTAAACCTTTTTTTGGCACATTTAAACTAGTAGACCAGCTGACTGATTGGTTAATCCAGTTAAACACCAAATTGGCAGGGTCAGGAGACCAGCTAACTGTCTTAGGCTGGTTTAAGTGAGTTTTTTCAGCAGCTGTCTGTAGTAAATGGCATTTGGTGAAATAGTGTGTCCAGTTCTCAATCTAAGTTTAGAAGTGCTTTGGTAAATTGAAGTACCCTTGGCTCGGCACGCAGGGCTGTCCATCATGTTCATCTCTTCCAGTGTTAATTCTTTTTTGACTTCCTGGTTCTCGTTCTCCAGGTGTTGAACCGTGTGTGTGAGTTTCAGAACCGTTGCACTAAGGGTCTTGTTCTGCCGCCTGATGTTTTTACTATCTGCCTTATAACTGAACAGAGAAAAAGAGAGTGAGAGAAAGACCAAATCAAAACACAAGCTCAAGGGGACCATCAAATTACAAGTAAAATGAACAATGTGTGCACCTTCTTTCAGTTGACTCTAAAAGTGCTTGCAATCTTTGTACCTAAAAAAAGAACAAATATTTGTATTGTAATTAAATATGTATTTATTGTAATTTATATATTTTTGTAAATATATTTAGCTTTGAATAAAATAATACCTCTTCGAAGTAGGTTTCCACAGTGATCTTCATTTCCTGCATGTTGGTAGTTTTGAGGTCACTCTGAAGCTGACTGTAACGGCAAATTCAGCACAAATTCATTCTTCAAAAGACAATTCATCATACACTGGTGTCCAGAAGTATCTAGTTTTTATTAACACAACAACTGAAAAACGAAGTAGAAAATTAAATAGAAAATTCATGATTTCTACAAGAATGTCATTAGTATGTTATCAAGCCTTCAACGGAAGCAAAACATATTTGAAAGACCATACAAAAATGTATATATATATTGTAACACTTTATTTTGATAGTCCAAATTCTTCAAACAGTAAGTAACTTTGCAATTACAGTCATTAAGAGGACTAGTAGACTGCCTGCTTAACAACTTCTAACACTTAACTTTGATGGGTCTACAACATACAACATACTATGAGAAAATGTGCAAGTGTATGTCAACTTATTCTACTAAACCTAACCTAACCTAACAGTCTACTCTGAGAGTAAGTAGACATGTAGTTGCAAATTAATGATAATTCAAAATGCACTAGAAATGTTATTTCAGGTTAAATAATTGTAATGTCTACTAATATTTTTAGACTTCATTTAGCCTGTAACTCTTATGCTAAAGTTTATTCACGCTCTATTGATTCACGATAACCTGATTAATTGCATGACAGTACAATATAAATGACATTTGGCATCAGACCTTAAGGCATTCTCTTTTTCTTTGCACTGCTGCTCCAATCGTAGAACCTTCTGTTTCAGTCTGTTAATGATCTGGTGGGTTCAAAAAGAGAGAAAAGCATTTACATTTCATTCACATGTTATATCATTGATTTAATTAAGAATCATTGATCTGATGATTTGTGATTGTGAGGTTGTGTGAGATTTGTATAAAGGCATACTCACCGATCTAGGATCAGTCTTTCTGTCCACTAAACACCTAGCATACTCTGGGTCCTATATTAAAAACACAAAATAATTCACATTAAACATTATTTTTTTAAGAAATAAACCTTTAATTTTCACTACATTCAAACTTTTGAGGTAAGTAAGTGTTTTGGAAATAAGCCTGTTATGCTCACAAAGGTGCAGTAAAAAATACAGTACAACAGTAATATTGTGAAACATAATTTCAACTGAAAATAACTTTTCTGTTTTCTTCAGTCACATGATCCTTTAAAAATCATTCTAATATGAATAGAATAGAAGCATCAAAAGAACAGCATATATTTGAAATAAAAAAAAATTGTAGCAATCTAAACGTCTGTAATTCAAGAAATCTTATTCTTTTCAGTTACACTACAGAGTCGTCTATGCTAATGATGTGAAACAGGCTACATTCACACTCAGCAACTCATGTCCACAATATGGTGATGTAATCACTCATATCAACTATTCCAGCTCATCTCTGCTGCTGGGTTTGCTGAGGTTGCTCATCACCTTCACTGGATCCAACAGCTGTTCAATTTGTCTGTCTTTTTTAGTGCTTTCTTCTTCAAGACGCCGCAGCTTGGCTTTCATCTTGTCCGATTCAGCCTTTTGGGACTGGATGGTCTGAGAAAATGGAGAGCAAACATAACATTTCAGTGTGCTTGCTTCACATATGAAAGCTACATACTAGAATGGGAAAGTACATGCATCTTAGACAAAATTTGAAAAACTATTATTAGTGCTAGTATTACACAGAACTAAAAGACATCTTAAGAACCATTTCCTCCATTTCCATCCACTTGAAATGCGGGTAAGCCCAAAAACCCATATTTCCTAAAATCCAACACAAATAACAGACCATCCAGGAACATGTGGCATGCTATTTTTAACACATTTTGATTTGGGACACTAATCCCTGATATACATATAGGACAGATAGAACGACAACTGAGATAAAGCCCAATTCTTTGAAAACATGCTGTCTGATGTAATCAAAATTCTAAAAACACATCTTCAGAAGCACTCATACGTCAGCGAGCGAGTGTGCGAGAGGTGAACTTCACCTTTTTTAGATCAGTTATTTCCTCATACATTTCCTCCTTATCTTTGTAGTCTGGGGTCCCTGGAACATAACCTGACGAAGAATTGTAAAATTAGGTGACAAAAATGAAAATAATAATAACTGTGAAATGGACAATTCAGGTTTCTGTACAGATCGTTGTATCTCACCGTTGGATGCAGAGCTGGAATATTTAGGCTTTTTCATTCCTAAGGCCTCCTTCAAGTATTCGGGTGTGCTGGTCATTGAGATGCTGGTCTGTGTGACACTGTAATCTGCTCCTTTTGGACACTTTGACAATGTGCCTGAAGTATACACAGTTGTACTTTTTAACTAAGTAAACCTCCGTTGTTTCAGTCCAGTAAATGAAATATTACTAACAATATAAAAATATATTCTCATGTTTATCTTTTTAAGACGTGTACCACTCCTGAAGGTGGTCATTTTTACAACTATACAAAGTCTTTTACTTGTTAAAAGTATGCACTATGAGAGAACAGAAGGCATGAATAGTTAGTAGACAGTGAGTGTACAACAGGTTTTTCAGCACGGTTTTGATCATGCTGATAATTCAGAGGCCTTATAAATTCATTTTTTCAAATATGAAACAATAAGCTTTATAGGAATAAATCACATTTGCATGCCTTTCAAATGCATATAGCTAAGCATTTTAATCCTGAGCCAGTGTTTCTCAGTTACTGATCCAATATTAAACGAGTAAAAGGTTTACAACCTTCAAATGTGATTTGTGTGATAGTCAGCTATATTGTCTAGTTTCCCAGAATGTCATTTTTAATATCTTTAAAATGAGATAAAAAAATTCTGAGAAGCATAACAGCAATTTAATCTTGTGGAGATTTGCCCTTTGTTTGGGTCTTAAAATGTAAACCTATATACATCTTTTTCGGTAGAAGATACATCATTTAAAATGGTAAGATGCAGAACACAGTGTAAAGTTTTAGCCACATTATTCAAAAGGGACAGACCATGTCCATCATTCTGTAAGTGCATCCAGACGTCCTTTGGTGTACCAGCCGGAGAGCTTTTATAGTTTTGGAGCTGTGTCCCTTTCACTGTCCTCCACGATGCCACTGGAGCTCTCTTCAGATGTACGTTTGCACTGTTCAGGTATGGTGACCCTTTATTTAAAGAAATGATTTATTTATTTTAAAAGCATTTATGTAGTGTATATAGTAGCATTAGTACTTCATAAATAAATTAGCAAATACAGCAATTTTCACAATTTTTATGCTGTGTTGATAGTCAGTTTAGGGGGTAATGCATTACAAATAACACAAGTTACTTAATCAGATTACTTTTTAAAGTAAATAAGTAAGGTAAAACATTACTTTAGAAAATATCTGAGTTACTTTTTCAAATAAGTTACTTTTTTAAGATGTAAGATGTAACTTTTTAAGTTACATCTGCAAATAAGTGCAGCTGGATAGTGTGTACTGTGCAGACATGATGTTACTGTAGTTACAGAATAAACGTGAACGTGCATTTACTCTATCTCACCTGCACGAAAACAGATTCATTATTTCTCAAAATGAACAAAAACAGTGAAATGACTTTGAATAAACTTTGAATATGACACAAACCTGCAATAATTAAATGCATTAAATAACAGAAATATCCCATTTTATTAATCGCTAACCTTCAATAATCCAATTCAACCATATACTAATGAGCAAAAATGACTTTAGATAAACATAACATTTGTGATTCATTTTTGTATAGCTGAAGAAAGAAAAATGAGCCAAGTCCAGGTGATAACTAGTAACGCAAAAGTAAAGCAACACATTACTTTCCATAAAAGTAACTAAGTAATGCAATTATTTACTTTTTAGGGAGTAACGCAACACTGTAATGCATTACTTTTAAAAGTAACTTTCCCCAACACTGGATACAGTAATACACAGAAAAAGATGGTAGCATTTGTGTGGCAGGCATGAAAATGCAATAGAGCTTAAACTTATTTCTAAATCTTAAACTTACTAGGAGAAGGAGGTGGTCTGCCTGAAAGTTTCTTTTTTCTTGATTTCTAAAAAGAAATACAACAATCAGACACATGGATATAGTACCCTTTGACACAAAGATTCAAAGATTGAAGAATGAAAGATTCAGTAAAACTAAGTAAACAGGCTGGCTTAAAATCTATTTAAAAATGTCCATCTCACCTTTTCAGTGTCGGACACATGGCTGCTACAGAGGCTGTCCTCTGCCTTGATAACAAAGAAATTAAGTCTACATTAATAAAAAGATGCCACTAAGTAGTATATCAAATGGTAATATCATTTAAAGTCAATATAACCAATGTCCCTAAATTATATTTAATATATTCATATGACATGATTTTTGCATAACTTTCTGCAAGAGGTGGTATCCCAAGGCATACACTCCAAAACATGTGTGTTAATGTTACAATCCAGAACATCTATGAATAGTGTTAATGTACTTACCAGATCCTCTACCTCTTCTTCAGTGACAGGTTCTCCAGCTGCTACAGACATAGCTTTTGTGATGGCTTGTTTTTATTTTATCATCACCTTTTACAGACAATAGGACCATAATACTTTCTCATGGAGGTACGACCTGTAATGTCCGAGTAGGCTATTATGATGCAGCAGGAAATCTTGTTTTTCTCATGTCAAAGAGTCGCGTCAATCCTAATATAAAGCAGCATAAACGAGCGTAGACATGGTTAGGGGGTCTTAAGAAGTTCCCAAGATGCAGCTGTTTCCTGATGTCGCCGTTAAGAAAAGCAGCAGATCCCTCGTCGGTGTTGTGTGTAAACGCTACGGAGTTAACGCTTAGCGTCGTTTCGCGTCTCTCTTCGCTGCACGGTTGTAATGTGCATTATTGTCGTCTAGCAACCGACAATGTTTAACATGACAATAGTCAGCAAATGAAACGTGCTCATGTGCGTCAGCTCTGCGCAACGCTTGCGCACACTGTTGTGATTGAGCACTCCACTGTTTACAGCTCCTTTCAAACTATGTAGTTTGTGAATTCCTAAAATACCACTTGGTCCTTTCTATCTTTTCTTTTTAAGACAGATAGGCGTTTTCTCTCTGTCTCTTATGTCAAAATGTAGCCTACTTGAAACTGTACTCAAAAAATCTAACATTTTATATTAGCCTAGCCTTTTGTGTGCCATGAATGCATCAATGTCTTACTACAAATATAGTCCAAGTTTATTTTATATAACTGACTGAATAAAATATAACTGACAGAATGCCTAAGTTATATAAAAAACATTCAGATACGGATAGACAGACAGACAGACAGACAGACAGACAGACAGACAGATAGATAGATGAATGGTTATTCTCCTAGACAATAAGCAAATTTATCAAATTAAGTAATGGGGGGGTTAAAATAAATTTCAGATGCTTCAAGATTTCAGTGATAGTCATTCAAATAATGTTACAGAAAGAGGAAACAGTTGCAGGGGACATAATCCTGCTCTGCTATTATAATTTTATATTTAATGGTAACTGTGTGTGTGTGTGTGTGTGACCTTCCATTGGTCATTTAGTACTGCCACATTACATTACCCACACATGATGATGGAGAAGGACTTCTCATAGATGGATTTGGTGTGGGGATTACTTGAGTGTATTAAAAGCCACCTGTTACAATCTCTTCAATAATTTATCTAGAACTATGTTTATTCATTCAAATAGGAGGCTATTCTGTCAATGAATCCGTAACGGTGGTGTATGAATGTGTGACCTGAGTCACCTCTCTGCTTGAATCTATCAAGCAGCTCTATTGCAAAGCTTTTAAAGTCTGTGCAAATACCCTGAATCTTTCGCCAGGCCAGTCTCATTATTATAACCCAGTTACGTAAGCTTTAATTCCAGCTTGCCTTCCAAGAAGCAGTGATGTTTTTTTTAAAGAGGTCCTCTTAAGGTGATTAATGGTAATATGTGTGTGTTGAGGGATGCAAAGAGAAGGGGAGGGAAAGAGCAATGTGAGAGAGAGAGAAAGAGAGATGAGACTGAGATCTGATCTACTGTGTTATACATCCACAGTCGGATGTTAAGCGTGAACAGGGCAGTCGAGGTACGAACCGAGGTCTATTTGGGATACTGAAGATAGCTTCAAACACATCAGCAATCTTGTAAGTAATGAGACATCTTAAAATCACTTCACTCCAGAAAAACAGTCGTAATGTTCTTGTGTGAGCTTGTGCATTTGATGGAGAGTAGAGTTATTTTACATGTGCATTCATGTTTGACGTGCAATAAAAATAAAGTACTAAGAAGGTATTTGAAATTATATTGTTTTTTAGATGGAATGTTTCATTGGGGGCTTTTTTAAGAGCAAAGATAAATATTTATAGTTCAAGGCATACTGATTTAAGTGCTGTGATTCAAGCTGTTTTTTGTATTATAAAAGAGCATTAAATCATGTTGAATGTGCTTTGTTGTAGATATAGCTATCAATTTCTCATCTTTGTTTCACAGACCTGTGCATATCAGTGTTCCATCAAAACTTGAGGATCACCTGAAATCACCCATTGCCCCAGTGACAAGGTAATAAATCCTATTTTCACAAGGGCTTACAGACCGTATAATTACACACCAAGACATGAGAGACAGACAGCATAGATGTGTTTACATTTCAGATACCTATGTAGAGTAAACATTGAATAATTTAGAAATACAACAAATATAAATAAATTATGTTAAAAGATGCCAAATGGCCAAATCACAACTCCTACAGTACATGTATCAGTAAGCCTTATGCACAATAAATATAAATCATCTCACATGGTTGCTCTTTTCAAGCATAGCTGATGTGAAATAGGTCACTTTGTTCTACAGAAGATTAAAACGCTTCATCCATCACAATATTTCCTGTTTTTTGTGATGTGCATGAGCATTATATAATACAAAATGGATATTGAATTTTCAGTTAATCAACCACAGTTATTTAAACGCGAAATCATCCTCTAAAGTCCAGAGTAAAAATAACTGACTTTAGCAAACAACAGACATTTTGTTTTCGGTGGGATCTGACACTCAATATTAATTTCAATAAGTTTATATCACATGTTTGGGGTTGGTATGATTTTTTGAAAGAAGTCTCTTATGCGTACTAGAGCTGCATTAATTTATATACTGTAAAACAATAATATTGTGACATTACATTTTATGTATTTTAAAATAAACTGTATTCCTCTGATGGAGACATTGACTGTTCAGCATCATTATGAGCTGGTCAACATATTTCTGTCTGCAAGATGAAACATTTGGCTAATTGTGCACAAAAAGCCAGTCTGGGTGGAGCAAAATGTACCTCAAGAAATTATGTCATTAAAGTTTTCCATTTAGCGTTTCAACAATTTGACCCTCATGAAAATCACTGAATAATTTGCACACTCTTAACTGAAACTGTGTATATGTTGTCAGGTGTGAAAATGCATCTAGGTCAGCAAAACCCTGTGGTGGATGGGCTGTCCTTAAAGGAACTGGGGGACAGTGTGCTGGTGGAGATAGAGAGTCGAAGGAAAGGACTGCCATTTCTCAAACATGTGGAATACCGTATTGTTAGCAAGGTAAACTTAATTTGTACTTATGTCATTCTGTATTCCCTATATAATATGAACTACTTCATTCCTTTTATAGTGTTTCCAGATCCCAGTTCAGCGCAGGTTCAGTGATTTTGAGGTGTTCCATGGTCTGCTGCTGCAAAAGTTCATCTACAGGATGGTTCCGTCTCTTCCCCCCAAACGCATCCTTAAAGGCGGTGAGATTTGAACAAACTCTGCAAATGAGTTTTTCTTAAATCTACACTCTTGTGTAACTAAAACTCAGTTTTTCTCTCTCTATCCTGCTCATTTTCAGTTTTGAACTCAATGTCAGACCGAGAGTTCAATGCTAGCCGCCGCCGTGGTCTACAAAGGTTTATGACCTTGGTGATTAGACATCCAGTCCTGGCAGGAGATGAGCTGGTCAACATCTTTCTGTCTGCAAGCAGTGCAGTAAGACCTCAAACCAGCAGATGGCAGTATAATAATTCATATTTTGCCCAAACATGAGAATTGTTGTTTGTGTTGCAGGAGGTTCAAAATATGCTGCGAGATGCATATAAAGAAGACAGGCGATGAGTTTCTGACCTCCCAAATGGCCTTGCATGGCAAGGTGGGTAAAAGCTAGCAAGACATTAAAATACTATGATACTCTTTGAAAACCCATGTAAATATCATGCTATTGGTATATATCAAAGAACCACTTGTACCAGTGTATCACCACAGTACTTTCTGAAAGTAAACTGACACACAAAATGAATATTACATGATGTCATTTTTAAGGTGTACCTACCTGAAGACATACAGACCCAGGGTGCCGCTAATCGAGAGGTCATTGCAAATATCCACAGCAGTTTCAATAAACTCAGAGATGTAGCAGAGCGCATGGCTCAGCGTTCACGGGCCAACTCAACAGATCTGCTTATGTTCGGCAAAGACCTGAGGTGAACACTACAGACCACACTGAACTGAAAATATATATATATATATATATGGCCATAATCATTCATTTAATTTAAAAAGAATTGATCAAATGATTTGAATTAATGGATTTGAATATAAATATATCAATATTTATATAATGCGTGAACTGGAGTGATATAAAAATACCCACAGATGTAAATGACTAATGTACAATGTGCAAAAGTATAGCTGCACAGTTTGTCATGATGTGTTGATAATATTAATGTTAACATTAATTTATGAATTATTCAATATTTATAACTAAAACTAGACAAGTGTCTATTTTTCTATCAATGTTTAGATACTTTTATTTTTTGTGGTGCATGGGGTGGTTTGTACAGTGTTATTTTATCATCATTAATATACTATTATGTTTTATTAATATTTTGAATTAATTTTATTTGTATAATTCATATTTTTAGATTTTAACATTTGTAAGTTTGTTTGAAATTTGTATGACTTTTTAATAGTGTTTATTAATTTACATTTCAGTTAAACTGAATGAAATTGAGAAACGTTGCTCTTCATGTTTGGTTTTGTTGTATTTCAAATAATGGTTATGTTATTTCAAGGAACAAATAGTTTTAATTTTAGTTAACAATAATAGCACTGGTATGTTTAATTGAGAATATGAGAGTTATTGCCTGACTCTTCAACAGTGAACTGGGCTCAGACACATCAGACCAGCCAGTGAATGCTACATTGAGCAAAGCATGGAACACACAGAGGAAGTCACTCGTAGAGCTGTCAGGAGATTTTGGTCTTCTCGCCGACAAAGCTGCACACCAGGTATTAAAACATGATCATTATTGAGCATTAGTCTAATCACAAACACCATTACAAAAATGACTGCATTATGCGGATCACCGAACTGTACTGAACCTGTGAACAGAAAGCTTTAAAGCACCTCAATGTTATCATGACACACACAATATTCAGACTCTGGTTGAAAAGAAATTAAACGCAGTGTTTCGAACCACTTACACACCAGGGCAGCAGAGAGGAGGATGAGGTGGTGGAGAAACTGAACCTTCTCCTTGAACAGCTGCAGTCATACAAAGTGAGTACTGTCTGTGCAATACTTCTAATATCAATTGTTTGCCACAAAATAGTTTTAAAGGGGCGCATGCAGCTGGTATAAGACGGGGTAATAGGAGTTTGGTCATGTATTACTCTGCATGTATGACTGAGCTCATTTCTAAGGACTCATTGTACACTTTACAAATTTAAACTGTAATGACATTCAGGTGCTAATAATTTTGTATGTATATGTGTATAGGACTTGTGTGATCGTCATGACAGTGGCGTGTTACTAGAGCATCAGAGAGCGTTTGAAAAGCGCAGCGGGCCTGCGGCGTCACACTTAAAATACCAGAACAGCATTGAGCAACCTGAGTCTCGACTCTCACAGGTGAAACACACCAACATGCAAACTACACTTAACCAAACTAAAGTATTCAGACATACTGCCACGGTGCACTGTCCACAAGAAAACATTTGTAATCCAGCAGGGTTCACACATTCACAGCCTGGAAATATAACAAATAAAATAAAAATAAAATACGATGTAACATGAGCTATTTTTAGTCTAAATTTATTTTCATTTTTCACTAGTTTCATGTTTCAAGTATTATAGTTTTATAAAAAAATCAGGAGACCCTTTTTTGGGTGTTATGAGGGGGTGTCAACAAATTGTGTATCATATGCACGCGAAAAGTGCATATTATATGCACGCCAAAGTCAATTTCGCATATAAATAGCACGCCAAATAGAAACAGAAAATCGTGCTATTAATACGAATTATGCGAGATGCTGCAAAATAACGAGACGCAAATGCAACTTTTAACAAGTTCATGTAGCATTTACTAAAACAATAAAAAAACAGCTATGTTATATTCAAAAATGCATTCTGTGTGAACATCCCGTTTGCGAATTGGTCTAAATTTAACAATTAAAAAAAATTAAATACTAATATCATATTAGTCAAGGTCATGTAAAAGTTATGAAAATTCAGCTGATAAAACACACACACACACACACACACACACACACACACACACACACACACACACACACACACAAAAGGTAGCGTAAACTACAGACAGCGTGGAATCCTGACAGGTGAACTAAATATTAATCTGTGTCATCCTACAGCAGGAGAACACATTTATCACCATGGAGATGAGAAGCTATTTCTCTCTTTTGTGTCTGCATCAAGAAACCCAGCTGGTCTTCACCTATCTGCCCCTTGTGACTTCAATACTGGGGACATTTGTTCACTCTCAAATACAAGGACACAAAGAGGTGTGTTTCGAATAACTCTATTAATTTGTGTTTTATTAATTCAACACTATTTAAATAGTGTGAACTGTATTTTTTGGAGGGCCCAAGCACCTATGGTGTGAGGACCCTATTGGAATTGCTCAGTTTCTTCTTCTTCTTCTTCTCTGATGCAAGAGAGATCCAGGCTGATGAAGTCTTTCTATAAAAGTAGTTTGTTAAAATAAGTGACCAGATAAAATTGCTAAAATTCTAAGAGACTAGTCTAAAAATATCTGAGTATAATAATCTGTAAGAGCTATGAGATGAAGATCTTCAGAGCATGCAATAAAAGAAAAGGAGTGAAGAAACCAATTTTGGGAAGTTGTATAGGGAGACCTACATCGTACAGCGTAATGGAATGTTTTTGTGTCTGATCGACAAAGGTCAAATTTAGCTGATGTCAAAGCTAAGTCAACTTGACATGCTCGAGGAGGTTGTTGTGGTTTTTACACTCTTTGAGCGGGAACAGCAGGTTCTGCAGATCTCCAAATACCGTTAAGTTCTAAGAAGACAGAGCTCAATACCAAGAAAATTAAAGACAAAAACTGAACAACATCCGTGCATATATAAAATATTGTCATCTTGTGCAGACATCATTAAAACATAACAAAATGTACTTTTAATATGTCAAACGAAGGAACAAAACAGATTACGTAAAACCTTTATATGTCAAGTTAAGGAAAAAAGATACAGGCTTATTACATCAATAGATGTCTAAAAGTTAACCTTGATTATGAAATAGTATAATGAATATAAACGAAGCATATACATTATCAAACCGTGATATGAATAATGGCAAAATGCCATAAAAGTGAACATACTGTCAAGAATACATGAATTGATAATGAATGAATATATTTGATAAGACTGAAAATATAAAATAGTAAGGAAAACAATCTTCAATCCATCATTCTCCAAAATGAATTGCATTTTTGAGGGCATGAACATGCTCGAAATCCCATGTTTTCCAGAAGTAACTAAAATTTACATCTGATTAGGCGTGGAAAAATGGCTCAATAGCGCCACCTATAAAATTTCAACAAAGTGCCCCTCGAGCTATGTTTAAAATACATGTACAAATTCGGTTGACACGTGTAACACCAATAGTTACAAAGAAGTATCCCGACTCCATGCGTTTGATAAGAATCTAAAGACCCATAATCAGTGCAAACGGCAACAGGAAACGTTTTGTTTTACACTAACTTAAATATGCAATGACCAATCTGCACCAAACTTCACGTTTGATTAAAATCCTGGCTGAAGACGTCTACATGCCAATATTCAGTTCTATTCATAGCAGCAGGAAGTTTGGCACATATAAATGACTTTGGCATATTCCTTCTATGTTTACCACTTTAAAAGCATATTGCCCAAGATTAGCTGTTTTCCTAAAGCCGCCAGGTGCGAGGGCCCTTTCAATGCTGCTTGCAGCTTTAATTATATGCATTTTTTATTCCTCAGATGGGTGATGTTTGGGGTGTCCTTCATCCAAAACTGAAGGACCTTTTGAAAGTGCTAATGAAGCATCCATTCGCTCTTCATCTCAAACACACACCTCCAGAGGACAGAAGACCTGTGCTTTCATTGGCCCCGCATAACCTGGACAGCAAATATGAGGGAAATCCCCAGCCTTTTCTCAAATATCCAAGAACTCGGTGTATTTCTTCATGCCATGTGTTTTCCTTCTTTGACTGTTTAACACCTTTCTTCATGACTTTTCCAGAGTTGTAAATACAGGGAACATAGTGGCCCCAAAACACGTTTGAACACAAAAAACAGCTGAACATTTCATTAGACTCAAAATATAACTGTATGCTAACAAAAGATGCACTCAAAACTAACTACATTTTGCTAACAATTGCACATACTTTTAATCAGGATTATTATACTCTAGTTAACTAAAAAATATAAGATTTTCATTATTTGAAATAAAATAAAATAAAGTTTAAACTTATTTTATTTCAGCTAGGTACCAACATTTTACATTTTCATTTAGTTTAACTTGATCTATACTATATAGACATATTTAAAATGACAAAAAACACAACCCTATTATTAAAACTCATTCACATTATGATTAAAAACTAATAATATCTCAGTGATACTAAAAGAACACTGCTTTAAACCAATTGGTCCCTGCAATATTTGACAACCGGAACATTTTAAAATAATTTTTTTTCAAACAACTTATTTTGTGAGCTCGTGGTGTGTTTATTTTAATGAAATAATTAAACTTTTTTTTAACAATTATATTCAGACATTTAAAATACCACCTAAGTGTCCAAATACATTTTGAGGCCACTGAATATCAAAAGAATATATTTATTTTACAAATGTTGTAGATGTTGAGACCAACATTATTTTTGTCTTTTTATTTATTTCTCATTTATTTTCCTAGTCTTTTAATATGTTTTGATGCAGTATGTGATTACATATTCAAATAAATAATCCCAGATCTTCCAAAACCTGAGATCAGTTCATACATCACTCTTTTTTCAGGTAACCCAAATTAATGTTTAATTTAGGCAGGAACTTAAGTAATATTCAAAGATTACATGTCTTATCCTTAAGATATAAGGCCACAGTTTGAGTATGGATGACAATGTTAATCAGAAATGAACCATTTGAAGAAATTCAAACAAAGACCAACATTTTTTCTGGAAAATATTTTGAAGCAAAACCAGCTGATTTAATGTTGAGAAAGCACCCGACCTTGAAAACTATCCACAGGCATCACAAGAAAAGATACACATCTGAATCAGGAGGGAAATATCCCAAAACAAATATAAAATAGTTCTGAACAACTGTGGATTTTGATGTGAGAGGACAACAGGGGATGGACTTTTCACTAGAGGACGCTTTAACATAAATCACAGACTTGTATTTTGTCCAAATGCAGTTTAAAGTTTATAAAATTACTTTTTTTTACTTACAAACACTTACAAAGCTATTGCTTCACAAGACATTAACTGATGGACTGGATTCGTGTGGATTACTTGAGGATTAATGTGATGCTTTTATTTTCATTCTGACGGCACCCATTCACTGCAGAGGATCCATTGCTGAGCAAGTGATGGAATGTTACATTTCTCCAAATCTGTTCCAATAAATAAACACATCTACATGTCGGATGGCCGTAGCAAATTTTCCATTTAACTATTTCTTTAAGCTTGCAACTAGTCAGTGCTTCATCAACTGAACCATTACACCAAAATCTTTATAGGTGAATTTATATATTTTTTCAATTATATATATAAAAAAGTACTTTGTACACTACAGATAATTGCGATGTCAATGTCAACCAAAAAGGAGAAATGAAACATCAACCATCAAATGTGTAATAAATAAATAAATAAAATAGCAGTAAGGTTAAGATGAATTTTTCATTTCTATAATTTTGACCAGTAGTGTCAATCTGAAGTCTCCATAGTTGTGTTTGTGTATACATTTTAAATTGAATCTCTATATTTCGAACCTTCTGTCCAAATGAATCATAATCAGTCAGAAATGATAGTCTCTAAACTTCACAAAGTGCCAGATCAAATACACAGAAGTGGGTCTGTTTTTGGTTAAGCCAGGACATGTCAAAACTACTTCTAATTAAATCCAAACCGAATCATTTTTTAATTAAATTATTTTTTATTATCGCTATTTATAGAATAATTGAATCAAAGATGTAAACCGCAAGGGAGAAAACAGGGTAAAGGCAGTGTAATCTTCAAATATACAAAGTTTAAAAACACAAACATCGTTTTGAGTTATTATAGAGAATGAAAAGTACATTTTAATGGCCATATGTCAACTCATAATTTTATTGTCAACTAAAGTGAGTGCTCTTCCTCTTGTAAAACCATGGATACAGTAGAACAAGCACACATGTGGGAATAACAGAAGAAGAGTTCAAGTTCACAGCTTTGTAAAAGGGACCATGAAGATCCCCGTAAAGAAAGAAACGAATATGAGTGAAGAGCAGTCAAAGGTTAAACAGTGCTTCCTATTTGAGCTTTACAGTCAATGCTGCAGTATGTCATAACCCCGCCCCCGACTCATGCCATTGGCTGGGATTCTCAGACAAACAGAGCATTGTCCCAGAGCCAAAATGATTTATTTTGTCTCTGCATATTATGACAGCCTAGGTCCTAGGAGAATGTATTTTAAGATAAAAAAATGACATTTTCTACACATTTAGGAATGATACATCTGAGACTAATTCCCATCTCTGAATGGAAGCGTTACCTCGTTGTGACTGAAATAATGGCATACAAATACACACAAAACAAATGAATAAACACAATGTAACATAAAATGTGCATGTGAATGATAAACAGATTACACAGTTCTGACATGGTAGACAGTCATTAATTACATTATGTGATTATCATTAACAATCATTCAATACTCCATTTGGAATATTAACTGAACATATGATACCTCAGGCAAAATCAACTGCTCATTAAAGAGCCGTCATGTGAGCAAATTTGAAGATGAAACATATTTAGTTTACACTGGCCTTCTTGAAACCGCTGATGGCACTAAAGGTAACCACGAGAGCAGAGAACGCTGAACTGAATGTGGTGATGTCAGCAAACAGTCAATTGAATTGATTAATTTGACAATATTTGGCTCATTTTGAGATTATCATTATCAGTCCATAACTATAGCCGCTTAACAAAAGTTGTATTATTAGTATTCCCTTGCATCAGGTCCAAAATTGAACAAAAGCCTTGTTAAAGAATAACAAACATTTTCTATTTTCAATTTCATGTGCATTTAGAGTAATATGTTATCATTAAAGGAATAGTTCACCCAAAAATGCACATTTGCTGAGAATACACTCACTCTCAGGCCATGCAACATATAGATGAGTTTATTTATTTATTGGAACAGATATGGAGAAATGTAGCATTGCATCACTTGCTCACCAATGGATCCTCTGCAGTGAATGGGTGCCGTCAGAATGAGAGTTTAAACAGCTGATAAAAACAATAATCCACACGACTTCAGTCCATCAATGAGTGTCTTGTGAAGCAGACAGCAGCATGCAAGAAACAAATCCATCAAGGCTCTTTAACTTTAAACTGCTGCTTCTGGCCAAAATACCAGTCATTAATCCACAACTATTCTTCCAGTGAAAAAGTCCATTCTCTGTTGTCCTCTATTCATTTAGAGCTGTTTTTACTTGTAAATGGGGCTTAATCTGTGCATATTTCTCTCCTGATTAAGACAAAGATGATTCTTTTCACTAGAGAAACCATTTTGGCCGAAAGCAATGGTTTAGACTTAAAATGTCTAAAACAGCTTTTCACTTCACAAGATGTTAATTGATGGACTGGAGTGGTGTGGATTACTTGTGAGGTTTTTATCAGCTGTTTGGACTCTCATTCTGACGGCACCCATTCACTGCAGAGGATCTTTTGGTGAGCAATGATGTAATGCTAAACTCCAAATCTGATGAAGAAATAAACTAATCTACATCTTGATAACCTAGGTGACTACATTTTCAGGAAATGTTCATTTTTGGGTGATCTATTCCCTTCCTGCTCTCTAGATATCGGCACTGTAAATTGTTTATCAGTGGGCAATTGCACAATATGTTTGATTGTTTCCGTTATCTCCGCCTCAAAATGACAGTATTTACATACATAGAGCAGTTTCAAAATTAGAACAGATGTGTGTTTTTGTCTTGTTTATGCACATGACCAAAACAGCTGTTACTCATCTGATGCTCAGAGAACCAAATGTAGGAATTACTGGTTTCATGCACTTCGTAACAGCTGCATGAACTGAATGGAAGCTATGGGGAATGGTCATGACTAGTAACAGACTGATATATCAATCAGGCTAATTAACTGTCTGATATTTGTTCATCTTGAGGCTATTGGCACTAGCTACCGGCACTCCCATTATCAGTAACATAAGCGTTCACGCTGCTTAGTTTCAGTACAAATATCCACCAACAGCTTTGTCAAAAGATTGAAATTATACAGTGGAGTTCATAAGTCCGAGGCTACACTGAAAATCTCGGATTCTACTTTGTAATTTACAACTAGAAATAAACAATGCTTTAGAAGAATAAGAACATTTCAAACTAAGTACAATTAACTAAAATTAAAGTATCTAATTTCTCGTGAAACAGAAAATACTATTTCAGCCTTTCTACTTCACAATTTCATGTTTAATTCACCATTTCTTGCTCTTACTTTGTAATTCATTATTTGTAATTAATCAAATTTATTAGCAATTTCTGAGTAGAATGGTTTCTACACCAATTTTTTGTGTTTAGTTTACTAAATGCTGTGATATTCTAATATTCTAGTTAATTATCAATTCAACCTTTACTCAAATTGTTATGTTGATCATATAATTTGTATTTAAAAATATACCAAACAGAAGCATTTTGCTTAGTGTTGTCAGACTTTTGGACCCCACTGTATATCTAGGCTATACAGTTTTTATCAGCATTCGACCATCAGCCATCATTTCGGCTGACCACTAAAAATGATAAAGATGAATATTTTCATTTATCTTACCCCACTGTACAAAACAAGTGCACCAAATCTGTCCAGCCAAACAATCTAACATACAAACAAAGGCCGTGCTAACACGAGGTTAGCATTCAGAAATAAAAGTGAGAGTTTATATTGTGCTTCAAAAGAAATACACATTTCATATTCAGTACAGATGAAAAATGATAACAATAAAAACATTATATATGCATTCAAGTGGTATTTCTATGGCTTTTTGTACAATACAACCTTTAGTGAAAATATACATCTACACATAATTCAAGTACAAATGTACAAAATTCTTTAAACTCATACCCTTTTCTTTAATTATGATACAATTTAATACAGTTCATAAATACAGTTGAACATTCATACGTTTAGCAATCTGATTGGCAGCTGATGGGAAGTGGGAGTGGTTTTAGGTCAAGATGGCTCCTCCTCCTCATTGTTGGCACTCCTAAGACAAACCTGGAAATGATGAAGAGCACGGTAACAATATATCAGATGTAGAGAAGAATATACACTAACATGGCAAACATTAGTGTTTATAAATGTGTGGTCACATTAGTGAAATTTCTACGGCACAAATGTTTTCCATTGTATGTAGAAAGAACCTACAAGTGCCCATTAATACTTTTAATGAAATGCAGGAAGAAATCAAAGTAGAGTGCATGTGATTATTCTCATTATATGTCATTCTTAACTACGTTTAAAGGATTTTAATATAAATTCAGTAACAGATCACCCAAATGCACCAAGAATCGATACTCTAACCTTGCATCATATTTATTGTGTAATTTTATTCATTAATAATTTTAATTTCAGCCTATTTTTGAATCAAAAATATGCCAGATTCATACTGCAAAGCTTAAAGTCAACATGAAATCAAAACTCTTTTTTGTCTTATATCCTGTTTTAGTTGTAATACGTAACATTACGGGAGCAAAATAGGTTGCAAACTTTGTTTCATGTTGACTTTAACGAGTATATTTGTCGGTTTACATTTCATAAATGAACAATGCCATGCAGTTTGGCCATGCAGATATGGTTTTACCATTTGAGTTCATAAAAGATAAACAAAGATGTATTGGCAATAAAATCAAAAGATGAAGGTAGGAAGGTCTGTTTGGAAAGAGCCAGAAAATACCTCAAGCCCCACCCCCTCTGACCGCGGCGGGCGGCACGCTAGCACTTGCCTCTCGGTGGAATAAACGGTAGAAGAATCCTCGCTTGGGTGCTGGATTTGGCTTGTTCACATCCAGATCAGAACACAGTGCTCCATCCATCTCGAACACATTAATCTCTTTAAAGCACTCCATCTCAATCATCTGAAATACAGACACACACCCACACACACAATACACAACTTTTTTTAGAGATGTTGTGACAGTTGGACATTGCGGTGTATCACAGGTAAGAAATTATATAAATACTGGTCAGTTTCTCACACAAACCGATCGTTTCTTGTCTTAGGACATCAATGTATCGTCACGAGCCGCAGGGTTTCATTTGGTTTTGTCTGTGTATGGGTTTTTCTCTCTCTCAAAGCCGTGAGTACCATTGACTGACATTATATGACTGACAGACTGCAACGGTTTGAGTTCAAATCTTTGTTTGTGTTCTACTGAAGAAACAAAGTCACCTACATCTTGGATGCCCTGGGGGTAAGCAGATAATACAATTTTCATTTTTGGGTGAACTATCCCTTTAAGATGGGAGTAATAATGCTGAAAATATATTACTGTCACGCCCCTGGACTGTTTTTGCTCCCTATGTGCGCCGTCTCCTTTTGAGTGTATTAATTTGATTCCAGGTGTGTTGTGTTAGTCCCTAATTATCAGTGTATTTTGTCTGGCGTCTATCGTCCTCCCTGTGTGCTACCTGTGAGTTTCCTGGATTAAAGGCTGTTATTTGTAATTCATTCCACGACTCCTCGCTCCCTCACAGTAGCGAACTGTGACAAGTACTGAATTTGCTCTATTTTGTATTAACTAAATGCAGCCTTGTTGAAAGACTTTTAAAAATATTAACAAATGCTGCCAACCCAGACGATAGTAAGGACATTATTATCTCCTAGTGACCAGAGTGTAGTACCTCATTTTGCCATGGGATGGAGACACTTCCTGTTACAAACTTGTGGTAGAAGTCATCATCCGTAGGGTCCAGGTTTACACCTTTGACTGTAGAAAACTGCTCTATGTCCAGAACATCCTTGCAATACACAGCACGTGGCTGTATAAAAACAAAACACTGATTATGACGAACACCCTCTTGGAAAATCCTACATGCTTAGTCCAATAGGAGTCTTTTTAAGCAAGCAGATAAAAATAATAAATGCCCATGAATAACTCACATCAGGAGAGAACGGCGAGTCTAGCATGCTGGCCTCTAATCGCTTGAAGTTGATGTTTTGGAAAATAGGATGCAGTTTGACTTCAGCCGCTCCACAACCTCGACACCCCAAACGCTCCTTTGGATCTTTACATAACAACTGTGGAGCCCAGGAAAAGAGAGGGAAAGAAGTGAGGCTGACACAGAAGAGGAGAAATCCCAGTGGAGGTGAAAGTGACCCTGAGGTCACAGTCTTCCATGACACCATGAGAGAGGACTAAACATCACACACTCCTCCACAACTACACATGAACTTTTTCCTGTGTAGAAAATATTACATACTACAGCATTCAACATTTCAACTTAATTCTGAGTGTCTATGATAAAGTTAAATTAAAAAAAATAAAATCTAGTTTAAACACATGACAAGTTCTTTACAAGACATTTACAACTAGCTGCTGCTTAACGTAAAGCACTTTCAAAAAAGTTTCAGATGAATGACCCTAAAAATGCAATGTGGTGCAGTATTGTTTTCATTAACTACTGTAAAATAGTTTTTGTTCACTGAAATAAAACATAAATATTAGATGGAAAAAAGCTGTTTTGGCAAATAACTGAACTAAAATAAGTTTAAGTTAAAGTAAAATGACTAAAACTGAAATGAAATAAAATTAATTAAAACAAAAAAATATATATATATATAACACTAAAATAACACTGATGTGGTGTATAATTAAGTAAAATAAGATTTTCCTTTCACCTTAAATACATAGGAATGTACACTTCTAATCATTACTTAAAAAAAAGTTTTTAAATATAATTTTCAAGATAAAAGCTCATTTTTATTTACAAATATCATCAATTATTTAATAATTCCTTTAAATTATTTAATTATTTCCACATTCCTTTGATTTACTGATCATAGGTTTCTCAAATAGTAGTAATATATTTTAACATAACTACTTAATATTTCATGATTAATAATAATAATAATATAAATAATATGATAATAAAATAATAAAACAAATGAATGCCTGCTAAAAATAAGTTAATAATAGAGATGTACTGCATTTATGAATTACATTTAATATATATTTCAACAAATGAATACATTAAGATTACAATTAGCTTTCATGTCACTGACACCAATATCAATTTAATTCACCATAATTCTTTAGTTGACAACCCCAACTTTTCCCCACTGGTTAAAATGACACTGTGGCATTGTTCATGTGTTCTCATCTCATAAATATGATCATCCTGACATTATTTTAAGTCGCAATAGCACAAAAAAACAGCATTAGGTCTGCACCTGTCGGCAGATGTCTTTAGCATCTTCAATGAACTTCTCAGTGTATTCCTCCTGGTCCTCGCACACACGGCGGTCCACCTCCTCTCGCTTCACACGCTCTTTGCGTCGACGGAAAGGAGACTGACCCTGAATCATTTCGTATATCAGGCAGCCCAAACCCCACCAGTCGGGACTGAAGGTGTAGCTTTCATTCTGAATGACCTCCGGTGCTAAAAACCCATAGAAAGAAGAATGAGGTCAAGAACTACGGGACAAGAACTGCTAAAGAGATACGGAATGCGTTTGGCTCTTACCCATGTATCCCACCGTGCCAACGCGCCCTCGTATCATCTCACCCTCTGGAATTTGGACGGCCAGTCCCAGATCAGAAATACGGATGTGCCCTGGAGAACAGCATCTCATTAAAACCTGCAGTATTATCATTCCTGACATGCCCAAACAAGACATACTTCAAAATGGCACAGGTAAAAAGAATCCCATTAGAGGTTAATGATCTGAATAAGGTGTTTAGAAACACTAGAAGAAAATCTAGTAGTGTTTGTTTGTGCAAAACTCGCTGCCACAATGCTATGTTGTTCCCTACTAGCAAAAGTCAAGAGTCCACCCCCAAGTGTAGATATGTGTAAATAAGATAAACAGAAGTAAAACCAGGCCATAAACCGTGGTAGTGAATAAAAACAGCTTACCACGGTCATCGAGGAGAATATTCTCAGGCTTCAAGTCTCTGCAAAAACAGAGAATACATTCATTTTACAAACAGCTGAAATCTAATAATATTAGGTTTTAGTTCAATTGTACTCACTACCATTTAAAAGTTTGGGATCAGTAAAAAAAAAATCTTTTTTTAGAGAAGTTTTTAAAGGTGTCCTTGTTACAGTATAATTACATATTTAAGTACTCAGTAATATATAACTACTATAATTAACTACATGTACTTGCTATATGGTTAGGTTTACTTGCATATAATTATGCATCATTTATTGTTTTATAATAGAAAGTATACGTAACATGTGTAGAAAAGGGCACCTCAAAATAGAGAGTTACCAAGTCTTCTGGTCACCAGAATAATTAATTTGATCAAAAACACATGAAAACAGAATATTCTTAAATATTACAGTTACAAAACTTTTTTCTAGTTTAATATATTTTAAAATGTAATTAATTCCTGTGATGGCAAAGCTGTATTTTCAGCATCATTACTCCAGTCTTCAGTGTCACACAATCATTCAGAAATCATTCTAATATGCTGATTTGGTGAAAAAGAAACATTCTTATTATTATAAATGTTGAAAAGTTTTTGCTGCACAATACTTGTATGGGAACCATGATACATTTTTTCAGGGTTCTTTGATAAATATAAAGTTCAAAAGAACAGTATTTACTTGAAAGAATCTTTTGTAACATTATGAATGTTTTTTTGCTCAATTTATTGTGTCCTTGTGTAACGGATGTATGCCAGTAAGGGCTGAGTGTAAACCTCGCTCCCCTGACCTCAAAAAGAGGCGCTCTAGCGACTGACGCTAGAGGCTGTAGCCTTTGGCGTTCCTTGTTAGAGTGCCCGCCTCCCGGGTTCGAGACCCGTTTCGAAGCAAGAACGAGTTGTGGTGGTGTGGACCCGGGAGGGGCTGTTACACTTGCTGACTAAGTGTTAATTTCTTTAAAAAAATGTAAAAAATCCCAAACGTTTGAACACATGGTGCAAATCTGGATAATACTGACCAAGTAATTTGACAGAAGAGGATATAATAATCCTGCTCTATTACTAGCACTGATATGATCAGGTTATTCCATACAGACTGTTTCCTGAATCTGCCTGTTTTGAATTACAGGCGTAGACAAAATGTAAAAAAAAAAAAATTTGTTTAGATTCTTTTTGCATAGAATATGATGCCTGCCAGTATAGACGGAAAGCAAAGCCTTACATTCAAAAACATACTTAAAAATGTAAATCTATTCAAATCATGCAGCACAGCATTGCTATGCCTTCCACTGTTCAGTATCTTCTAAATATTTATCATGCAAAACACAAGGAAATAAGTCTTGAGTTAATACTAGACAGAATCTGTTGACATTTTACCATTCACATCCTGGAGAAATGTGCAGATTTATGTGAAAGGCATATAAACATTTAAAAATGTGAGCATGTTGAGATGAATAAACAAACCTGTAGATGATCCTCTCTCGATGAAGGTCCTCTAAGCCACAGCAGATCTCTGCTGCATAAAAGATGGCACGCTGTTCATCAAAGCCGGAGTTTCCCATGTTATAGATATGAAACTTCAGGTCACCACCGTTCATTATAGTCAACACCAAACATAGAGCGTCCTTAGTCTCATATGCATATGCCAAATTAACCTGGGAAGGAAAAAGAGAGAAAGAGAGGTGCATTGTTATCTATTCATGAAGAAAGGATACATGAAACTTAGTGGTGCATGTCAAACAGTCAAATATATGAGAATGTTTTTTCAGGTGTAATTCATCCGGATGACTGGCACCTGTAATATACAGAAACACATTTCAAAACTCCAGAGAAACAGACTAAACTATACGATCCAAAATGGACACACAGGAAATGTACTGTATATGATTTTAGCCATAACAGCTTCTCCATTACTGTATTTATTTCGGATTTGTTTTACTGGCATAGAGACTAATAGAGTAACCACACTCTTCTCAACAAGCCATTCAATTTAAGGAATCAGTCATTTCTATAGAGCAGCGCAGGAAGTTTCATAGCTAGAATTAAGTGTTCTGAAACGTGAAGTTGTGGTAATGATGGTGATGTTTGACTTTTAGCAAACCACAAAGGCAACATCATACAGCATGCAGTGTATTATAATTTGACACCAGCATGTCCTCTGTGATCTGCTGAGTGACGTGTGAGGAGAACCACTGCAGATGCTGAAAACCGCTGTGTTAAGGAGGGGTTCTCACCCTTCAGCGGTTACACCCAACATTGTGGGTGGTTAGGTTTCAGAAGTAGACAGATGTAGGAAAGGACTGTGAACTCAAACAAGAAGCTGATGTTACTGTGAGAACCTGCAGCTCCACAAGACCACGAGGACTATCAAAGGACCCTTCACACCATTATATGAAACATAACCAATGCAAGCCAATATGAGTGCTTACAAAGTAAAGCAGTCGGGTCATTTATTATGACAACAGTGGTGATATTTTCATTTGAAACAAATAAAAGACTCTGGAGTGTATTATACTATAGACGCTCATTCCATAGAATGAATATATATATATATATATATATATACAGTATATATATGATTTCTTAAGGATCATGTGACACTGAAGACTGGAATAACGATGTTGAAAATTCTACTTTGCCATCACAGGAATAATTTATATTTTAAAATATATTAAAATAGAAAACAGCTTTAAAAAAATTGCATAATACAAAAAATAGTTTTACCAACCTCAAACATAACATTTACGTCAAAAGCAATCAAATGTAACTATATAAATACATATATAAATACATATATATATATATATATATATATACATTATATGCACATAATAAATAAATCAGTTATCTATTTAGTTAGTTTACAAATGAATAGTAGGGTGAAGACAAAGTCGGAGAAACAGTGAAGAGAGCACAAGCTGTTTCTCATCAAACATAGCTCATATTAGTCACAGCATTATGTCACTTTATACAGTAAGAGTTTACTTGTCATCCCCAACTTTTAAACATGAGTCTGTTTATACATCCTGAATGAACTCTGGAGCTGGAGTGTGAGTGTGTGCGCATGTGTGTGTGTGGGTTTAGGTTTTAGAGCACTTGACTCCGCTCTCTAACGCTGCTGTTTGGTCAGCGTTGCTAGGAAACAGAGATGTTCTCATTTGTGAAGTACTTCACGAGGAGCAATCGCTCCTGCCTGTAGCATGAATGTGCACTGAGACACACACACATGCATGCTCTCTCACACACACACACACACATGCTCTTGCACACACACACACACACACACACACATGTTGGTTTTTATGGTTTACGGGGACTCTCCATAGGCGTAATGGTTTTTATACTGTACAAGCTGTATGTGCTATTGCCCTACACCTACCCTACACCTAAACTTAGCCCTCACAGGAGACGGTGCATTTCTATTTTCCCTCAAAAAAACTCACTCTGTATGATTTATAAGCGTTTTAAATTATGGGGACACTGAAAATGTCCTCATAAATCACCTTCTCCTTGTAATACCTATGTCATACCCATGTCATTATACAAATTTGTGTCCTCATAAACCACATAAACATGCCCATACACACACACACACATACATGCTCTTGCACACAGACACACACACACACGGTCTTTCTTTTAAATATAGGCGCATGTTACATGCCTAAAAGACATTTGCACACAGCTGCAATGCTAAGCACAGCTCAACTGTGTGTGTATCTGGCCGTGTGTGTGTGTGTGAGCTTATGTGTTAGTGTGTGGGTGGGTGGACAGAGGCTCAGGTGCTCTACAGCTGTAGTGGAATGAATCAGAGGCCGACATTACACTGCAGGCGCTGTCTTTACACATTCTCTTTTAAAAGCTATTCTTTTAGAGGTTCTAGAATGTTTACTGTGTTACCAAATTCCAACAGATAATGTAAAGAGGCTGGAGTAATGGCTGTTGAAAATGTAGTTTTGCCACCACAGGAATAAATTAGATTTGACAATTTATTCATAAAGAAATCTATTTTAAATTCTTATAATTTCATTGTGTTTTTGATCAAATGCTATGGCTGTTATCTTAAAACAAAGATTTTTTTTAGGTTTGGAATGTTTATAATTTCAAAAGAAAAAGTACAAAGAAATCAAATTATTTAAAGGAATAATTCAAGCAAAAAAGAACATTATTTACTTTGTGTCATGCTAAAGTTATTCTTCTTCATCTGGGGAACACAAAAGAAGAAGCTTTGTAGAATGTCCTTGCCACTCTTCTCCATTCAGTAAAAGTAAATCTAAATGGGAACTGAGGCTGTCAAGTAGAAACTGAAAATCTAAAAAATAAACACCAATTCAAAATACTGAACAAAACTTGAATAGTTTATAACCAATACTGAAGTGTAAAGAGTTCCATGGAAGAAAACAAATAATACAAACTCATTCAATAAAAAGAGAAATCACACTGAAACATCAGATTTTTCTGACTGGTTTGGTTTAAAGCTTCAGCAACTTTCTTCAATAAAAGTTTTACATGGAGAAAGTGAGTGGGAAAAATACTCCAATAACCCAGTTGCAATCTTTTGAAAGAGTAAATGAGAACCATTACAATGGAATAGAATCCCTTGATTCCTCTATTTTTGTTTGAAACATCACAAAGTGGCACATAAACAAACTTGAAATTGAACATTTCTTAAAAGTGGTACTACTGAAAATAATATACATATGAACAAATCAGGGATAAAGTGTGTTGTGACTATTTAAAGGTTGTAATATGACTGGTGATATATTCTTTGTTTAAATATTTGTTTACCATGTAAATAACTTTTTACACAACAAATATGAAATGAATTTTTAGTGTTGATATTTGGGATCACAGCCAAACAGCTGCATCTCTCTATGATTTATCTAATCAGGAGGTACTGAAAATGATTCGTTATGAGCTACTACTACAGACAAGATTTATCCCATGATAAGTACATTAATATCTGCCTGAAATATTTGGAATATTTTCCCTCTGTTGAGAACCTCACAGAAACCAAATCACAGAGAATTGAAGTCAAATGTTTGTCGCACAAATAATACAGACAAGACCAGCATGCAACTGAGACGACAGGTTAAGATAAAAGTAAAAATGAGGAATAAAAAGAAAGTAGTACTTACTACAAAACTACTGTTAACTTTTTCTAAAATGCGTTTTTCATTTAATGCCATTGCTTCACCTTTTCTTTTCTTCACCCGTTTCTTCTCCAGCTTTTTACAGGCGTACATCTTACCAGTGGCACGAACCTGGCAGGCACAAACCTAGTGGAAAGAACCAGGAAGCAATTATTTATGTTATTTCTCTAAAGTATTGTTCATTTCCATGTGTGTAACACTTTTTCAACTAGCAAAAAATAACTGACTGTGCACCTTTAAATAGTCCTTAAATAGTGTGACAATGAAAAAGGTCATAAAACTGCACTCACAAACATTACAAAATAACTTGGACTTGCTTAGAACAGTTTAAGATGATTTTGAAATATACAACAAATACAACACTACATATTCCGATATAATATGCCATGTCAGATCCTCAAATACTGATCTAACAGTAATGAAATTACCTACCTCACCAAATCCGCCCTTGCCCAATACCCTGTAGTGTCTAAAAGTGTTTTTGGTAACTGGTTGCCTGCAAATAAAATACAGTTCAAGTCAATTCAATGCACAAAACTCTTGATGCACTTGATGCAATATAGTGGCGTTGCCTATTACAACTATTGCCTTTGCAAATAAAGATGATTTCATTAAACCGAACATTCGTTGTATGTAGGCCATGTTAAAACTCAGAAACAGTGGGTGTTATATAATCATAAAATCAGAAAGGTTGATAGAGATGCGGCTCACCTCTCCAACCACTTCCATTGAAGAAAACGGGAAAAGTATATTGTCTCCTGATATTCTGAGAATGGCTCTCCGCTTAAATATTCACGAACTATCCTGAAAAAAAGAGAAGGAATGCTTGAGGAAGGTGTAGAGACCACAATACAATTCGGATACAAATACCATGGTGCAAGAATATGATAATTATACAGTATATATCAAAATACCAAATGGGCTCTGTTACCATCACTGTACCGTAGTACTGCCAAAACACTCGGTTTGCTACAAGCTATTTATTATTGTTATTCAAGAAGTTAAATTACAGACAAGCTACTCATCACAAATAAATAAATACATTTAAATGATATGAATGAATTCCAAACAGAAATAAATGTAATATTTATTTTATAAAAATAAAAAAAATCTGATTATCATGCAATTTTTTTTTTAAACTTGTAGAAAAAAACAGTCCATACAAAACTTATATATATCTTGATGTTTAAAAAAATGGAGGTGCTTGTGTGCCATGAAAAATGTCATTCATTTGTAGCATCTCTATTTGTTGGTTGCTACTCTTCAAAAATTGAATGATGACGTGTACAAGTGTGATTGGAGACGAACATCATGCAACTGATGCCATCTTACCCTCTAAAGTCACACACGCTATCACACTCAAATATATAAACACACACTTTAACAAACACAGTGCCCATAGAGATTTAACAGGAAGGGTTAAAGTACTCCGCCTCACCCCCTCTCAAACAGAAAGGAAGCTAAACTAAACAGAACTAAAAGACTGACTGAGGCAAAACACAAACACACAAAACTCTGTTTAGATTCAAAATCACGAGTTTACTTTACTCGGAAAAACAGTATGACTATAGCTAACGGTTCATACTATAACGTATGTCTTCACACTAATACCAGTAAAAAACACAAACTGATGGTTTGAAAATACACAGCTGTAGATCTCACGTTCACTATCGCATGCGATTCATCTGCGATTCTGAGCACGATTGCATAGCTTGTCAGTGAACTACGGCTCTGTGTATTAAATGGTGTGTCATTTGAAAACAGCTGATGGAGATTTTTGGCTAATCACAGAACCATCTTTACTGATGAGATACGCATGACTGTTGCATGCAAAATATCGTGCAGCCCTACTTGACAGCAAAACAGCCTAGCTGTTACCTTCAGTAGATGGCTGGCAAATGAACTGGCTTGCTTTAAAGTAACATTGTTATTACCTGGAACACTCCTGGAACAGCTCTTTACAGGGAATCTGTTCCAGTTTCTGCCTGCATTCCCCAACCACATCCTGAGTGATCTCTGGTAGATGAGCTGCCAACTAGGAGGGAGAGAAAACAGGAAGAGCAGTTGATAGGGTGCAATTCAAAAAAAATACAGAGAGACGTTTCAAGTTCACTCATTAATTCAGCAATTCTTTCAATGAACACATGCATGTAGGAGTGTGCATGAACAACTGTATGCAAGCAAAAAAATTATATTTACCCCATTATTAAAATATGTGTCTAAAATGTTTAAACTGACGTCTCTCCTCTTCTCATCTGGAGCCACCTGATAAATTGCCTAAACAACCACACACACACACACACACACACACACACAAATAATGCTGAAATTAGAGATGAAATCACAGAATTTAGTAAAGGTTTAACATTCATATAACCTTTTGGTTGCACAAAGGCTCCTTTATAGTGTGAGGTTCTAGAGATAATTAAAATGTTCTTCACTAAGAAAAAAAGTGTTTCTTTTAAGAACTGTTTACTAAAAGGCTGAAGATGAGAGAACAATTCAATTTTTGACATGCAGATGGTTGTATGTGTGTGTGTCAGTCTGGGACAAAAAGAGAGAGGTTAAAGAGAGGTGCATACTATATGTATGTTTGTGCAGAAATGTCATACCGCAGCATCCAGGAACTCTATGCACCGCCGTAATTTGGGCTGCGTGTCACAGAACTGCCGAAACAACTGACGACCAATTGGTTGCTTTACACAAAGGCTAGTATAATCCCTCTCTGTGATAAACAAAAGAGACAGAAAGAGGGTTAAACCTGTCATTGTCATATGATGATTTTCCTCATCTATAAAGGGTCATATTATTAAATATTAAATTGAACTTTTGAAATAAAAGTGTTCATTGTACTATGAAAATGCAGTGAAACTTTCACAAATCAAATTCAATAAGGCCATTTATTGAAGCTATGTTAAAGAATTAGTTGAAGAGTTGAAATCAGCAGTCTTGGTTCCGATATTTTTCTCATAGGGGAATACAATTATTAAAGTTATAAGCCATGAACCAAACCAACCATGTGTAAAAATGTGATTTGAAGCATAACTGAAAATCAGAAGAAAAGACAAAGGTACAAGACTTTATAGCTATAACAAAAGAGCATTGTGAATGTTGATCAAATTGAAGATGGAGAAAAATAAAACTATTGTTTTAGAAATGTTGATAACATATATCAGTTCTGGTAAAAATTTTGCATACACTTTGCAGTATCTGCAAAATGTTAATTATTTTACCAAAATACGAGGGATCATACAAAATGCATATGATTTGCATTTGCAAAATACACTATTACAAAAGGCTCAAATGGTCACTGATGCTCCAAAAGGAAAAACGATGCATTAAGAGCCAGGGGTGTAAACTTTTGAACAAAATGAAGATGTGTACATTTTTCTTACTTTGCCTAAACAACATTTTTTTTTTCATTTAGTACTGCCCTTCAGAAGCTACAGAAGATTCCCAGAAGACAAAATAAGTTCAATTTACCCTGATATTCAAATCCTGGCTCTTAAAGCATCGTGTTTCCTTCTGAAGCATCACTGAGCATTTGAACCTTCTGTAATAGTTGCGTATGAGTCCCTCAGTTGTCCTCAGTGTGAAAAGATGGATCTCAAAATCATACAGTCACTGCTGGAAAGGGTTCAAATATTTTTAAAGGTACACCATTCAAATTATTTAAAAAAAGTATAGGTAATAATTTCTCAACATATCTAATAGGTCTCACAGCAAAACATGAAATTTGTGCCTGTATTTAGAAATAAAGTCACCTGACACAAAATTGTACCAATTCATGGAATGTACCAGAGAGGGTGGAAAATCAGGTGAAATACCTAATTCAGACTGTCTGAGGTGCAAAGTCATCAACTAACATTTTTGAGGACCTTAGGGGAAAAATAAAATTCTTTAAATGCATGATATGACCCCTTTAATAAAATATTTCCTCCATACACACACAAAGTGCAAAACTCAGCATATAGCCACGACACTAAATCACAGTGATGGTGAGCAACGCTCAAGCTGAGCCCTGTGCTGCAGGGCTCTCTGGAACCCTACGGGCCTGGTGGATTCTGGGCCAAGAGGAAACGGCCTCAGCCGGGACTTCCTCACTGAGCCAAGGTCTACAGCTGTCTGACGCAAACACACACACCTGCCCACACACCAGAATACATTTTAACTGACAGCAACATTCTAAACAATATAAAGCCTTTAATGAGGAATACACTAGCAAGTATGCTTTGTTTGATGAACCACAAAATAAACCAACCCTTTTAAAGCTGCAGAGCTGTACATTTATTTGGTTAAAAATGATCCAAAATCAATATTTGAGAAAGTACATAACCAGCAGGTGTTCAAAACTATCGCCTTACTTAAGCCCGATTCACAACGGTTATCTTATAATAATGTTTTCTAATTTGAGTGCTACGTGTAGGTTTTCGCAGGAAATTCGAGCATGGCACTGCGTCATTACATCACGTCTGTAAACATGAAGAAGTTGTCCCGGCTAGTAGGCTATAGCATGTGAGGATCCTGCAGGTGGCACATCGTTTATAACCTTTTCTCACAGCAGCTAGAATAATTAAATGTATCAATTTGATTGCGGATTGCAATCCAGAAAGGATTATGTGTTTATGAAACACATGTCAATGAAATTAAAGTATATTCCAGTTTTAAATGTGCTTCTGATTACAGATAGCCAACGTGGGATTACACAGTTTGAAGGAAGATTTATTTGCTTTTTGGATTAAAAGAATTTCTCAATATGAAATTTGAATGGTATGACAATTAGATTAGACTGTACAGAAATGTAAATCTACACGCTAATACACACTTTACTCATAGTCACGCAATGGTGATGTTGTTAACATTAATAATTTGAGAAGAAAGTATAACAATAATAATACTTTGCCTGGTTAGATGTGATATGAGCTAATTGATCTTTAGATTAAATCACCATTGGTAGCACGATTTATGGTAATGTTTTTTTCCTCAGTTGGTCAGAACAAACGTGGCAGACTTGTTACTTACAAGTACAAGCTTGGGGAATGTTATATGTAGACAACATTGTATTTGGAAGTTTATAACACACAGATACAACTTTTTAAAGTAAAAAGAGTTTCTGTTTGAGTACACAGTAAAACAACACCCAATTAATGCTAGCGTTTTTCTTAATTTTGGAAATGTGTTAATTCTTAGAGAAAACAAAGAGAAAATTGGGACTTTAAAATAGCTAGACTGAAACTTCAAGTTTCTTCTGTTTATAATGATATATGGCACTTGATGCTGACGGCTAGAATAGGTCTGATAAAACAGAAAATACAGGCGTGTCAGGTGCCCCAAACATGTTCTAGTTCTTTCAAAAAAATCAGAAGAAAAGACAAAGGTACAAGACTTTGCTGTATCTGCAAAATGTTAATTATTTTACCAAAATAAAAGGGATCATACAAAATGCATATTATTTGCATTTGCAAAATACACTATTACAAAAGGCTCAAACACTCACTGATGCTCCAAAAGGAAAAACGATGCATTAAGAGCCAGGGGTGTAAACATTTGAACATTAAAACATAGAAAAGTACAGGCGTGTCAGGTGCCCAAACATGTTCTAGGTCTTTAAGGGTTAAATCAAGGTTTTAATGGCTGATAATAGCTAATATTACACATTTGACATAACCTTTATATATATATATATATATATATATATATATATATATATATATATATATATAATGTTAAAATAATTCTATATGTCAGCCAGATGGACAACTCTTAAATAACATCAAATCACACTAATGAGAGAGAATATTACTTGCAGACTTTCATTTAAGCCACTAAAAACCCCACCGTGGTTGGAGGTTATCCAGTCCCTCCACAACTAGGACTGTTTGTCTGTACACAAATACAAACAAACTGGTATTTTTAATACCTTGAAACAAGGGCTGTCAGTTTAGTACAATTATATATAAAATAAAACATGAGATGTGATAAAAGTGAACACAATTAATCATGCCCCTTGACCCGTATCTAAATTCTGTTTGGAGGGATTATCCAACCATTAAAGCGATTCAAGCTTGAAGTACCATGTTACTGAGTCCAAATGCAGATTTTCTGAATGCTCTCTTTCATACGTCCATCTTACCAATAGTGTGTCTAAGTTCCTCACAGAGGCTGATATGAGGCAGTTTGAGCATCTCCTTCCATTTCTTGCTCCGCCCGTTCCGTTTCCCTCCTCCTCCTATGAGAGAGAAGGTGAGAAACTATTAAGATGAACTCAAATTACAATTAAAATTGACACTATGCCTCTTTACTAGTATTTGTCTATCTATATCTGTGGCTAAAACAAATGGATACAGCTTTTTTGGCATTGACTTGTTCCACATGAGTGTGAAAAGAAAAGTGTACATCCATGTGCACAGACTTTGCTTTATTGACAATCAATAAACAGATATATAAAATATTCATACATATTTTTTTTTTTATTGAATAACCCCCTGTCACAAAGGACAGAAACACACGTTTTCCAGAGCAGTTTTCCAGAAATCCTTTCTTCGGTCTCCAATCTCTCACGATTTTTCCTGATAGCTAAATGAATCAAACTAACAAACATTCCTCCATACATCTAGTAATCAATGCTATTAATCCCAAAAGAGCTTTGCCTTTAGAGAGATCATGACAGCTGGCAAAGTTTGAACCTGTATGATAATTTGAAATAATCAGACCTTGCTTTCACGTAACTGTTTAATGCAAAACATGCAAGCGGCATTCAAGAGTGTAATCAAAAGCTTGCCGTTTGAGGCCAAAAGCATTCCTGGGAAAACTGTTTTCCTCAAAACAGAGGAATGAGAAGAGCTTATCCTTTAGGATTTACTGTAATTTCAAGCAACATTACAGACAGCTTTACAAGTCATGCTCTTGAAAAAACACACAGACTGAGAACCACTGGCCTCTGAAATTACCCTTGGGCGGTCAAATACTTTTGGGGTAAGAAGTGAGGGATTAATCTGCATCTTATTGTTTGTTTCATTTCCTTATGAAATCCATACCAATGTGTTTTGCAATCAAACCTGTCAATCTGTCTGAGAGAGCGGTTGTTGGTCTATGTACACATGCATACAAATGCCTTTGGCTGTTGTATCCCATCTAACCTCACTAATGTTCATCTGGTGTCTCATATGAATGCCTTGTTTTTAAGATGAAGTGTTCCGATTTTAACGCATTTAACTACATTTACATCCATTAAAAGTATTTTGTTTGCTAAATAATTTAGCGGCATTGTGATCTACATCTAATATAAACAGCAGTCTCACCTAATTATAATTAAGATCTAACATGTTAATTCACACTGCACAGATGCACATAGTACAACATGTTCATTCTTGCATTTGATTATACACCGACAACACATCGCTCACTCAATAATAATTCAATAACATGCGCATACACAGAGAACCACTGAGCTGTTTGACCAGTCAAACACTCACACACGAAACACTTTGTGCAATCTGCACTAGAAGTACAGCAATTAGCGACCGCTGAAGTGAGGCAAAGAAAGAGACAATAATATGCCATGAGTCAAAGGTTTGTCTATACAAGTCAAGCATTTAAGCAGTTTTGGAACAGTTAATGTAAAGCTAGACAAACATATTTTCTGTATTTACATAATGGCACAACAAGATAAACAGGAAGAGCAAGATGACTGGCTGAAAACAGGAAAACCAGATAAACACTTTCACTGCAAATCAATTTGTCTACAGACATACAATAATTCCAACTATTTACTCATTATTCGACACAAACAGAAACACACACCTTTGAAGAAAATGATGCCGCTTCTGCATTCCTCTAAAATGTATTTGGGAAGTTGACATAAAACACTTTTGGAAAGTTGGCATATCCTGCTGTATTTTAAACAGCATTTTGCTTTTAATATAAAAATTACTGTGCTTACAGAATTTATGAGCTCATAATAATAGCAAGATTATGGCAATAAGAAGTTTAGAAACAGTGGAAAAACTTACGAGAAATAATGACCAGTTGCTTTCCTTTGTACATTCGTATGAATCATGTATACATTTTATAAAATAAAAATTAAATCTAATCTAAACAAAATGTATAAATTAAATCATCTAAATTAAAAATATATACAATGTATAAAATACAAATATATTTAAAAAATTCTACCTAAAATCTATACATTAATCTAATTTTAAAGGTATATAAAATCTACAAAAATAAATACAAAATTAAATCTAAATAAATTTACTAATTACTCAATCAAACTTGAATGCTATCTAAATCATTTGATGAAAGATAGATCCTAGAAAATGCTAAATACCTAAATAATTTGATGAAACCTTTCCATTTGTAAACTTTTTTAATGTAATAATTTTAGACAACTTCAGAAATGATATTTTTGAAAGCCAAGGCCTATATGTGAGATAACTGTGCAGTGTGCACAACTTATTCAAAACAAGAAGTGAAGAATATCAAATCAACTAACACACTCAGAAAATAGAAAACTACTGACACAACTGTGAACAACAAAATGCCTTATAAAGAAGAAGTGCTTCTCGATCTATTTAACTCCAAGACCACGATTATCTAAGAATATACAAAGCTACTATGTAGTCTAAGATATTTCTTTAAGTACTTCTGCTGTAATGATGACAATGCTGTTTGTTTTGCACTTTTTTATCAACAGAAACTAGGAGTGTCAATTGATTAAAATAATTAAGCATAATTTAATCTTATTACAGAAGTTTCAAGAAATGTATGTTCTGCAAAAAATCACATCAACAACAGTTATTCTGTGGGCAAATAAACAAGACATCTAATAATTTCAGTTTATGCATTCATTTGAAAGCCTTTTAGCATTTTAAGTGGTTAAGTTAGTCAGGTTGTTTTCATTTTTGCTTATGTTCCAGGTTGAAAGCTACTGTTTTGAAGATCCTCAATTCCTAGAGCATTTCATGATAACCTTGCAAATAAATAATAGAAATATGGAGCAGATTATCTTAAAGTTAGCATGAAATAAATATTCATATAGATATTGTATGTGATTACTTTAACCTTGTAAAATTCTCAAAATCAAATCAACAACCGATGCATACAACCAAGTAGAGATCTTCCGATACCCTTTTTCCCTTCCCTTCCCGATACCGATTCCGATACCTAGGCTCAGGGTATCGGACGATACCGAGTACTGATCCGATACCTGAGTGTGTATCTGGTTATACAGCTTTATGAACAAATAGCCCGGTATGAATTGATACAGTTATTTTATGGTGTGCTTCACCATAGGGGTCGACCGATATGTGTTTTTCAGGGCCGATACCGATACCGATTATTACAGATCAAGTAGACCGATAACCGATATTTTGAACCGATATACGTGTCTGGTGTAAAAATGAAAATTAATGCCAAAATTAATAATAACAAGAGCTCTGACAAAAACGTTCTTTAAATGCTTTTAAACATGTCTTTAATTCTGAAAACTGTTAATAACAACAACATTAAATAAACAGTAAGAGATCACCCAGAAGCATTCTGTAAACATTTTGTAAAACTTAAAGTAAACGTATTTAGCGTATTGTGTGATTATTCTCAACAAAAGTTGTAATAATTGTTGTAGTTGTATTAATATTCTACTGCACAGTAATATATTCGGCTAAACCGAACTTATATTTTGACAGGTTGCCATGAGGACCTTTTAAGTTTCTGTAGCCTATGTATATATGATAGGACGATCGTTTTACTCAAATGAAACGGTCAAATGCTCATCAAGTGACTCTCCGAGCAGTTCTGGGGATGTTGTTGGTGTATTTATGTCCTCATTTATGCTGAGAACACCGCGAGCAGCACGCGCTTCAGTATGTATGTGTGCAGTAAATGAAACCGCACGTCTGTGTCATTCATTAACAAAGATGCAGAACATGCAGGATTCATATTTAAATAGTGTTTTTGCAGCTTAATATTTATAGATACTAGTCCATAGCGCGAGTCGATTTAAGTGTACTGACCTACTTTTGATTAATTCATCCAAACTTCGACACATTCCATGACATTCCGCATTATACGGTAAATTCCATTATATAACTGCATTCCGCGATTCCGCCCGCATTTTCCGCATCGCGGACATCATAGGTTATATTGAGGTGTTTTGCAACTTCAGCAACGTCTGCTGCTGCTTTACCTTTGAGAGACAATTGATGCGTGATCACTGACGCAGCTCCAGTTAGCAAGTGCTTTCGGTGTGAGACTGCCTTCAGTTTTCCGCGTTGATTGGTCGGACTCGTGACTCTCTACATATCAGATGAGCGGTGGGCGGAGATTGCTCTCAGAGATTGAGAGATCGCCTCACTCTCACAGAGTGTTGAGCTCAGACAGGCTGCATCGAGCCAAATAGTGCATTTAAACATTAAATAGTTTCACCTGTATTATTTATTCACCAATAAATAATGTCACCTGTAAATAGTATGTTTGTTTGCATAAAAAAAAAAAAAAATATATATATATATATATATATTATTATCGGCAAATCTGTTTTTAAAATGGCCGATATCGATAATCGGTAAAATGCTTAATATCGGCGCCGATAATCGACCAGGCCGATAATCGGTCGACCCCTACTTCACCATATATGGAGTAAAATATATAATGTTTGGAAAATGGCACAGCTTTTTAAATATCTAAAAGTACATTCTTAACATCAGTCAGTCAAGCATTATAAATATATTATGATAATCAAGTACTATTTAATGATATAATTTTAGTAATTAGAATTAAAACTTGGCATGTATGAATGCACATTAGTCATTTTAACAGAACTTAGGACTGGTGGTGGTGCTTTTTTGGTAATTCAGTGTTTCTGTAAAAAATGGGGGAAAACTATCAATAATACTGATAAGATAATAATCATACTATGAATTCTACTAAGAACAATATAAAACGCACTAAGTATTAACGAGCTGCTGGATTCATGAATATTAATCACGTTGTCTTCATTGGCTCAAACTGATTTGCTGAAATCAAAATAGGGAGGATAATAGGTGAGTGTCAGCCAATGAGATTGTCGTTTGCGCATTAGCTCCGCCTACTACCGGAGAACCCGGCAATTCTTAAAAGTTGAAGAATTCCAAACGAACACCGTTATTTTGACAGGAAAATACAACAAAGAATATCGTTTACATACCATACAGAACTGACGTGCTACATGTCAGACTCTCTCATCCCTTCTCTCTCTCTCTCTTTGAAAAAAGCAAAGCGACGGTGAGTCGTGTGCCTCACACTAGAGCTCACGGTACGTCAAATACATGTGCGCTGCGCATCCATTCAGATTTCCACTTTACATTTCACTACTGATTATATCCTGTATAATTGAGTATGTGACGAATAAAAGAACCTTGAACCTTGACCATGAGATGAAATGAATTATAACACAGATCACTTGACGGAGAGTGAAACTCTAATGTGGTTAGAGTTGATGAAAATAGATCTGTGCTAAACTTATACACGGTCTCCAACTCACATACTGGCGAGTAAAATCTGAGCACTTATTAGCCAGTGGCTAATATTAGACCTCATTTAGTCACCCAGGGTGAATATTTTGTCACATATGGGAGTGATTTACTGGTAATGTGCCATCACTTTTGTATTTCTTTTCTGCTCTAAATAGTGGTTGCTTGTGGCAACACAGCACAACTTCCTGTGTTTGTATTATTCTGAGCAGCGTTAAGCAAAGCTAGCGGGCATAACTATAGGTCTCGTGTATGAACATGGTATCGGATCGGAACGTGGGTTCAAGTACTTGCTGATGCCAATGCCAGACTTTTTTGTGGTATCAGAGGAATTTCCGATACTAGTATTGGAATCGGAAAAACCCTACAACCAAGTCCCCAACATTTTCTATTTTTTGATAACCTAACCTTTTGATAACCTACACTCAGATGTATGCCACAATATGGAAGAAAAGTGCTATCGCTACTTCAGTTTCATCTCAATTTTAAAGCTTCCGCAAAGAAAAATAGTTCTAGTTTTATTATTTTATTTTCTTGGGGCACCTGAGCCACTTCTACTAAACATTTACCAAAAGCCGCAATTACATGGAATTACAGACACATCTTTTCCTCCTTATTACAATTAGGGCTGAAACGATTAGTCGACATTATCGACAACGTCTACTATAAAAAATTGTTGACAAATATTTCTGTTGTCGAGTAGTCGTTTGATCCCACATGACCTAATGTAAGAGCCTGCAGTATTGTGATTCGACCAGTGTGGCGCTGTAGAGCACGACTGTAATTCTGATGCAGTATAAGAGAAGAAGAGATAGCGCTTTAGAGCACAGCGTTTTCTTCTCAATAACGCAATAAACAACAAACAAAACAACAGTTTAAACAACAAAAACTGACAGCGGTGAGAAAGTGATGTTTGCATGCATGAGCTCTTAAGTTCGGTACTTCAGTAAAGCAGTCACATCACGTTTATTTATATAGTACTTTATGCAATATATAGCCTTAAACTTAGCCTTAGTTAGTGTCGCTTTCAGTTAGAATTACAACTTGATTTTCTGTTATAAAGCAGCTCTCCAGTGTGGAGCTAGCTAGTGATAAAGTCTTTTTTATTAGTTGGGGAAGTAAATTATTTAAAGTGGTAGTTTGGTTTGCAGAGATCAAAGACTGATCTTGCTCAGGACTCTTGTTTATCATCATAACCCTTTGAGGTATTTTAAGAGAGATATACGGTATGTTGTGAATAAAATAGTTAATCGAAAGTGTCTTATCACTTAATTTTATTTTGTTTCATATCCATATGACTTACAAAATTAGATGTTAGGCAGAATGTGTCATTCAGTTATTTTGTAATTTGGCTAATTAAATGGTGATTAAGAGTTTCTCTGTCCGTCATCTCATTTTTTTGTGTCAAATATATTGATTTATATAAATTAATTGGTAACGCTTTTACAGTAAGGTGTTATAATAATGTATTACCTAACATGAATGAACAATACATTTATTACACTATTAATCTTTGTTAATGTTATTTAATAAATACAGTCGTTCATTGTTAGTTCATATTAATTCACAGTGCATTAACTAATGTACACAAACAACTTGTGATTTTAGTAATGCATTAGTAAATGCTGAAATTAGCATTAACTAAGATTAATAAATGCTGTAGATGTATTGTTCATTATTAGATCATGTTAACTAATGTTAACTAATGAAACTTTATTTTAAAGTGTTAGCAATTTATTGTGTAATAATTATAATTAATTACATATGTGACCCTGAAGCACAAAACCAGTCATAAGTAGCACAGGTATATTTGCAGCAATAGCCAAACATACATTGTATGGGTTAAAATTATCAATATTTATTTTATGCCAAAAATCATTAGGTAAAGATCATGTTCCATTGAAGCTTAACTTTTTGAGTAGTAATATGCATTGCTAAGAACTTCATTAGGACAACTTTAAAGGTAATTTTCTCAATATTTAGATTTTTTTTGCACCCTCAGATTCCAGATTTTCAAATAGTTGTATTCTCAGCCAAATATTGTCCTATCATAACAAATCATACATCAATAGAAAGCTTATTTATTCAGCTTTCAGGTGATGTACAAATCTCAATTTCTAAAATTGACCCTTTTGACTGGTTTTGTGGTCCAAGGTCACAAATGATTTTCAAAAGCTGTAGTGATTACATTTAATTTATTTGTTAGAATATGTATAACTCAATATTTTAACTAATTGCAAAAGCTGAATAATCAATCAAAGTCTATTGATTAACCAGTTAACTAATTGACGATTTGTCGATTAATCGTTCTAATTATCATTAGATTAATCGACTATTTAAAAAAAAAGTTTGTTCCAGCCCTGATTACAATGTACATCTGAGTGTTCTTGGTTTTTGATTGGATTTTGAGATATGGGCATTAAGCCGTGGTCACACTAAACTTTGTGAAAGCTAAATATCTTCTGACACTGCAATGGTAATGAAACGATGTCATGCTCTGCAGTGTCATAATTTCATCACATTATGAATGACGTATTGATCATGGCTTCACATGATACAAACTCGCTAAACATCTTCACATTTGCATCCATATGAATGGAAATGAATAGGATTAAAAGTGTGACTGCCCCTTTACAGCATTTAAAGCTAGAAGGGATACAGCTATGGCCACAAGGGCTTACTGGGCATGCCATGCGCACATCAATATTGAATAATTTTTGTCACGCTGAACAACAATATTTAGGGGAGCACAGGGCACAAAGTAATGCAGGGTTAGTTGTAACACATGTGGTTTAAATATTTCCACACATGCTAGCATAACAAAATGTACAGTATTTACTAGTTATCATATCAACATTATATATACAGAAAAACAATCTTTTCATAATATCGCTGAAACCATAGTAAAATTTAACTTCTCATTCATGTGGGCCATCCCACGGTTGCAAAGTTCATTGTCAAACTCCAAAATCGGACTATTTATGATTCTTTAAAAAAGTCATTATTTCATAAAAAAAAATACAACAATTTATTTTAATGACAAAATATTTTTGTCTTGTAAAATTCATGAGATCAGATATGGTCATGTTAAAATGTGCCCCTCAGATGTTACAATGTGTACCCAACCTGCAGGGCATGTTGTCACATTTCACTTCCATTTTTTTGCATAAATACGTACTACAATTATGATACAAAGCGGCATATTTGTACAAGGCAAGTATGAAATTACTGTGGATTAAAAATTATATTCTGATCCCATGTGGATTTACGTTCTCCCCCTGTATTTGCATTATTGTAAGGGGTGATAGGTTTAGGGTTGAGGTAGGTGTATATACCAAAAATATAATAAAATATAACAAAACAGAATGGTAGCAAATTTAATTTATTGTTATTCTATAACGAGATTTGCATAATGTCTGGCCATAGCTGTATCCCTTCTAGCCACAACCCTTTATTGCACTCAAAAGTAGGAAGGATTTGAGTAGACAAAGTGAAGTCTTGTATACATCACTAAAAAAGTCTGCTGTTTTTACTAGAGGATCCAATTATGATATTTCAATTAAAAATTACGAGGTAAAAAAAGAGCATCATTTTAATTTCATGCCGACTTTAAATAAAATTCTGTCATCCGAGGTCATATTTATTAGGCTACTGTGTACTAAACGCTTGTTTCGCCAAACTTGCGTTGATGCGGAGTGATACGCGAAACATGAAAGTAACGTTAGCGAAGGAACGTTGCCATGGGCAACGGTAAAATATCGCTTCGAGAGAGAAAACAAAAACACACATTTGAGGGCTCAATCCCGCGCTTGCCCAATCAGAATAAAGTGGTCCAATAATACCTAATTTATCACAGATAAGATAGTGGTCCAGCAAGGAGCAAACCGACCTCACTCCTATCACAGTGTACTCCTTTGTGCGCAGAGAGAGGGGCAACCTTGCGGCCTACAACTGCAGTTCAACCTCCCTCCCAGGTGAAGAGACGGGGATGGGTGTACACTGCGGTCTCTGCGTTATAATGAATCCAGGGCAAAATACACAGTACCCTCCATTAGGGATCCGACAGAGGAGACTGCATAGTAAGTGCGGACTAGCATACTAAATGAGATGCTATTTATCAGAGAGCACTTTGAAAGCCCATTCAAGACTGTATACAGATGTGGCGAATATACTCAGATCCAATAAGACGCTGAATTCAGCCTCGTCCGTGATGAAGTTAATACGGGATTCATTAAGACGCGTTCAGCGATAATTGATTGCGCCATTGCGCGTCTCTTACCTTCCCTCGCCTTCAGCAGAACGGTGTTGGCCACGATATTCTCAATCTCCATTGTCAGAAAAAAGATCCCATGCAGTCCCGGTACATTTCACTTAGTAGATAAAAGACGAGGACGCTCGCGCTGTTGGTGGCGGTGAGGATGATGATCGGTGGTGAGGATGGTTGTGATCGACGTGAATTTGGCGTTGGCACATTGCAGGTTAATTGTATTTCTCCATATCTCGCTGTTTAACCCCCCACCTTTCCGCTCGCCGTGGACATGTACTCTCTCTCCCCCTTGTTAGCATTCAGTGCTCAGCAGTCCTTCCTGTCTCGAGCAGCACTCGCTTACACCGTCAGCTCTGGAGGAGGAGGGATCGACTTTTTAACAGCCAGAATGTAACCCAGCAGTCTCGCTCTCTATCTCAGAGTCATCAGGTCATTACATTACTGCCAAACACACACACACACACACACACACACACACATATATACATATATATATGATAAATTCTCACACAAAAATTATTTTACAGAAATAGTAAATACCCAACACCATTGCAAATATCTTATTCACTATTCATGCATAAAGTTAAATGTTTATATATATGGTGAGTTCCTCACATAAACAAAACTATTATACAAAAACATGATAAATACCCAAAAATATGTTTCCACTTGAGCACAATCAAATATATTTATGTATATCTTTAGTTGGACTTCTGCACAATTAAAGTCTATTAAGACCGTACATAATTAGTTGTTCCAATTTTGCAGACTTGTATACCAGGTTATTATACCAAAAGTACAATTGCAGTGTATTTTTATTAAGTATGTAAATTAATTTGTAGTATACTTAGTATGAAATTTATTTCACGTTTTATTATATTTATGTATTGTTTCACTAGGGTTGCAGATGTCTAATTTACTATTCATGCATAAAGTGCACCTTATCAATACAATACAGATGTGTTTATTACCTAGAATCAATACTGCAAAAGTGTGAAAAATATAAAATATGGATTCTTGTTTGTAGTGAAATCGAATAGCTGGATTCTAAATATGTTAGAATATAAAAATGATCAAACAGCATGAAACAGTTTTATTATACAATAAACATATGCATGACAGAATCTAATATAAATAGTTACAGCTTAACATTTGAATAATGTTTTATTAAATGTTATGTATATATATAAACAGGGATTGAAATTAACTTTTTCACTAACCATTTGGCTGCAAAATTTTTAAGTTACCAGCCTTCTTAATATTCATAACTTCATAACCCCCCCAGAAATAAAGCAACAGCTTGAGGCTGTCTACACTGGATGTGACAAAGTAACCGTTGCAAATCATTTTGTGTCGGTACAAAAAGTGTGCGATATTGACCAACAAAAATATAAAAAATCTCAATATTTTCTGGGATGTTATAAATGAAGATAATTAGACAATATTTTGCTGAGTTTGTTATTGTGCTGATATCTTAAGGACTACCGTGATATCAGCACATTTTAGAGTGGCCTTGTGAACAATATTTGAGAGAAATAGGCCTTTTGTGTACATAGAAAAAGTCTTAGATCTTTGAGTTCAGCTCATGAAAAAGGGGGCAAAAACAAAAGTGTTGCATTTATAATTTAGTTTAGTATATAAACTTGACATTTCATTTTAATTTGACCTGAGCAACTGTTGTTTTTATTGAAGAACATACAGTTCTTGAAACTGGTGGGATTATAACATTAATGATGGTTAATTATTTTAAGTGACACGCCTAGTAAAAAGTTTGCAAACAAGCAGCATTTTTATCAGAAGGGCTTGAGGACTAATGTATGGGACTAGTTTACTCATTAAGAAGTTATAGTCACATCTGTATAAGGTTTTTTTGGAAAAAAATAAACGAATATACTTCATTAATGTGAACAACACATAATGACTAAATATATATCAAGTCAAGATGGACTGCATGTGTAGGCTTTGTGATGGAGAGGATCTTTAGTGTGCTCAGTATAAGCACTGTGTTCGGGGGGTTTGGGGTGAGATGTATATGATATCTGCAGGGATTTGCTGACTCATAGAGGTGATTGTGGGTGACCTTAATGCAGAAATGTGAGGTGGCCACAAAGCCTTGGATTTCCACCGCCCTTGTGGTTATTACAGCCTGTTTCACTTTACACAAGGACACACAACCATTAGATAGACCTGTCTAGACCGCACACTCTGCTGTCTGATATTCCAATTAACTAGCTGAGACACTATCCCTAAAGCAGCTTCATATATTAACCAGTGCACAATACTAGACCTTACGCTGACATGTTTCATTTAGTGTCTCTGCAAACTAAAGGTTTCACTGCATGTCGTGTGCTCAGTGACAAATAGTTCAATTCATGTAAACATTTGATCTATTTCAAATTCAAATTGTAGAAAGCAAAGCTCCTCAAACACCTTTTTAGATAAGAGTGAATCTGTAATACCATTATTCTATAAAAATTCCATTCACATCAAAGTACCGATGGTTTGACATTTTTAAGAATTGACATAATAAATCAAAATAAAAGCATGACAGTGTTTTTATTAAGCACAGGTTATTACATTCAACAATATAGGAATGTCAAAAAGAAAGAAAAGACAAAAAGTAAGACTAGTGACACATCTGCCAACCTTACTAATGTTACTGACTAAAATGATTGCTTAAAGTTAATGTCACAAGTTAGGATACTGTTTATTTCACAACTGGGTCTCAGGGCTTGGTGACTCTTATTTTGAAGTTACAGCCCTGGCTTTGTGATATGGGTGTGGTATTGTAAACTGCTGCTCTGCAGTGGCAGTTAAATTGCGATTAATTGAATGTCTAAATTATATTTAAAAGAGACAGTAAAGAACGTGATATTACAGTCACATGCACCTCAGAAGATCTATATAGGGTAAAAAATGACCCTATATAGATGACATGATTTTGTTTTGTTGTTCTTAAGTGAAACTGCTGCAACTGACAATTTGACTTTGAAAGTTCTCTTTACATCAATTTAAAGCATAAATAAAAAATAAGGTAGCATAATATATTCTAGTTGATTTTGGTTTTAATATATATCAACATCATGTTTTAGAATATTAATATTGTACTTATTTTTACATATTTCGTAATAATTCTGTAGATTATTATAGTCTTGAAGCTATTATCAATATTGATATTGATTATTTTAAAAGTTATATCATTATAAACCTCATACGCCGATGCTTTTTTGTTGTTGTTGTTGTTCTTTTTGCCAATAAAGCCAAGTAGCTGTAATTAGGGAACCTTTATTTTGAAAAGTCGTATTATGGCATAATTCACTTAGCCGGAAGTGACTCAATCTTTATTTGCAGAGTAGCTCTCGTCCCGTTATTCTCTGTAATTATTTTAATCAATAATAATTTTGTATTTTTCGAATAAACAAATAACTGATTTTGGCGAAATAGGCAAAGCCCAGAGTGGCATTGCCTGCCAATCTGTATAAATGTCATAAAAATGGTGTAAAAGGAAAGAAGCGAGTTTTCCAGTCGGTGGGCGATTTTTTTCTCCATCATTAATAATCACCGGGAGGAATTTCTCTTTTTTATCAAACGCAACTATGTCAGGAAAACATTTCAGCGTGCACGAAGTGGGCTGTTGCATCAAATACTTCATATTTGGATTCAATATTATATTTTGGGTGAGTTATGCATTTTTGACATTGTATGCGCGCTCTGAATGTACAGTCTTGCATGTTGTCGCCTGGGGTTTGCTTTAAACACCCCTTTTGCCGTCTGACACATTGGCTGTGCCTAAAAACCTAGTAAGTTGCCTACCTAGACAGTATTGTCGCACGTTTCAAACGCGTTTATGATGGCCAAATGCTGTCGAACGTTCTAAATTCACTTATGCAGCCCTAATTTGTGTTGCTGTACGGAGGCATCCTCCGCTGCATCTTTTATGCCATGATACAAAACAATTGAACGCGAATATTCCAAAGGGACTTTATCTTGCCCAGAAATAGCAGTTTGAACATTACAACTTTCCAGATGCTCTTTATGTTACAAGAAACAATGTTCAGGCGTCCAAACACTCTTTTTGCTGCTAACAAATACTGTTAAAATGCTGTTAAAACGTTCCAAAATGCACATATTATGTAAAAATAAAAAAGGCTTGAACGTTCCAAACATGTTTATGATTGCCAAAAATGCTGTAAACTGTTGCAAACATGCTGTCGACGCAGGCAGCCAACTAGCTTTTGAGACACAACCCATGTGTCAGGTGGTTTTTGTCATGATAAAAATGTGTATTTAACCACAAACAAAAATTCAAAGGTAATATATAGTGCTTATGCTAATATACATAATTTGTAATTGATTATGCTTATGCTAATATTCACTTTTTAGCTACTGGGGGTGGCGTTCCTGTCCGTGGCTCTGTGGGCCTGGAGTGAGAAGGTGAGTGAAGCCCATCTTTTTACATATACTTAATATATGAATCTATTTAATTGAGATCTTGGTCTAATTCAACTGAAATCAAGTTATTAGGGGGCAAGCATTGAAGGCATCTATTGTATCTATTAGTTTTCTTCTTATTGTTCTTCTTCTTCCGGAAGTCAATGGCAGCCCATAGAACCACTTGTGGGAAAGTTGTGAAATTTGAAACACAAAGTACAGTCTCGATATTAACCAAATTTGGAGTCTCTATCTCAATGACCTGAGGGCACATGAGTAGTTTCGGCATTTTGACCACCTACTTGTCAAAATATTAAACAATTGTTTGTTTATAATTTCTGAAATGTTTGACCAAAAAACGCTCCGGTTACTGTCGTAACCTCGGTTCCCTGAGAGCGGGAACGAGACATCACGGAGATTTCTCCGTTATGGGAACTTCTTCCCTTCAACCTTTCCTGAAGTCCTATTGGCTCACGCCAGTCAAATGACTGGCCAATTGTCGCAAAGCATGCAAATACGGCGAGCTCGAGACAGTATAAATGCGATGCTCGCGACAATTATATCAGAATCGGATACTGAACACCGTAAGCTGAGGAGTAGCGAACACGGCGTCTACCGTGATGTCTTCCCCGCCTCAGGGAACCGAGGTTACCATAGTAACCGGAGCGTTCCCTTATCGAGCTGTCACGAGACATCACGGAGATTTCTCCGTTATGGGAACGATATTAAATCCCGCCGTGAGAGAGGCTACGAAGCCCTACCAAAACACAGCAGATAGAATACGCGCGTAGACACTTCCCACAATAGTGACGCTGTAGGCGAGCTCACCGCTGATAGGTGGCTGTAAGCCAATGAGCGTCTAACCCAAAGGTATACAAATTTGCATATCTGGATAGAAATAACGTTGGCTGCGCTGAAACAGGGCAACTTGCACAACGAGCATAAGGAACTGCACAGACTGTATAGCATGACCCCAACCTAGCATGATAAAAGTATCGCTAGATAAAACAACACAAATACAGGAATCTGCACTGAGCACAGGGCAGAACAACCGTATTAGTAAGGGTATGCAGAGCAAACAATGTAGTAACATGCATCAGCCACTTACCGACAGTACCTGGGAGGCAAAAGACTGAACGTCCAGCCTGTAAAACCTTAAAGTATTCTCAGAAGACCAGCCTGCTGCAACACATATATCTTGAATAGACATACCTCTCGACCAAGCCCACGAGGAAGCCATGGCCCTCGTTGAATGCCCCTAATGTGTAAAGGACATTCCAAACCTTGGTTCGTATACGCAGCCGTAATAGCGTCCACGATCCAGTGGGAGAGCCTCTGTTTAGACACAGCACGGCCTCTCGCACAACCACCATAGCATACAAATAGCTGGTTAGATTGTGGCTAGCTGCGAGCGGTCGATGTAAATCCTCAAAGCCCTGACAGGGCACACGAAGTCTGAGCATCTGCCTCACCGAGGCTGCTGACTCGGAAGACAAGGCAGACAGAGAAACAGTCTGTATCTTGAAGGGTGTAGAAAGTGATTTAGGTACATACCCCATTCTTGGCCGGAGAGTGGGCTGCAGTCACCGGGTCCAAAGCGAATACAGTCACTATCCACAGAAAAGGCGTGCAAATCTCCTATGCGCTATTGACGCGAGTGCAAGAAGGAGTGCAGTTTTGAGAGACAACTCCTTCAAACCCACTGATGATAACGGCTCAAAAGGTGGCTGAGAGAGAGCTCTTAATACCACCTCTAGGTCCCAAGGCGGAACCCGAAGGTGGCCTCGAGGAGGTGTAGCCTTCGCTCCCTTAAGAAAACTCACCACCATGGGGTCTCTGCCGATCGACTGGCCACCCTGCGGTGAGCGGGCGAGGCAATGGCCGCCACATAGACTTTTAGCGTCGAGGGTAACGATCCACTATCCAGCCTGTACTGCAGGAAACTCAGAACATCCAACACGGTGCAAACAACCGGGTCGATGTGAGCCTGATGGCACCATTTCACAAACACTCCCCATTTTAAGGCATATAATCGTCTTGTAGAGGGTGCTCGCTTCCGTGAGTGTGCCGACCACACGAGCCTGCAATGCGTCTAGCTCCCCTGACAACCCTGAAGCGACCACACATGAAGGTTCCATAGTTCTGGGTTGGGGTGCCACACCGAGCCGTCCACCTGAGATAACATGTCCTTCCTGACCGGAATCGGCCAGGGGGGGGCTATCAGCAGCTCTGTCAGGTCCGGAAACCAAGGCTGGTTCGGCCAGTTCGGGACGCCGCCTCCTCCTGATCTTGCATAACACCAGAGGCAATATCTTGATCGGAGGAAACGCATAAAGCCTGGCTTGTCGGCGGCGCTGTGGCGCCTTCCAGCGGGAGTGGGACAGAGAGAAGAACGACGGGCAGTGTGCATTCTCGCTCGTGGCGAATAAATCCACCTCTGCTTCCCGTAGAGGTTCCAAATCATCCGAACTGACTCGGGTGTAACCTCCATTCCCCTTGAGGAATTCTCCTCCTTGAAAGCATGTCTGCCCGCGATTCAAAAGACCGAGGATGTGCGTTGCTCTGATGGATAGAAGGCGAGAATCCGCCCATAGCAGTAACATCGCTGCCTGCTTGCACAACGCCTTGAACGGACGCCGCCCTGGCGATTTATGTAGCGACTACAGACGTGTTGTCGGTGCGAATCAGTACATGCTGCCGTTCCAGTTGTGCTTGAAACTCCTTCAGAGCTAAAAGACTGCTTCCAATTCCAATCGGTTTATGTGCCACGGATCTGAGGCTCTGACCACTGCCCGAAGCTGGCATCCCTCGCACCGCTCCCCAGCCGGCGTCGTCGTCGTTGTGACCACCAGCGTGAGGTTACCAACCCCAGGGGACTCCCGGCTGAAGAAATCGGGTTGCGCCACGGGCCAGAGCTTCGATGCGGCAGCGGGTGACCGCGATACTCAAACGTCCCCGAGGTCCATGCCGTCCAGGGGACTCGAGTTTTCAGCCACAGCTGCAGTGGTCGCATGTGTAATAAGCCCAGATGACACACTGCCGGCGCTGGCGCCATGAGTCCCAGTAGTCTCTGAAATTCTTTCAAATGAACAGAGCTGCCTTCTCTGAAATGGCGTAGGTAAGACAAAATGGCCGCCACGCGCTCTCGCGAGGCGGGCTCTCATTTCTAGGAGTCTATGCAAACTCCCAAATACAGAATGGACTGACTCGGGCGAGAATGCTCTTTCGCCTGTTCACACATAGCCCTAGGGACTCCAGGTGAATAAGCAGCGAGTCTATATGGCTGAGTAAGCGTGTCCCGGGACTGAGCTAAAATCAGCCAATCGTCCAGATAATTCAGGATGCGCATCCCGCCCGCTCTGAGGGGAAAGTGCTGCATCCACACACTTTGAAAATGTGCGGGCCAAAGCCAGCCCGAACGGGAGAACAGAGTATTGGTGCGCTGTGTTCTCGAAAGCAAACCTCAGAAACCGTCTGTGATGCGGCGCTATCTGAATGTGAAATCCGTCCTTCAAATCCACGGATGCAAACCAGTCCCGGGCGAATCTGCGCCAGGATCTGCTTCAGCGTTACCATCCTGAACTGGCGTCAAAGCGCTCTGTTGATGGGTCTGAGATCCAAAATTGGGCGAAGCCCCCATCCCTCTTGGTACCACAGTAGCGGCTGTAAAACCCGCTCTCCAGCTCGTGTGGAGGGACTCGCTCTACTGCTCCTTTCTCGAGCAGACAGCCAATCTCTTGCCTCAGAGCCTGGGCATTTCGGGCGATGTTAGAGACTGCACCACGCCATTGAAGCAGGGTGGTCTGCGTCTGAATTGAAGAGTATACCCCAGCTCTATCACGTTGAGTAGCCAACGCAGATTCCCGGAATAACCTTCCACGCTTATGAACTGACGCAGCGGCTTTAGCTGCTCGGTCGTGCGTGCGGCTATAACCTGTGTTGGATGCGGACCTGCACTGCACTGAGGCGGGGCAAGGGGAACCGCATTTATTGAGTGAGGAGGAGAAAGCTCTTTTGTGAGAAAGTATGCATTTTATTGAATGGACACTCAACACACACACATTTGGGCAGCTGAACTTTGGGCGCTACGCGGGCTGCTCTCGCTCTCCTCCCTCCCTCCGATCGTCAGGAAGACGGCTTAGCAGCCGGGGCGGGCGTGAATCGCGTCGCGGGCTTCTCCGCTGACCTTGGCGCTTCCTGCCGGAGCCCCACACCTTCCTCCGGACGTCCTGGCTCCTGTCGAGGAGCAGTAGCCCCAGCCTGGGCAGGCCTGGGAAAATCTCCGCTGGGCAGAGCCATGCGCTGACGAAGATCTGGATCTGGCAGTCTGTTGCTGGGGGCGCGTCTAGGCATCACGTGACTCATCGCCGCGCTTTTGAGTCTCAGCAAATCGCTCGGTTATGGTCTCCACGGCATCACCGAAGAGGCCGGAGGAGATATAGGAGCGTTTAGGAGCACCTTCCGATCGGCATCCTTTAGGTCAGCTAAGTTTAGCCAGAGGTGCCTCTGAAGGGCGACCATAAAGCCCATGGCCTTACCCACAGACTGGGCCGCCGTCGCCATCAACGCGAAGTCCGTTGCAGCGCGCAGATCCTTCGTCGCCTCAGGAGTGAGGACTCCGCCCTCCGCCGTTTGCAGGAGTTTGGCCTGGAACACCTGCAACACTGCCATGGCGTGCAACGCTGATGCCGCCTCGCCATCAGAGGCATACGCCTTATTAGCGAGATGGGCGGTGGTTCTGCACGGCTTCGACGGCAGGCTGATGTCCGGGCCTAGGGACTTCGCTGCTGCAGGGCACAGGTGTGCAGCAACGGTCTCCTCGACGGGGGGAGAGCGCACGTAACCGTGGGCCTCCGCTCCATCCACGTGGGAGAACATGGCCTGCGTGTTCGAGTGGACGCCGATTGGGGCGCAGACCACGTCTTCACGAGCTGTTCATGAACATCGGGAAAAAAGGCACCGATGTCCTTGCGTCCAGCTTTGCGTGTGGACCTGAAGTACCACGAGTCGAGCTTACTCCTGACAGGCTCCTCCGGAGGATTCCAGGTGAGCTCCAACTCCTGAACAGCTTTCGACAGAACCCTCATGAGCTCCTCCTGGAGGCCTGAAGGCTCTGAGCTGCCTAGCTGCTCGGGCTCGATCCAGCCCAACCGTCCTTCTCCGAGGCCGAGATGGACATGGCCTCGTCGCCCTCCTCGTGGCCAAAAGCTACGAATCCCTCAATATTGGAAGGGGGCGGAAACAGTCCTCGGGAAAGAGATGGGCGAATGCGGCGACCGTTGGGTTCGGCACACGGCAAGACGGCGCTCCCGCCGCCCGGAGAGGGGGGGCTCACCAGCGGCACGCTGGCGGCAGTGAGCCCGACCCCGAACAGGCCGCGAACCACATCGCGGCGGGCCCGGAGCACGCGGACCGGGAGGTCCGCGCAAAGTCCACAGTCGGACTCGTCCAGCGCCGCCGGCGTGAGCCAGGCCCAGGCAGGCGATGCAATGGAGATGCTGATCCAGCGGTTCGATGGGTCCCGCGCAGATCTTACACACTGAAGCCATCACGAGTTCAAGGTGAAGTAAAAGATTCTGATATAATTGTCGCGAGCATCGCATTTATACTGTCTCGAGCTCGCCGTATTTGCATGCTTTGCGACAATTGGCCAGTCATTTGACTGGCGTGAGCCAATAGGACTTCAGGAAAGGTTGAAGGGAAGAAGTTCCCATAACGGAGAAATCTCCGTGATGTCTCGTGACAGCTCGATAAGGGAACATAAGTTTGATTCAGAGCGGCATACCGAATCAAATAATACTCTATTTTTCTATTTCAGACATTTTGAGCATGGACTATTCCGAATTTTGTAGTAAAATGCTGTGTTTTACAACCGCTTTTAGCATATTTTTATTTTTCTGAATCTTATAGAACCGCTTGTGGGGAAGATTTGAAATTAGGCCCACAGACGTAGGACAGTCTCATCAATAACCACAGAAAATTTGGAGTCTCTTACTCAAACTTTCCAGTGCCACCAATAGGCCAAATCATGTTTCTGCTAATAACTTTTAAATCGTAAAATAATTTTTTCCTCTGATTCATTGACACATACCAAGATGAATGCATACCAAAATGTAAATTTCAACGGGTTAAAATTTTTTCCAATTTGGAATTTTCCCATGTTTTTGCGGTGCATTGTGGGATTGAATGAGTGGACTCGAGAACGTCCATTATGGTTATGGACACCACTAAAAATGTCTGTCCCCTCAAATAGTACACTATTTGAATAGTACACTATTTGAGGGTATAGGGGGCATTTTCGAATACAGCCTGGAGGAAGGTAGCTCTCCAGAAGCAGGGTTGGAGTAATTAAAGACAGCTCCTTAGCTCTTCATTTGACCTCTGTTGTACTTGGCCTCTTAGTTGCTGCTTGCAGCTATATTTATTCTCAGTTTTGATCCCATTTGTATTTCCATCAGGGGGTTCTCTCCAACATATCCTCCATCACAGATCTGGGCGGGTTTGACCCAGTGTGGCTGTTCCTCGTGGTGGGTGGAGTGATGTTCGTGCTCGGCTTCGCAGGATGCATCGGTGCTCTGAGGGAAAACTCCTTTCTACTTAAGTTTGTATGTTATGTTTTCTTTTTACCAGTGAGTTCAAGCCGAAATTTTGAGCAATGTTTACTTAGCGCACCTACCATCTGCCAAAAATATGTTAGGCTCGGAGTATTAAGCAAAGCATTAATGTCCATATTGTGGTTCATGGACTTGCTCCAACTAATTTAACGCACATATTTAAGTACTTTGTTTATCACAAAATGATCAATTTGGGTACATTAGAAAAAAACTGTTTTTGGAGCTTTAAGGAAGACCTGTCAACCCTCTACGGCAGGGTTCCTCAAATCTTTCCCTGGAGGGCCAATCTGCTGCAGAGTTTAGCTCCAACCCTGATCAACCCTGACGGACACCTTGGCAATTGAATCGCCATTGGCTAGTACATTTTTTAGTTTACTCGCCAGACTGATATACTATATATTTATATATGTGTGTGTATATATATATATATATATATATATATATCAGCGGTATCATCAGACTTTAACCTTTTCCGTAATTTCGATGGACAGGGTCGTAAAAATTCCGTCGTAATCTATTATTACCCATAATTTTAATTGTAATATTTTAGTTAGAAAAACACATTTAATTGCTTCTATTTTTATTCTCATTTAATTTTTTTAATAATGAACCTACAGGTTGAGAATATAAGTTTATGGATTTATATGAGAACAGATGAACAGACTGCGTCACTTTTCATGTTCAACACCACAGTGACCACGTCGGCCACTATAAACAACAAAATATACTATGGCTGGATATATAAAAAATAAGATTTCGATTTTAATAGATTCTTATTTTTATAAACCAATATCGCTTATTAAATCCCAATAGATGCTGTTTTCAGTTGATGAATGAAAATTACAGAGAGTGCACCTTCAAACCTACAAAAATGATAAATTGAGTTTTTTTTAATATATATATATATATATATATATATATATATAATGAAAGGAAACACAGGACATACGTGGATTGCGTAATGCATACTGTGACACTCTTAAAAGCTTTTTATGTGTAGTGTCACTATTCTACCAATAGATCAAGGTCAAGGTTCTTTTATTCGTCACATACTCAATTATACAGGATATAATCAGTAGACAAATGTAAATCAGGACAGGTCCGCTCAATGGACAGTGCAAAAAAAAATGAAACAACACAAGATAATATATATAATATAGGTTAAAATAAAAATAAGTAGTAAAATGTGCAATGAAATAAAATGTGGAATACAGTAGACTGTGGACTTAATAAATAATAATATAAACAGGGATGTGCAAGAAGAATGTGCAAACAGGTTGTACCGGGTATGTACACATAGCAGCAATGCGGATGATGGAGAATAATGAATGTTTTACAGTTTATTAAATTGAGTCATGTAAATGTTATGAAACTGAGTTTGTGTTAAGGAGCCTGATGGCCTGAGGGAAGAAGCTCCTCCCAAGTCTCTCAGTTTTTGCCATCATGCTCCTAAAGCGCTTACCAGATGGCAGTAAAATGAAAAGACGGTTACTGGGATGATTTGAGTCCTTGATGATTTTAGCAGCTCTGCTTTTGCAGCGTTTGAAGTAGATGTCCTGCAGAGAGGGGAGAGCAGACCCTGAGATGCGCTCAGCTAAGCACACAACTCTGCAGGGCTTTGCAGTCCTGATTTGTGGCGTTACCATACCACACTGAGATGCACTGAGAGATGAGTCAATACACTTTCTACAGCCCCTGAATAGAAAGTTTTCAGGATTGCTGGTGAGACCCTGAATTTCCTCAGCTGTCGCAGATGGTACTTTCATGACCTGTGTTTGAATGTGTGTAGTCCATGTCAGGTCCTCGGAGATGTTTACACCGAGGTACTTGAAGCTGCTCACCCTCTCCACAGGGGTCCCACTGATCATAAGGGGTGTAGGGCCGCTGCTGTCTCCTCCTGAAGTCCACAATCAGCTCTTTAGTTTTGCTCACGTTCAGAGAGAGACAGTTGTCCTGGCACCATGATGTAAGTCTCTCTACCTCATCCAAGTATGCGGCCTCATCATTGTTGGAAATGAGGCCCAGAACCACAGTATCATCAGCAAAGATTCTCTGCGTATACACACATTTATACGTATAAGTAAACGTTGGTAAATCACATACTTTATGTGAAACTGTTCTTACATACTCATTGTGCACACATCTGTGCATACGCACTGTAGATAAATGAGGGCCCAGAAGAGGATTTTCACAGTGATGACATAGAAACCCAAAAAGGTTCGTGGCAAGAGTCTTACAAGAACAATTCTTAAAATAACAATTTTTTTTATCATTTTAATAATCTAAAGAATCTGTTTGCTCTAGAAAGAACCGTGGGTAATGGAAAGGTTCCATGGATGTTAAAGGTTTTTAATAGATTTTTTTAAATAATAAAAAGAATGCAAATAATTACAAGAAAGAAGGACAATTGCAGTTAAGTTTGTAAATATTACAATGATGTATAGACTGCCTGTTAGTCTGTTATAATTCAACATGATCAGACTTTAAACCCAAAGCTGAAATAATTTACAAAGCATATTTGAATGGAGTCTGCATTGTATATGAAGTGGTTGAGCTGAATTCATTGCAAAAGTTTAATACTTGATCCCTAACCTGAATGTTTGAGAAATATGAATATAATGCTGATTTACAAAAACTGTAAACAGAATGCTTATCTCAGCCGTGTGCAGACAAATGTGATTAGAGAGTGCAGGTGGGGAATCACATTTTTGAATGGCTGAATATGAGCAACTACGTAGGTAATTGACTGGATTGAATATGGTTAAAAGAGTGTGAACTTCCTCTCACAAGTTCTAGTGGTCTGTGTGTGACTCCTTTCATATGAGAGAGGATGCTGTAAGAGCTTTGTGAGAATTTCAAGAATGGTTTTGCGAAACTATTACAAGAGGCCCGTTTCCTCTGTAGGGTAACAGAGACTTCCTTAAAACATCTGGGAACACCAGATGAACTGTGATGTCAGTCTGGAAGTATTCATTGCGGTCACAGTGACAAATCGTTGCTCACTCACTGTACTTGTACAACAAAAATTGTGTGTGCAGTTGGAGATGAATGTTGTGAAAATCTGTGAGTTTTTAGATGGGGAAACGAGGAGACCTGCGTCATCTCTAAAAAATGTGAATTTCTCTGTAAATGTTCCGAGGGATGTTGGCAGGGTCAGGAATCATAAACCAGAAAAAAATCTTTGTTTAATCTGCTGTGGGAATTTAACACATTCTTGATTTATTGGAGACCCTTAAAGCTGATTTTATCCATCATGAGTTGTGTAACCAGAACTCTGCTGTCCTCTTCCACAGTTTTCCGTTTTTCTGGGAATCATTTTTTTCCTGGAGTTGACCGCGGGAGTCTTGGCGTTTGTCTTTAAGGACTGGATTAAAGACCAGCTCAAGTTCTTCATCAACAATAATATTAGAGCATACAGAGATGACATTGACCTACAGAATCTCATCGACTTCACACAAGATTATGTAAGAACACACTGACACACGCAGAAAGTTTTTTTTAAAGGTACAGTTACTTTTTTGTGGTAATTTAATGTGCAAACCTAAGTTTAAATCAATAAGTATGCACTTTGGAAATGTTTCTCTGTTTATTCTGCTGGTGTAATAATAATACAAAATTATATTTGTAATAAAATATATATATATACAGATTAATGCTGTCAAATGATTAATCGCATCCAAAATAAGTTTTTGTTTGCATTATATATGTATGTGTGCTGTGTATATTTATTATGTATATATAGCCTGTAAGTCACTTTGGATAAAAGCGTCTGCTAAATGCATAAATGTAAATGTATTAAATATATTTATTTATAATATAAATTATATCAATATAAATTTAGACATGTAAATGCATCTACATTTTTTCAAAATATATACATGCATGTGTGTGTATTTTATATATACATAATAAATATACACAGAACACACACAGATAGCAAACAAAAGCTTTTACTTTGGATGTGATTAATCGTTTGACAGCACTAATTTTAATTGATTAAATATAACAATATATATATTAGTGCTGGGCAAGTTTACACGTTATCGCGATTAATTGATTAACGTCAACAAATATTTTATCACCCATGAATGCAGTTTTTTTTTTTATTATAATGAAATTCCGTTGCCCACTGGCTCTGAATACACATACAGATAAACCATGGGTCACAGGAGGGGTGGGGTGTTGATCAGTACTGGCTTGGGATGGGTGTCATCACGTGTCTCAACCAATGAGAGCATTTGGGGTGGGCCTAAAGACTGCAGCAGCGCTCACATGAACGCTCCAGATAAAATTATTTAGTCTAAACATCAACATTCACAAACCACTGTTTACTGTTATTTTTAACAAAAAAGAATGCAATGTGCTCTTCATAAATGGGAAATAAGGAGGTTTCCGATAGCACATGAAGCGCTCAGCACAGTGCAGTGCATCGTTTTGTTAACTTTGTGGTTTATTATTTTGAGTCGTTTGGGACGCGGTAACACATACGGCCCTTTCACAATATATTGCTTTACAGATCTATAACTTTTGTTGCTCTGAAATGTTCACGCAATCATGCTGGATGTATCAGAAGTTCAGTGCGCTGATACTACATGCGTACAGCGCCCGAGCCCAACTGAACCGTGCTCTTGCCCACCTCTTCCAACCGAGCCAGGGACGGCTAAACAAACCTTGCCCACACACTAGTCAAACGAACTGGGCTTTGGGGGTCAGATTGCTTTGTCAGATGTATATATGTATGTATATATGTGTGTGTGTGTGTGTGTGTGTGTGTGTGTGTGTGTGTGTGTGTGTGTGTGTGTGTGTGTGTGTGTGTGTGTGTGTGTGTGTGTGTGTGTGTGTGTGTGTATACATCACACACACACACACTATTCAATAAATTATTCATATTTAGTTATATTATTATATATTAAATAAGAAAATTAAAAATACTCTTGATTTTGCAATTTTGTGAACTAGCAACAATATATTCAAATCTTTAATGGCTTTTAGCTATTGGTTGTTGGTTCGTACATGGATATTTAATGCATGTATGTTTCTGCAGTGGGAGTGTTGTGGAGCTTTTGGGCCTGAAGACTGGAATATGAACATTTACTTTAATTGTACTGACACTAATCTGAGCAGAGAGAAATGTGGGGTTCCCTTTTCCTGCTGCACCAAGGACCCTGCTGTGAGTAAACCCAGCAAATACACTCTTAACACGCATGCAGCACACACAGACACACATCTTCCAGATCTTACCGCCTAGAGTGTGTCATTGTCTCCTTCTGGAAGACCTGGGAACATAAACAGGAAGTGAAGAAGATCCGACAGACAAGAGCGCACCACATACAACACAACAGTTGTCTATGTAATATAATGTTTAAAGCCTATGATTTATTGTGGAAAGTTAAGTTATCCGAGGACTAAATCCTGGCTTTCTTATTGTTTTTCTTCTCAAAGGAGGATGTGATAAACACACAGTGTGGATATGACATTCGAGCGAAAGATGTAAGTACGCATTTGCCAAAAGAATATTCACAATTCACAAACTTAATTTTTCTGTGGAACAAAATTGGATTTAAATATCCTAGCCACTCTTTTCCATATTAATGGAGTGACTGAGAACTGGTATTATGAAAGTGGTTCAGCCATATGATAGCTTACTCTAATGTTTTGTAAGTAGAATAGTTTAAGATTTTGCATCTTTGGCTAATGTGTGTTTTTATGTGTGAAGGACAACGAACAGAAGATGTTTATACACACAAAAGGATGTGTACCACAGTTTGAGAAATGGCTACAGGAGAATTTAACCGTAGTTGCTGGAATCTTCATAGGGATTGCACTTCTGCAGGTGAATAAACAACAACGGGCATTGAAATACAAATGCACGCTGATTGTGTATGTCCCACTATAAACATCAGTCATTTATAAGTCAAGGAAACATTTTTTTCAAAAACTGAGGATAGATAATTTACTAAATGTAGTCTCCTTGACTGTAATGCAGTGTCTTCTAAGAGTATCAAGACACATTGACCATTCTGACATTTTATATTTATCCTACATTTTAATTATTATTTGTTTTGTTTATTAATACGCTCTGAATCCTAACAATAATTCATGTTTATATTATTTATATAATTTGAATATACTTACAGAGAGGTTTAAGCCCACCATTCAAAAGTTTTGTGTCAGTAAGTTTTTGTTGTTGTTTTTAAAATAAATGAATATTTTATTCACAGAGGATGGATTAAAATGTTTAAAAGTGACAGTAAAGAGTGATGGGTGATATGCTTCATAGTCATATCGTCAGCCTGTGAGATCACGATACACAATATCATCGTGCTAATTTGTTGAATTATTTACTTAGTTTTCTAAAGCAGCCTAATGTTACTGTAATCTATACATTATATATATTTAGTCAAGTAGCATATGCATGTCATTTTTAATTAGACTGAATTTGTATGTAACATGATCACAATCTAATAAAAATATTCTATGTTACTAATTATAATGCTAGAAAACAAGCAAAGAACATTTACATCCTCAAACAACAACATCCCTGACTTCAGTCTAGCGCGGGTTTATGCACTTAAAAAACATAAAATTGTCCTTCAAATTTACAACCGAAACACAATCTGTTTGGTTATTTAATTGATTTATAGCCCGCTGTGTCCTCTTTAGGGCGTATAATAGTTTAGAATTGAGTTCAGCATTAGATTTGATAATGTCCAGGAAGCCAGATGTAAAACACAGTGAGGATTCATTCAGTTTCGTTTTGCCTGATATACAAACCTTTTCCCTGCTTGTAGATATTTGGGATCTGTCTGGCACAGAATCTTCTGAGTGACATTGAGGCGGTCAGGGAGAGCTGGTAAGGAACATCCCTGATAAAACACAGTCATGAGATCTGCGTTCTGATTAGAGTCACAACACAAGACTAACAATGAAACTGACTAATGCAGATACATTGACTAATTTCACATTTAAAAAGTGGATCATAGTATATTCAGTCTTTTTATTAAAACCATCTTTTTATTCATTTAAACTGGTAGCAAACATCTGTTTGTTTTAATGCAGTTTCAGTCCAAACTCATAGCAAGCACACTGGATGAAACCTTCTTCTCTTAAGCTGCGAGTTTGATGTAATGGGCAGGTAGAGAATGTCACATCTTACTAACATCTCTGTTTTTCATCCTCCAGTTTGTTCACCTGAAGCGCTCGAGTCCATTTCTCTGTCAGTCAGCAACAGGGTTGGCACATTGTCATCGCAGTATCCTAGCAACCAGTGAGGGATTCCATTCACATACCTCCTTTATATGTCAATGTACAGCGACATCGTCATGCTTTGCTTTGATTTGCTCTCAGTCCTTCAAGTGCAAAATCCAACAGTATTAACACACAACTCTATTGTTGTCTTTAGGAAACACTTAAAGGAATAGTTCACCCATAACTGAACATTCTCTGAAAATGCACTCATCATCAGGCAATCCAAGATTTAGATAAGTTTGTTTCTTCATTAGAACAGATTTGGAGAAATGGAGCATCACATCACTTGCTCACCAATGGATCCTCTGCAGTGAATGGGTGCCGTCAAAATAAGAGTTCCAACAGCTAAAAAAAACATCAAAATAATCCACAAGTAATCAACACAACTCCAGTCCATCACTTAACATCTTGTGAAGTAAAAAGCTGCATGTTTGTAAGAAAAGAAAATACATTATTAAGGCATTTTACCTTAATAATACCATTGTCCATAATAACACTTCACAAGACATTAATTGATGGAGCGATCTGGATTATTGTGATATTTTTATCAGCTGTTTGAACTCTCATTCTGACGGCACCCATTCACTACCCATTTCAGCACATTTTCAATTTTGGGTGAACTACTCCTTTAAGGCCACTCGCATTCTTTCTGTAACATTTTTTGATTGTTGGTTTATGTACAGTATATATCCTTCAGATGAGCATATATTTGACACAATGAGCATTGCATTTTGCAATTTAAAATTAGTGCAACTAAAAACTTACACAATTTATGATAACGATATAATTGATCAGTTGGGTAGAAGATGAAATGATTCAGTTAATGAGTTGTTTCCATGTTTAGGCAAATGCAAGCAAGCTCAGTGTTTATAGGTTATTAGTTCTGAATATGGTGCACTTTTTCTGCATTTTCTGCACTGTTTATAGAGAGAAAATAAAAATCTGCATCTTACTGTGCAGTGTGCAGAATGGATATTTAAATGATAAAATATGTTTGTCAATGCTAAGTGTACTATAGTTCTATTGGTAGCTAAATACATGATCAAATTAGGCAAAGTATTTATTCGTAGAATTTGCGAATGACTAGCATTCTATGGAGATCAGATTCTGTGCAGACCCAGTTTAGAGAGAGTAGCCTGCAGATTGTGTTCAATGAAGTTACTGTCTACTTCACACTACATGAGTGTTTGACTCACATTATGACTTTCAAATGTACATAATCCATTGAGATTATTTCTTTATTTTGTTCACATTGTCAGATTGTGTGTGTATATTACCTGTTTAATGGATTTGATAAAAACACAGTTGCTTTACTGCATGCTTATTAGAATAACACTACACTTTCCCAGTGTGTTCAGCTATATGAAGATATTTTTGTGAATCGCTATGTTTATCTGTACTGGATTTTCTAATTATAGCCACTGTGTAAGTAATGGAGTCACTAATGTTTAAAACAAATGAGCGCTGAGATTTTGCCAGATTTCAGACTGTCAGATTCTAGTTAGAAAAAACTACCAAACTGGGTATATGGGTGAATTTCATGTCAAATAACATGTATAGGTCACATTTCATCCCCCAAAAAGGTGAAAAAGTAGAAAATAATAAGCATTTTTTTGACATTAAGGTTATGACATTATTTGTATGACATTTAAGCACATTTCCCATTCTAATTCTCAGTACTAGAATGGCAAAATAGCTGTATTTGTATTATTATTCAAATAATTTAATATAAAATGTATGTGGAATTATTTGTTGTATTCGCTTTCATTTCTGAGAATTTTCTTTCAAAACAAGTTTCCAGATTCCAGACAGTATAATTTTTAATACAGTGAGATTCCATGAATCGTGTGAATTCAAAAACTAATGGTAGTGGTACACAAGTCTTAATGGTACTAAAACATACAAAATAAAATAGGCTTACAACATAGACCTTCAATTTAACTCCGTTGATTTTGATGAAAGCATCTGCCAAATGCATAAATACAAAAAGGACTATAATTGGGACATATTGTTATGAGATTCACCCATATGATATTGAATCACAAAATATTTCTGATAGCATGTGTCTTTGCCAGAAAGATGGTGAGAATGTTTTGCTTTGATTGTGAAATGAATGGTTTTGTGACTTTTGTAAAAACAGGGTTTTTTGAACACAAGCTGATTTAATGATTCCCTATGGTTATGTTAATGCCTTTTCACTTTACACGTTCCTGATGTGTGTTACCTTATTATATCATTATATGTTTGTTTTATTAAGTTTTGGACAGTCTTGGTAAAGGGTAAAAACCTGCATTTAAACTGGTTTCCAGTGGTTTTGCAGCATGTGCACAGTGAAACTGGAGAACAGGGGCATTTTAGTATTACAAATATACAGGTCTAATAAGTGAATCTCTTTTATTTTTTGTCTAGCACTTGTAATCTAGCATGAATTTTGGCCCATGAAGTGTCTGGCTTAAAAAGCATAGCTTCAACTTTTGGTACACTGTTGACTCTAAGTGCCATAAAAATATTATTAAATAAATATGGGCATATTTTCTAAATTTCTCAAAATAATATTTCATAGTAATAAGATATTTAGCGTTGCAGTTAGTAAGATTATTAACACTTTATTGTTATAGTTATTTCCCTTGGTGTGAACAGGCCATACATATTGTCTCAATAATGGCATACTTGAGAAAAAGAAAAGTTTTTGAGCCGGATGTGCATTTCTTATTTTTGCCCAGAAATGTATTTTGTTTTTATTTGGTCTTTTAATTTCCCTGTTTCTGTTTCATTTCTAAATATGAATTTTACACTACCTTATTTAACAAATATAATAAACAATTTAAATTGTTTCCCAATGTGGTGGTATAGGAAACAATACATTTGATATGTGTTTGTATGTGTGGTAAGCCTGTGTCTGTGACTCTTTACTAGATGCTACTTATTAATAATAAAGTGTTATTAATTGTGTCTAAAATTGAATTATCACCAACCTAGGCTCACATGCCATGCAATATTTTAACATGTTAACCTTTATACAATTTAATATATCATGAAAGTGAGTGTTAAAAAACAACAACAAATTAATTACATTTATCATAAAAACTTCACTCTAAGCTTGTTACTAAAATTATTTAAATATAATTAATTGCAATTTGTACATTGTACAAGAAGATTGTAAATTAATATTTTTAAAAAGTTACTACCTTTTAAAATTCGCTTGTGTTTAATATAGTAGATATGAGCATAATACTATATCTTTGCTTTTATTGAAATTGTTGCAACATCTAAAGATTACATAGGTATTCCTCCTGCAGTTTTAATATAGACGTTAGATGGCGCTAGAGGATGTATGAAAGATTATATCAAGGTGTCAACAAGGACCTGTCCTTTTAAGATAAACTGGTGAAGGTCAGGATTGAATTGTGAAAATTAAATATAAATGAATATTTATTTATAGCTGTTCAAGAACAGTAACATCATTACAAACATCGACTGATTTGTAATCTTCTCATTAGTGATTGATTCTGTAACACACGTGACAGTGTTTACAGATTAACCTTTGCCTGAGTCTTTATGGTTAAATAAACTGCATTAATTTCACAGCTAACACAAAACATAGATCTTTATCATAAGACATATAATTAAACACTATGATGTTCTGTTGAAAAGTATTAGACTATTCCTTGAATTCCAGCAATTAACATTAAGGTATAAATATTAATTATTAATTATTTTTAACAATGATAACATTTAACACACACACACACACACACACACACACACACACACACACACACACACACACACACACACACACACACTTATCTAAGTTTCAGGGGTGCGTCCACCTTGAGACCTTGCTGGGAATGAAGCCGCGATGTCTAAATCACCTTAAGTGCTCTTGCTTATACAACCCTTCTTCTTGCTTTTAGAAGCAGCATTGGTGATCTGAGCAGATTAGGATCTGCTGTGTCTTCTTAATCCCACCACGATTAAAATAGGATTAGAACTCATCTCCTGGCCTCAGTATCTCAGTAACTGCTCAGTGGCACTGACGCTCTGTCTTTCTGTCCTGGGGAGCAAAGGTGCAGTAATAGGGGTCACTGTGTTTTAAATATGTACATTTGAAATTAATAGACACCAAAATAAAAGTGTACATAATATGTGTGTGTACTGTGTACATTTATTATGTGTATATAAATACACACATACAGAATATATTTAGAATATATTTACATGTATATTCATATAATTTATATTATATAATAAATATATTTTAAATATAAACATAACATATTAAATATATACATTGTGTGTGTGTGTGTGTGTGTGTGTGTGTGTGTGTGTGTGTGTGTGTGTGTGTGTGTGTGTGTTCAACTGTAACTTATAGTTTAAATAGTAATAAATAGTTATTTATTAAACAGTGCATACATTCACAAGAAAATTTGTCAAAAACGTGTACTGTATGTGTACTGTATTATTTAAACGTTACATACATTATATATTTATTAAAATATAAAATGTACTACATCTTGGAATGGCTGGCATTTTTATAGAATTATCTGTATACTAAATACAAAGTTTAATATAAGTTGAAATTATTTGTTTTTTCATTTAAATATGATGTAAAATGTTATGTTAGCCTATGTATTTCAAAGAGCACTAATTCTCGATCAGCACATAGCCTATGGTTAATGAAACATACAAAGCTATTTGCGGAGGTTTTTAACCTTTCACGCTGCTCTGCCGAATGAATCTGATGGTTTGCGGTAACCTTCGATTTCAGAGCGAATCTTTCTATCAACAACAACAGACCCGCTATAAGAAAGACTTATACAGCGTATTTCCGAAAATAATATCTAGAGAATTCAGCGGTGTTTTTTTTTTGGCAGATAAAGTAACGTTAGCCGGTGTACCGACAAAACGTGCTATCAGATTGTGCTACCAATAATATATTTTGCATTGTTTTAAGGGTAAGGGTAGGTGTGGACGGGTAGGTTAATGGCCACCACATGAATAAGATGCTGATAGCACAATCTGATAGGTAGCATTTTTCGCTATTGATTTATGCTACCTATCTGTTTTAATGGGAGGTAACGTTAGCACAATCTGAGCGGGTAAAGTTAGCATAAATCGTCAGAACACCGGACCTTCTTTCCGTTTACGGACTCGACGCAAACACGCCACACAGGCCCCAAACACGACATTTCACACCAAATCCGACTCCACAGCTCAAATTATCGAAACGTCAGGGTCAGCCAACGCTGATTTTAAATGTAGCCTTCTAGCTTTAGTTTGTTCATTTTTACCTAATCTTATTTTATGTGTGCTCTTGTGCAGATACAACTTTTTATGAATGTTGGCCATGGTTAGGTTACTAAAAAGACACTTGTAACATCAAATGGCATTATAGTAATTATGGTTACCACAAGTTTTAAGCAAATATTTAAAATGAGAATAATTTTATGTTTTATGTTTATATAGGCTACCATGCCATCTCAATCATAAAATGTCTAAAAAACGCATTACTGGTGACCAGAGTGGCTAAATGTAACTGTAATGTCTTTATAGTGCAGTATGCTTCTCCAGAGTCCAGAAGAACCGCAGGAAGAGGAGCTTTCCCCTGCAGAACACAGTTAGCCTCAGGTCAGATGTGTTTGCACACTCTACATGATTTTCCACAGGACCAGACTCCTGGCTCATTTCCTGGAAGATTGTGTGGTTGATTGGAGGTGGAATTAGTCAATAGTTAAGCTGAAATGTCCTCTATGCAAGGCAGGGTCAGGTTCAGCTGCATCCAGCATGCTGTGCTCAAATGTTATTTAAAGCCCAGCGAAATCTGTGGCCTTACAGGCCTAATCTTCTCTTCTCAAAGATGCATTAATCTATGGCTTCAATCCGTGGGGTTGGATGGCAGCTTTAGGTCCAGCAAGAGTGGGATGGGTTACAGCTGCATCAGGACCCAGTGGTATTGGTGTGTCTCATCCTTGTGAATGGGCCTTGCTGACATGCATCTCTCTCTGGGAACAGGACCTTGAGATACAGGTCTCTGTATCTCTGAGATACAGATAAACAGAGCTTATCTGAAAGGGAGGGATGGAGTGGGAGGGGAATGGTGTGGAGATTGCATAATATTCGTCATGGCTTAAGAGAGTGGCTAAAGGTAATCTTAACCCTGCTACACAGATGATCACTCAAGAGTGAGATCATAGCTAAAGATGACTATTTTAGACTAGTGAGTTCTGGAAAACATAGAAAAAAGAATTGCGGTTGAGTTAACTGGGGGAAAAATCCCCTCCAAACCTGATTATTGCTTTGGATTATAAAAGCTAGCACGTCCTTACATTCTGAAAAAATAGTAAATAATTAATAATATTTACTTTAAAGCATCAAATCAAAGTATGCAGTGTCACGAGTAATATTATGATTTGACAAATGGAATATGAGTAGCTGACATTAAATAATTTTGGAAAGTTGAAAGTTTGTATTATTTTTAAAAGAATCTTCAATCTGTTTTATAATTTTAAAGTATGCAGTTTTTATCACCTCACCTCTTATCACCTTGCACTTTAAATAATTACAAAATGTAACTTGTGAAGATAAAAAGTTCAGTAAAATTGTTTAAAACTTGTGTGCAGTTACAGGATCCCATATGCAATATATTTGACACGAGATCTGTACAAAACATCTTGATCATGATTTAAAAAACAAACAAAAAAACGCATTGTCACGTTATGTGTTCTTTACACCATTGCAGGTTATGTACTGTGCCCAACTTGTCAAGGACAGAACAAATGCATAAGGGATGGGGCAAGGAAGGAGAGCGTGAGACGGGGGAGGGAGGAAAGATCAGACCTCCCCTTTAACCTGTGGCAGCAGTAGCAGCATTCTTGATCCATGACAGTGAAGCAGTGCTCGGTGGGGTTCATCTGGAGGATTCATCATTCACGCTAAACCACCAGATGCGAAGGTAAATAGATTTATTCAATAGTAGCATTCTGGCATCGATTTGTGCATTTTCCTGTTTCTATTTGTATTATTTCTCAAGGAATTGTAAACGATCCCAACTTAAGCAACAATGCAAAGAAATACAAAGAAAGACATACAATTATTATTTTAAGTTAACATAAAATGATTGAATGATCATTCATCTCGTTCATCTTCTATAAATTCGTCAACTGATGCAAATGATGTTCATTTAGTGTACATGTGCATTAAACTAGTTCTTTATTTCAAAATGTTCTATCCTATGATGCAGATATGATCAATGATAATCAATATATGTTAGTGTGTGTGATGCAGTATATTCTGAGATATACTGTGACATGGGGTGAAAGTAAAGGCTGTGTAAATCAGGATAACAGTGGTCTATAGATCCGATTAAATCCTTAGCTTGACAGATGGACTTATCAGAGGAAGCTACCAGGAGTTTGAATAATGACATTTTTTGTTACAGTTCATGAAAATAATATTTATAGTATGTATTTAAGGTCCATGCAATAAATTATATTGATAAATATAATACCATGAATGACTTGTAGGCAAAGTGTATTTTATATTTTAAATTAAAATATGAATTATATTGGATGAGCCACGTTGAAGCTGTATAATAGCCAATTTACAGTATGCACACCTTGCTTGCCATAGCTCTGTCTTTCTACAGAACTATATTATTTGGCAGATTATTTTACATAATAAATGTAACTATTTATAAAAAGAAATGTCGTTCTCATATAAATTACTCTTTATATGAGTAATAAGCAATGCAAAACCTACAGATTCTTGGTTTAATATCTCATGTTATGTGTGAATGATTTATTGCTGTATTATTAGTAGCATACATGTGTGAGTATCAGGAGTTGTCCGCCAGATTAAAGTGTTTATTTATTGGTTTTTAAGGCGCATGAGCACATGTCCTCCTATAACCTAGATCAGAACAAAAGTGGCTCTCTTGGTTGGTCAATTTTTGGAAGCGGTTATTTATATTTAGATACTGGGTTATTGTACACAAGGAGGCCCAATTATTGGCAATGTTAACTGTAACTCGCTGTCATATTTAGACTTGTGGACTGATCATATGAGATTCTATTTTAGGACTCGCATGTTAGTCTGTAGGCCTTCAAATAAGAGAATGTTAGCTGTATGTGTTGTCAAATATGATTTGATATGCAGTATCAGAGTGATTTAAAGTAATAGAGTAAACGTTCATGCGGTTGGATAGCTTTGTGCTTTTATGTTTTTCTCAATAAAATATATTAATATGGTCATATCTAAGTTAATTAGTTTTATTCAAGACATATATGACTGAACTTGTTTTAAGACAGATATGACTTAATCATTTCATCACTTAAATGTAAGATAGGATAGTTTGCCCAAAAATAAAAATCATGTCATCATTTACTCACCCTCCACTTGTTCCAAATCTTTATACTTCTAATACTTTATAAATCTTTATACATTTCTTTCTTCTGTTGAACACAAAGGAAGATATTTTGAAAATGCTGGTAACCAAACAGCTGACGGTAACCATTGACTTCCATAGAATATTTTTTTCCTTATAATATGAACATCATCTGCATGTTTTCAAGCAACATCCCAAATTCTTTTTGAACTATGAAACTATGGGAAGATTGAGATGGTCTATTACCAAATCTGTACAAGCCATACATTATTAGCAGTTACAGAAGATAAGGACGTGAGGTGGGAAGAGTTAAGCTTTTATGTTGCTTTGGTGACAGTCTAGTTGTCACACCAATTAGACTTACAGCTCTATTAGACTGGGAAAGAGAGATTGTGATGTGGACCAAACAAAAACTGCAGCATCTGACATTGAAATTAAGTTCTGTACTTGGATAAAATATCTTCCGCACAATGACAGCATAGGAATATGTATTTCATAGTGCTGTCAAATTATTAATCGCATCCAAAATAAAAGTGTACATAATATGTGTGTGTTCTGTGTACATTTATTATGTGTATATAAATACACGCATACAGAATATATTTAGAATATTTATTATATAATTAATATTATATAATAAATATATTTAAAATATAAACATAACATATTAAATATATACAGTGTGTGTGTGTGTGTGTGTGTGTGTGTGTGTATTTAGATATACACAATAAATGTACACAGTACACACACACATATTATGTAAACACAAGCTTTTATTTTGGATGTGATTAATCGTTTGACAGCACTAGTATTTCAGTGTGCTTTAATCATAGACATTTATAATAATAATAATATAAATATTATTATAATTATTTTTATAATTCATATAAAGGAATTAATAGACTTATTTATCATTTAAACTATAGTTCACCCAAAAACGAAAATATCTATAATCATTAATTTCTTTATTATTAATTTTTGTAACCAAAAATGTTTGCTTACCAGCATGCTTTAAAATATTTTTGTTATTGTTTTGCATTTGGAATAAGAAAGATTTGGAATAACATGAAATAATTTTAAGAAGTCAACAGTGTTGCTTTAACTCAACAATCAGCAGCAGCCTTGTGGAACAGGCGTGAGATCAGTCTGAGAAACACTGTCCTCCTTTGCCACTGCAAAGACATACTCTGAAAGGAAGTTTATTGGTGGCGGCAAGGTGACTGACAGCCAGCAACCTGATTGGCTGAGGAAAGCACAAATTATGTTAATCCTTCTTAAATGATGTAGGATGAATTTGAAATGAAATGAATATTCATGCCATTGTCATACTAAAATTTGATATTGTTCTCAATGAGTTTTTCTCAATAATATTTGTTTTGATTCAGAATTATAAAGAAATCAGAATTTTTAAAGGTAAATATATTCCGATCCAGAGAAATCTAAACTTTTTTTTTTCTTCACTCTTGTGATATGTTGTGTTTCAGAGATTATTATGAGGAAGCCATTAGAGACTCTGGACCCTGCGAGGAATCGGGGAGTACATTGTTCCTGTCAAGTTTAAGTAGAGTGGGCGAGTAACCATGTTTGGCACTCCATAGATTTCAGACCACCGGACCCCTGAGCTGCCGTCAACCATGAATGGGTCTGATTGCACCCCTCTGCAGCGGAACAACAAGCGCCATCGAGTGCATCATGTCAGAAGGAAACTACGCCCTTCTCGGATTTTTGGTTTTATCCTGAGCATCGCTGCCCTCACATTGTTCCTGTCTTGGAGTGCCTTTACTTTCACTTTGGGCCCTTTCCCAAGATGGATGCCACACACCTCTCTCACCAACCATGAGGAACTTGCAGAGCCCGTGCCACACAGAACTCTCCTATCTTCCAACAAAGAGCGCAATGTTTCGGCAGATACACCCATCGCTATGGCCTCGTCCGATGAGCACAAGGGAGACTATCCAGAAGATCTGTTCACACTGGAGCAGAGGAGGCAAGGTGCTGTCGCTGCATATGTTCGGCATGTTGTACATGTTCATTGCCCTCGCTATCGTCTGCGATGAGTTTTTCGTCCCCGCTCTCACCGTAATCACAGAAAAACTGGCGATCTCAGATGACGTAGCGGGCGCCACCTTCATGGCCGCTGGAGGCTCTGCTCCCGAGCTCTTCACCTCTGTGATTGGTGTGTTCGTCTCACACAGCAACGTTGGCATCGGGACCATCGTGGGTTCTGCTGTCTTCAACATCTTGTTCGTGATCGGGATGTGCGCTATCTTTTCACGTGAGATTCTCAACCTCACCTGGTGGCCTCTGTTTAGAGACGTCAGCTTTTATATCATTGGACTAATTATGCTTATCGTTTTCTTCCTGGATAACTACATTACTTATGTCGAGAGCATTGGACTGTTACTCTGTTACATAAGCTATGTCACTTTTATGAAGTACAACGCGACTGTAGAGACTTTAATCAAGACCAAATTACTCAGGAATCAAGTGGACGACATTGAAGCTCCTCCTAAGGTGAGTCAAAGTATTTCAGGTGAACTATTTGCTTCCCAGGTCAAAGGTGAAATTCTCCTTCATGTCTCCTTCCACTCCTGTTAGCAATCAGCATATCATAGTGGTTCCCACCCTCAGATTTCCAATTTTCCAATGGTGACACAGGATGACTTTTATAACATAATTAATATAATAAAATCAAAATGATTAATATTATAGTAATTTTACTATTAAATAGCAGTTAATTATTTCTACTAATTTGTATTATTATTTGAAATGTTAAAGAAACAAGCAATATGTGAAATAAAATTCACACAACCAGTTTCTGTTAATAATATTTTATAGATAAATATATAACTAGCATGTAACAAAAGTTTAGCTCTAAAATATGCCATTGGTAAAAAGTATAGTACCACTTATTAAATATATACTTGTACAGAGTACCTAAAGGTTATGGTGATGTTTAAAAAAATATTAGATTGTAGGAAAAATTATATTTCAACGTTTTGGCGGCTTTCTTTGAAAATGCAATACTCTGCAAAACATTGTGTGTATACAATACTCAATGGCATCTGAAACATAAAAAAATAGTTTTTGTAATTCCAAAATGTAAGCAGGATTGCATCTTTTCATGTACATTAAGGACATAGACTGAGAGGACTGACAATAAAGCACATTTACATTGTGCTCATGCTCTGATGACTTGAGACATGACGACATTTCTGCTATGTGAATATAGCATGCTTTTTATGGTGCTTTTTGGACATTTCTATGGAGCAAGAACAAGGGTGCTGATTGCAACAGCAGTGGGAGGGGAACCCGACTGTTGGCTGAGACTCTGTGTTCCCAATGAAAAGCACAGTTTTATCACCTCTCTGAGCTGGATTAGGTATTATATCAGGGGTCATCTAGAGAGAGCAGACAACACTGCTCTGACTGTACGATCAGCTGAGTAAGACCAGGACCCCTGCGGTACAGACAGTGATGGACTGCAGAAAGAGAGAGCAAAGGTAGTGGAGATGAGGCTTATAAAGGAAGAACGTTGTTCAAATCTTTTACTTTCCCTTTTGGTAAATCCTGTGTTTTGTCAGCCAGACATCTCAAGAGTTATTTTAATCTTTTCCTCGCACAACCAGCCTTGTTAATACCACCTTACAGACTTTTGTGTTTAAATTGTGCAATTGTGAATCTTAACCAGTATTTTGTCTTGTTTCGTTTCCCAGTAAACATATTTATTTTGAACAAAATCAATTTAGTTATTAAATCATTAAAACGTAAAATGTATATCATTATACAAAATTCTGTTACATTTATTTAAAACAAAGTTGTCAGTAGGGTAAGAACAATAAACTAAGATTCAAGATATATTCATAGCAGTTTTGCAAACTTGTTTTAGAGATGTTTACTTATTTTTTCTGAGAAACAATAGAAAAATACTGATTAGGAAAGTTAATTTTTTATTTATTTAACTGTTTAATGTTTGTGTGTGTGTGTGTATTATAGGACAAACACCAAAAACTACAACTGGGCATTTTAAAAGTTATTTCTTTGAGAACTTACAGTGTCCCCCAAAATGTATTTAGCAAAAAGAGCCACATGTATATGAATGTCATTGCATTTGATTAAATTAGACACAATATAACAGCAAAGTGACACACTATGCATTCAAAACATTTAACAAAAGGCGTTTGCAGTTTAAAATATTAGCCTACAACAGTTCCATTCAAATATGAAGAAAATAAGTATTTAGACACTTTCTGGTTGCCAGACATGAATAAAATACCTTCGTTAGTGTCCATTAATGCTGTGAAATTCAGACTTTTTTAAGCAAGACCTAACTGCCCAAAAGTGTCTACATGGTTTTTGGGCCACTGTATATTGACCCATTATTACGGGATGTGATATGAATAATGTATGACTATATGCCATTCACTGTTGAATTAACTTGAATCTGGATATCAGTTTAGCGGTGTTATTGTTAGATTAAGAGGCCTATATGAAGCGAGTTAAACCTGTCCAACCTGCTGTGCTTCGTTCAAACAGCTGGAGTCGGATTTGTTGTTTGCAGATGCAGTTTGTCCCTCGTATGGAACACAGGTGAATCAGCTGACCGTGCCGTCTTGATAGGCTTCTTAGTGATGCACCAGGGGCATGTACATTACTTGAGAACCATTAGTAGCATGTTATCTACGTAAACCCACATTCATTAGTCTTAGACTGCTCTTTGCTGGTAGATTGCTTTTTAAATGTAGGATTGTCACCTCAGTACATTGGGAATATGATTTCAAAAAGCTTGTTGTAAATGTTGCGTAAATGTCCCACTTTTCATTCAGAATTGATTTAACACAACTAAATAGACAGGTGGCCGTGTAGAAGACATTATAGAGCACTTTACATTGGATTTTCACCATTGATTTAAAAATGGCTTGATTTTAGTGAGACTACAAAAAATGTAATTAAAATGAAAAGTGGTAGAGAGGGGGGTTGGTACATGTGCTCTTTGCTCCTTTAGCCAGAGATCAGGCTAATCCAATAAGATTTGATCCTTTTAGTACCTCTAAGTATAGATGCGTGTCCTGTTCTTTTTTAAACTGTGCTCACATATGTGAGTTTTGTGGGAGGCTCTTCAGGTTTTAAATCACATTGTCAGATTTATTTTCGTAGAAAGGCCTTTGTGTCAGTCTGTTAGTGTTTAATTAAGAGTTCAGAAACATGGTGAATAACTGTATTACTGCTTGTGGTTTATGACTCCTAACCTGAAATCCTTTGTAATCCCAAATCAACTGATTAGAAGGCGTGACGGCAAGTAAAAGACTCTTAGTGCTTAGAAGAGTGACCTGCCTTCTGAAGAACACTTTTGAGGGAATATTGAACATTACAACAACCCTTTTCACTATCTGTACTACAATAAACCATTTCCTGGGAGGCATTTTTGAATTATGAATTACACAGTGGAAATTGACAGCAAATTTGGATATGACATTTAAGTGATAAAGCAGCTGTTCATTTGTAATAAAATGCAAACAAACAAAGATGTTAATAATTGGAGAAAAGATTGAATAGTACATAATTCCAGTCATATTTAATTTTAAGGTCCAACTCAATTAACTATCTATTAGGTACAACTTTTGCCTCAGTAAACATAATCTGCTGCTTAATAATAGTTAGTAAGGCAGTTAAGTTTCTGTGTGGTGTTGGATTAAGGGATCTAAAATATGGTCTTCAGAATAAAGTATGCTTTAAAAGTACTAATAAAAAGCCAATATCCTGGAAATATGCTTGCTAGATAATAGTGAGAATTGGAAACCTATTCTGTGGAACTGTATAGTATTCTGAGTTGGCATTATTAAAAGGATATTTAACTCCATAGGAAAAGTAAAGAGGGGAGATTGTGAGAACCTGGCATCGTGTGTTGTGTGAGTTAATTTGCGAATCCTTAAATGCCTCTGTCTCTAAAATTGGTTACCTGTCACCTTAAGCCTCTTTAGTGTTGGCCTGCCTTCTCTGGTTAAACCCTTGTTAAAGACACTGTAGAGACAATTCAAGTTCCCTTTAATGTTTAAATGTTCTGCACAGATGGTGTACAAATACAGTTGTTGCAAAACTGAGCTTGATGTTCAATTGGATCTTTTGCTGGATTCGTTTAAATCAAAGATGGTTCAGCATCTTCAGTCTCTGTTACATCATGCCGAATGATCTTCATTAGTTAAGGCATCGAGCCAGGTGACTAACTTTGTTCCGTCCTCTTTGTTCTGATGCTTTTGTGATGTAACAGGTAGTCTATTTATCTAATGTTATACTGCTTGTTATTCAGTAGACTGAGTTTTCTGCTATGGGAAATGTTTAGTATGTTTAGTATATTAATTTGAGAATGATTAGTGAAATTTTTTGAGGACTTAATTGAAAGTGAAAGAAAATAATAAATATCGAAGCTGAAAGTTGTGACCTTTGCATCGCTGGTTAAAAAAGTAATTTCACAATGTAGAAGTTCCTATGTATATATCCATGTTCTTTCCATTCTATAGTAGATAATACTGTAATGGTGGCATTACTTGGATCCAGCATGCTAATTGGTCCAATTAATTGCTAAACTGTTACTCTGCGAAGTTCATTAACTGCTCTCTAGTAAGACTACCCTTGATCCCATGACTTCGGTTTTAGCATTTGTGTCTTGTGTACACTGTAAGAAACTAACTGTGAAATTCACAGTAATTAACCGGCAGCAAGTGACAAGTAACTTACTGAAAAAAAGAACTACAATAATTAAAGTGCCCCTATTATGGGTTATGAAAGGTTAATATTTAGGATCTGGGAGAGCCCAACAATAGGTTGACATACATGCAAGGTCAAAAAACACTTTCATTGTCTCAAAATATGCATTTATTTTTTTATTTTTTGCTCACGACTCCAAAACAAACCCCTCCTTTGCTCGATGTTAAACTGCAGTGATTGGTCTGATGATCTAGTCTGTTGTGATTGGTCTACTGCATGCAGCAGATGCCAATAACAGAACGCCCATCACCATTACTGAGCCCACAGCTCGGTGGTAACGTAAAAAGCCATGGTATATGCGTTAGCTAGGGTGACCATACATGCCATTGTTCCCAGACGCATCCTGGCCAGGATTTCTATATTGCTTTTAAGGCTGTGCAATTAATCGAATTCGATTCTCATGCACATCTCGTCAGTAAAGCCAGTTCCGTGATTGGCGGTAAATCTCCATCACCTGTTTTCAGATGGAGCGGCAGTTAATACACAGAGCTGTAGTTCACTGACAAGCTACGCAATATTGCGTTCATAATCGAAGGCGATTTGTCTGCGATTACAAACGCGATATGTCCTAATATGAAATTAGTTGGGAGTTTTTGGACTGATTTCCCCTCACAGTGCAGAGCACAGCATCTTCTCCACAGGAATCAGCCATGTTTGAGGGAGAGGAGGTTCAAGTTTTCCCGGTCTCTTAATGTTCTAATGTTTTTTAAACAGCCAGGTTTTTCATTTCAATGACTGGTGGTTTTTAGATTTCAAATTTTGCGGGATGTTTTCATCACATGCAATACACTGCATGAAAGGTAATTTTCAAAAATCCATAATAGGGGCACTTTAACTGGCAGCTAGTGACAAGTAACTTACTGTAGAAAAAATAACCATATTTTCGCTGTTATCATTTACAGTAGCAACAACGTTACTGTAAAGTAAAACTCACTAATTTGTAAGTGCAACTCTTTTTTTTTGCCTTTTTGTGCTTATTACGCAGGACAGTGTAGCGACTGGTGTGATGTGGAGAGAGGGCAATGTAATTGGCAAAGGACCTTAAGCCAGGAATTGAATACGGGTCACCAGAGACACAGTTGCACTATATGTCAGTGCGCTAACCACAAGAATATCAGTACCGACAAGTTCCATTGCTGTTTAGTTATATCGATTTTGTAAATAAAAATAAATAATGAATGTTGCATGATTTAAATATAAATATTCATTTATCAATAGTCACAGTTAACTGCTCATCATTATAACAATCTTCATTAATCATTCTTCACTTATTGCTAGATGTGTTGAAAACAATAAAATCTTGAGGACCTTCTGGTTATTTTTTTATTTTATTAAATAATACATTTGCTTCCTGTATTCGCTATTCAAACTTAAAATGTAATTGAATTACAGGTGAGGTCAAATGAAATGCAGTCATTGGCTGGAACCCCAGTTTTCCTTCTCTATCCTAGTGGCTGGGTTTCAGAAAACCCTAGTGTATGGCAGTAAAAAACATTTTTACAGAACATTGTTGGTTACTGTTATTTTCTACAGTACATAATTGCTTATTGTGTTTTCTACAATACATTGGTAATTACTGTGATTTTATACAGTATATAATTAGTTATTGTGTTTTCTACAGTACATTGGAAGTTACTGTGATTTTCTACAAGACATTGCTGGTTACTGTGACACTCACAATAATTCTTACATTACTGAAATTTTTACTGAAACTACGGTATTCTACTGTGAACTAGTAAACAGTAATTTCCTGTGCACAAACACAGTAAATTACTGTAGATTTCACATTATTTTTTTACAGTGTAAAATACAATGACAAAGTTATATAAGACTTGATTAATATGTTTTGGCTTTGCAATGCTAGAAAACATTTCTGAAGTCCCCCACAATCAATTTTTTGTCATTCATAAAGTTTGAAATTGAAGGTTTCACAAGGTCAGTTGTTCATTTTCTAACATTTTCACATGATGTCGACAGGTTATAATTTAAGAAGTGTGTGCACGCCTGGTGAAACATCTGTACAAAATAGTTTTTTTTATGCAACAATTATGATCCATATTGAAATCACCAGTGTGCCCTCGAGAAAGCTCTTCTGTATGCTACATATACTGTATATACTGTAGCTAATATTTCATTATGGAAGTTTCATTTACTTGTGTAAAAATCCCTTTTACTAGTAATTTTTTTTCTGGAGGGATCTTAAAAGCATGAAATGTACTTGGATATTTTTTCATGTGTACTACCTTTTGCATCTCAGCTGGTCGCTAGCAAAAGTGGTGTGTAGCCATCAGCCCATTAATATCTCAATATTCCTGCAACTCCAGATTGACTCAAAAACTGGAAAAAGATGGAATGAATGGGATATTCTGAATGAGACAGTCCCTGCAATACCTGTGCTACGTTATCAAAAAAAATTCAGAAAAATTAGATTGCATAGTTTCAAACCATTCTTCTTCTTAGTTATTTTATGTTGTTTTAAATGGTTTACACTAGTTATTTAACTGCATGATCTTGCTTCAGGATTCAGCTTTGAGAGTCTGGTTTTAAGGTCTGGGGTCTAGTCTTAGGTCTCTTGGAGTACGGTTTTTGACTTTTTGGTGCTCATGTTATGTTTAAAAGGATACAGTGATTGCCGTGTAATGAGTTCTATAATGTGAAAGTATAGTTGCATCTGCACTAAAACACCAATGGCAGTATAATATAGCATTACAATGTTTTTTTTTTATTGGAGAATGTTTTGCAAGAAAATACTATTTCAGTCTTATTACTTGAAAATGTCAATTTTATGAATGTTAATTACAATTTATTTGTATTTAATTGTAAAATGTACTAGCAATTTCTCAGTGAAAATAGTTTCTACTCAATTTTTTTCATCTTTATAATTTTTGTAACTATAAAGTTTGAAAAACTTTGAAAGGATAGCGAAGTTAACACCACGACTATAACAATAACAATAACGACACCAAAAAATGATGTCGCTGGAATCAATTCAGAGCAATTTATTTTTATTGATTTTTTTGCTCAACAGGCAAAAATAATCCATCCTACTTTAATTGGACCATAATTGGAAGGTGTGTTAAAATAATCATCCATTTGTCTGGAGGCTAATGTAGCGTAGTTTTCATTCTTAGTGCGAACGGCCTTAACTCAGACATTGAAGATCGTTGGCCTAGCTGCAGACAGCTTCAGCGAGCTGGTCTCCGGTTGGCTGACCTCTGCTTTAAAGCTCACTGAGCACACAGAGCTCAGCTGTATTTCCACAGGCATCGCTGGCCATAGGCCAGAGCTTATCTTCCACCTGCAGAAAGAGCAAAGCTGGGAAGGGAGGAACGTGAACAGAGCAAATGGCAGGGCCCGCTAATCACGAAGGAAACGTGCTTGAGCGCTCTATGCTCTACTGGGCTGATTAGGCTTAATTAAGGCTGCTCGTGTGTCTCTGATGAGCCAACCAGTTTTCTCATGAGGACACTGCTGGTGCTGCCACCTCACTGGACAAGGGCTTAATGAAAAAGAGCTTATTTGAACAATTTAGGAGCAGAGCTATAAAGAATAATAATACAAAAAGAAAATCTCTCTTACGTATCTGAAGACTATGAATCAGTTCCACAAAATAAAGAGATTGCACTTTCTGGCTTGTGTTCTTTCATTCCAAAATGCATATTAAATACAAGTATAATATATAAATATTAATTCATATACAGTAATATTAGACATTAATGATAGATTCAGATCATATATATATGTTTTACTTTTCCTCATTTAAAAATTAACAATATTATATTCTCTTTTATGCACCTTAGAAATAATTCCTCAAAAAAACTTACATTTTCAGACTTTGTTTTAAATACTGCATGTACAGTAAATTATAATTTAAATAATATAAATTATATTTACATATACACATATGATGTATATAATACCAGACATTAATGATGGATTCAAATAATATTTTTCATATTCATGTTTCATATTTTCTCATAAGCTTTAGTTTAGAATGATATGGTTAATTTACTGGTTATATATTGGATATGGAATTAAATGCAGTGCAGTAGCTTGTAATTTAACAGATTTGTTTAATATCTTGCCTACAGAAATCAGACAATAGATACTTTGCAGTGCTTGAAGACACATTTGAATGAGATTTTGAGGGCACATTTTGTATGCAGTTTTTTCATCTTTTAGTTTTAGTTGTTTCTATAAACAGTTATTGATGGTATTTGAAAGATGGGTCAAAATCCTGTGATTGGTCGTCCTATTTAATATAATTTAGTAGAAGCAGAAGAGCAGAGCTACAGTAGGTCTTAGCTGTTTTTAGCTGTGCTGTGTAACAGCTTAACGTGTTCTTGGTTACATGTTGAGGACAGATTGATCCGATCTTTTTAAAGCTGGCCTTGAACGTCCTCTTCTCTTTATTAAACTCCTTTCTTTCCTTTGTTTGTTTTTTAGGCATTCCCATTTTACTTATGAAATTGATTTTTTTTAACTAAAAATATGATCAGATTTAACTAATATTCTTTTAATATTATTTCCTGTAATTATATGAATGACATTTAGATTATAACAAGGGTGTCAAATCATTGTTAATGCAAAAGCAAATTAGCTTTATATAAATATTTACCGCACCCCATGGTGATTTTGACCATAAATCTCAATATTAAACTACTTTATGCTTATACTGTGGTATATCTTTTACCATCTTATATACAGAGTGTGTATCAATACAAGCACACACACACAATTCAAGGACATGTTAAATTGATTCAAAAGTGAGAGTAAAGACATTTATAATGTTACAAAAAGATTTCTGTCGTTTTCAAATATATTAAAATGGAAAACAGTTATTTTAATTTGTAATAATATTTCACGTTATTACTATAAATTTGGATCAAATAATTGTAGCCTTGGTAAGCATAAGAGATTTATTTCGAAACATAAAATAATCCTACCACCCCCAAACTTTTGAATGGTAGTGTGTGGATATATATGTATATATACCACAGTTAAACTTAATATGGTGAGCAGAAAACCATGGCCGTTAACACTTTCTTCTAATAAAGTCCTGATCATGCTAGAGCCACTGTTGCTGTTTGTAGGAGGAGCCAATGATGGCTTAACAGAATCAACAGAGTCAAGTGTATGTCAGGCACTTCCGTGGTTATAAAATAATTCTATTACTTCGAAACTTGCAAGGTGAAATTCATGGTCATTGGAGTTAAGTGACGATTTGTGCAATCAGGTGTGCTGTTGCTGTGAAAACAAAAATATATATTTATAATTTGCTGTACTTGTTGAGCATCTCTGAAAATGCCTTTCAGGAAGGTATTTTTTAGTGTGGGGTCTTTTTAAGAATACCCCAAACAATGTTTTCAGGAATGTAAAAATAAACTTTTCATAGAATTACATTTCTAAGTTCTGTTTCTCTCTTTTTTTCCTCAAGGTTATAAGTGCAGTAGATGATGAAAATAAACTCTCGGTAAGTATCATCATCAGGACTCTAACAGCATAACATACCTTACAATACATTTAGATATCTGAAGGCATTTCTTCATTTTTCCTATAGGCTAAACCCCGCCTCCAGAGAGGAGGAAGCTCCGCCTCCCTCCACAACACCCTCATGAGAAACAGCATCTTCCAGCTAATGATTCACACTCTCGATCCTCTCAGCGATGGTAATGTGCAAATATGAACACTCCAAATGTACAAATACACACATATTGACTCGCTTCGTATATTTGTTATGTCTTATTATTGCAATATTTGAGATCTTATAGGGAGGTTCAAGGAGAAGGCATCGATTCTACACAAGATTGCAAGAAAAAAGGGAGAAGATGAGGCAAATGGTGTCGGTACGTTCCTTACTCATTTTACTTCTGTAATGAGACATATTTCCTGAGTTAATTCAGAATAATCTCTGTAGGGTTGGATTTTTATCCACTGAAAAGTGGCCTTTCCTTACCAACTCTGTTTGCAAAATTATATGAAATGTAAAGAAATTTGGTGTCATCAGCTGAAAAGTAATGAATTTTCTGATGAGGAACCTCTAAAATAAGTTTATAAAGACAAATGTTTTTCTTTGGAAATTTGCAATGAGTCCTCTGTAACATCAGCAACATTTTTATTTTGAATTCCTGGTAACTTTAAAACAGCCACATAAATAAAATATTTACTTTTATCATAAGCATCTAAAATCTGCTGATAGTGTTGGGGTTTCTGTGGATTTCAGCGCTTAAATCATTATACAGGTACATCTCAATTTTTTTTATTATTTTCTTGTAACTTATTTCAAAAAGTGAAACATTCATATTTATATATTGACAAACACCATAGTTGTTTTATTTGCTTGGTGAGCTCATCAACAATGATAGTATGCATTAAATACATACATAAGCACATGTGGGGGGAGTGAATAGCAAGCCTTCTCTCCACCTTCAATGCAACGACTGAGATGAGACCCTTGAGCAAGGCACCGAACCCCCAACTGCTCCCCGGGCACCGCAGCATTGGCTGCCCACTGCTCCGGGTGTGTGTTCACTTGATGGGTTAAATGCAGAGCACAAATTTCACTGCTGGTTATATTCTGTATAGTGCTGTAAAAGTTAACACTAATAACGTTAATAACGCATTAACGCAAATTCCTTTTAACGGCACAAATTCTATTAACGCGCGATTAACGCAGCGCATGTTTTCTGTTTGACCCGTGGCCCGACCCGTAGTTGGAGAAATAGAGATGCACAGTGTTGCCAACTTAGCAACATTGTAGACCCCTTTAGCGACTTTTTTTCCCTAAAATAAAGTGCCCAAACCTTATTTAGTCTCCGAGAATCACCGGTACTGCCGCACGAGCGTGAGGTCTTGCTTTCCCAGCAAGCGCACACACCTCTCTCTCTCTCTCTCTTCCATTTCTTTTTTCATGTGTCTAATAGACATCAACAAGTTCTTTGAAAAACATCTATTACCTTTGAAACATGTCTAGTCTTCATGCACTATGTTGACTATGGTTTCAATAATAATACACATACATTTAAATGAAGCATCCATATTTGTCCATGCCCATGTTGATTAGAGTATTAAAACTCTTAAGGTACATTTAGAACAAATAGAAATGTGCGATCAATCGCGAGTTAACTCATGACATTCATGCGATTAATCGCGATTAAATATTTTAATCGATTGACAGCGTATAATTGTGTATGTGACGAATAAAAAATCTTCTTCAATGTAGTGTTATCTGCAAACTTAAAATGTTTTACTGATTTACAATGTGAAACACAATCATTAGTGTATACAGAGTACAATAATGGTGACAGTACACATCCTTGTGGGCCCCCACATGAATTGTCTTAAGACTTGAAAATGTATTACTAATTTTAACTACTTGTGTTCTGTTCTGCAAAAAATCCAAAGAGCAAGGGAGTGTTGAATCCCCAATTGCTTTACCTTATCAAAAAGTTTAACTGGAATAATTGTATTAAATCCAGATTTATAGTCCACAAAAAGGACTCTGACATAAGTTTTGGGAGCTTCAAGGTGTTGTAAAATTTAATGGAGACAGAGCCACAGCATCATCAACCAACCTATTAGCCTTATAGGCGAATTGGTGAGAATCCAAACAGATTTTAGAAAGTAGATACCTAAGCACCAATCGCTCAAAGATGGGGACTTGGCAATGATCCAGAAAATGATCATTGACGCCCTCCACAAAGAAGGTAAGTCACAGAGGGTCATTACTGAAAGGGGTGGCTGTGCATCAAGAGTCACCATGCTCAGACATCTTCAGGAAAAGGGCTACCAAGCCACTTCTGAAACAGAAACATCGTCAGAAAAACAGCCATCTACCAGGACATTTTAGAGCACTTCATGCTTTCTTCTGCTGACAAGCTTTATTTATGGAGATGCTGATTTCATTTTCCAGCAGGACTTGGCACCTGCCCACACTGCCAAAGATACCAAAAGCTGGTTCAGTGACCATGGTGTTACTGTGCTTGATTGGTGAGCAAACTCGCCTGACCTGAACCCTATAGAGAATCTATGGTGTATTGTCAAGAGGAAGATGAGAGACACCAGACCCAACAATGCAGATGACCTGAAGGCTGCCATCAAAGCAACCTGGGCTTCCATTACTCCTGAGCAGTGCCACAGGCTGATTGCCTCCATCGCATTGATGCAGTAGTTCATGCAAAAGGAGGCCCAACCAAGTATTTGTGGATGAAGTCTTTGGATGGAGATAATCGAGACAAATGATGTTTTGTTAAGAATAAAAAGGTTTTTATTAAAGAATCGTCTTCAGCCCAAACGATACTGAAAGTTTCACACAAGTGTTCTGCTAGCAGATCATGTGAAACAATGCCGCTCTCTCTGCAGCTCTCTGCCTAGACCACTAGCTCCCCCCTGCTGGTGTCATCTCGTACCATCGTAACTTGATTTAGGAGTTCTGGGAAATTTCCACCACATACTCATAGTGCTGTTACAGCCTAACATTTTGTTTCTTTAGCAGAGCACTTCTTAATGTGAAACATCCAATGTGAGACATTCATAGAAACATATTCAAGATAAACATGAGTATTAAATGATTAACAAGTATTAGATGATTAACAAAATCACACTGTTTTCCTCCACATATTGAGTGCATAGAAATTAACATACTTTTCAGAAGCCTAACACTTATGTTTAAAATATCCTTTTTATTGATCTTATGTAATATTCTACTTTTCTGAGACACTGAATTTTGGGTTTTTATTCTCTTTATGACATAATCATCAAAATGTCAAGAAATGAAGGCTTGAAATATTTAACTCTGTGTAATGAATTTATATAATATATGGGTTTCAATTTCTGAATTGAGTGACAAAAATATGTACCTTTTTCATGATATTCAATTTTTTTTAGATGTACCTTTATATTGTAATAATTAAATAACATTTGAGAGTTATTACATTTGGATGTCTGTTGTTTCATTTTCTAGTGGACAAGAATCTCCCCAACAGCTCTAATGTGGAGGTAGAAGTCACTCCGCCCATGAACGGCAGTGCTGGAGCTGAGGTGATGTTGCAACACAAGTAGATCTCGATATATTCTAATATATTGGAATCCTTAAGATTCTAATATTCAAATATCACAGTCAATTGAATGACGTGGTTTTTATGGTTCTAATCTCAAAGGCTGAGGAGGAGGAGGAAGATGAAGACCAGCCTCTGAGCTTGGCATGGCCAGACACACCGAGGAAGCAAGTAACATACCTTCTCATCTTCCCCATCGTCTTTCCACTGTGGCTGTCGCTGCCAGATGTCCGCAGAGATGTACGTTTGAGAGTTGTTGTTTTTTTACATCCGTTTAATGCAAAATAAATTAATTTGATTTAGCTATAAAGCAGCTCTAAAGAAGAAATTAGTTTCAATACAGTATATTGTATTGTATCCACTACAGTATGTAAATATAAAGTGTCTTCTAAAGCCCATTTTCAGGCAGTTGAAACAATCTGACTGTTTTTTATATATATATATATATATATATATTTGTATATTTGAATAGCGTGATGTCCCTTCCTTATTTTTCCCTCTGTCCTCTCTTGTTCTGTAGACATCAAAAAAGTTCTTTCCGATCACATTTTTGGGATCTATTAGTTGGATTGCGGTTTTCTCTTATCTGATGGTGTGGTGGGCTCATCAGGTACCTCATCAGCACACACTCAACCATTTTCACACATCCTGGGTTTTTCTGTTATAATGCAGTTTCTTTCACCAGTGTTTTTTATATTAATGTAAGTAATGCTCTGGCATACTGAATGTATACAATATGTCTAAAAAGAAAAGAACTGCAGAAAAAGAGGAGTGTTATCTTCAATGTGAGGTAGTCATAGGTGAAGGTTGATCTCTCTTATAACACCGCTGTAAATCTGTAACTCAGAGCCGCACATTAAAAACCTGCCGAATCCCAAAGCCAATAAGCTATTCTTGTCTTTTCCCTTAGAGGCAGCTGTTATTTAGCTCTGCTTCAGCTCTATACAAACTCATATAAACCCATTGCAGTCAAACGTGTCAGGTTTTCCAGAGAGTCTAGAATCAACTATTACAGACAGTTATTCTTTACCAGAACTAGAAACAATTTTTTAATTGCGCTTACTTAATGTACTAAATCATTACTCACAGTTTATTTTAATAAGAAAAGTTTGAAACCAGACAACCTTGTAATAAGTATAGGAGAAATATCAAACATATCTATATAGTGGGGTTTTCAAATATTGTGTTGGACAATGGGGGCTTTTGAGTCAAAAAGGATGAGAACCACTAAAATAAATACTACGTTTGACCCTAGTCTTTTTGGATTGTTCTGAGTCAGATGTTCTGCTAATCCTACTGTAGTTTTAATCATTTTAATGGGTTATATCAATAATAATGTACAAAGAAAGATGAGATGGATGCAAGGTCCTTGCAATAAGGTACTGCCATGGTACTTTGACATAACACTATTCATACTTTGGCATTTATATACTCTTATTTATTTATTGCCATACACTCTAGTTGGCATTGTACCATTTCAAAAAATGTATGGGTTTACAGCACTCTTTAATATGGTAACCTGTAGTTATTACCTTAAAGGGCTATTTCTGCCTGATTTAACTCATACAGTTTTGTTGGTGTGTACAGTGATTTAAAATAAATGTTGTTGTTATGTATTGTGTTGGTATGAATTGATGTATATTGGTACAGTTAATATATTTTGAATAAACTTGACTAAAACCAGTTATTTTAGTCCCAATCCCAAATGTGACCTTGGACCACAAAACCAGTCATAAGAGTCCGTTTTTAGATTACAAATTTAGATTTATACATCATCTGAAAGCTGAATAAATAAGTGTTCCATTGATGTGTGGTTTGTTAGCATATGACAATATTTGGCCGATATACACCTATTTGGAAATCTGAGGGTGCAAAAATATCCAAATAGTGAGAAAATCACCTTTAAAGTTGTCCAAATGAAGTTCAAAGCAATGCATATTAGTAATCAAAAATTATATTTTTACATACAGTAGTAAATGAACTTAATATCTTCATAGAACATGATCTTTACTTAGTATGCTAATGATTTTGGGCATATAAGAAAAATACATTTAGCTACAAATACACCCCAGGGACTTAAGACTGGTTTTGTGGTCCAGGGTCACAAATAGCTAGTTCAAATTATTAATACTAAAAAAGTGTATACATGAACATTTATAAGATTTCTTTTCTCTGTCTTTATCCATCCTCTGTCATCTTGGATGGGTTTTGTCACCAAGCGTGGCAGTGCTCTCTGGGATTACATTTTCCACAAAGTATAGTTGTGATTTGGCCTAAGCAATGTGATTTTGTGCTGAAATAATTCTGAAAAATAGCAAAATCACTATAGTTACCTGTAGTGCTACTAGAGTAATAGTCATAATAAATGAATGTCGGATTTTTGTGGAAACTGTGGTTCATTTTTGTGCACATTCTCCCACAGGTTGGCGAGACGATTGGAATCACAGAGGAGATCATGGGTTTGACTATTCTAGCGGCTGGTACCTCCATTCCTGATCTCATCACCAGTGTCATTGTTGCCCGGAAGGGTCTCGGCGACATGGCCGTCTCCAGCTCAGTCGGCTCCAACATATTTGACATCACTGTGGGGTGAGAGATCTTCATCATTGACACAATAATCAACATGTAATTGACTAGCTACTGTAAAACAACATTTTAAAACATCTCCCTGTATCTGTTCACTGTCCACAGCCTGCCTTTTCCATGGCTGCTCTTCTCAATCTTGAACGACTTGACTCCAGTGGCTGTGAGCAGCAACGGCCTGTTCTGCGCCATCGTTCTGCTCTTCCTCATGCTCCTCTTCGTCATAATCTCCATCGCTGTGTGCAAGTGGAAGATGAGCAAGCTGCTGGGTTTCTTCATGTTCATACTCTACTTTGTGTTCCTGGTGGTCAGCGTAATGCTGGAGGACAAGATCATCAGCTGCCCGATCTCCGTTTGATTCCTTTATCGTGCACGCCGTTGCTCTTTTTCTGGGAACAGACTCTTATTTATTGGGCATCCGAATGATAACATAAGAGCTTGACCGCAGCTGCGCTGTGGCTCAGCATCTTTATATCCACTGATGTCTGAGTAGCAGGGCTTTCCAAGCAGTAGTTTGTTATGGGGAAATATTCTGCATGCACTCTCAAAAGCAGTACATAGAGACTTGATGTACTGTAGATTTTAGCCATTTTCAATATGCTGTATGAAGAGGATGGACTTTAAGAGCAAGGAGACACAACATCCAGTGAGGAGGCGGACGTCTATGGGAAATGTCCACAGACTCAGGAAAGGACCTTTGGTGCAAATATGCAATAATAAATCAGTCACGATCCTGGTACTGTGCTTTAAAGCTCATGATATCATAAGCCTTGTGTTGCACAGTAACTTTAAAAGAAGGAAGAAACAAAGCTTTATATTTACTTTGTCTGAATGCTTTGTGCGTTCTGATTATTACTTGAGCATTTTCATTCTGAGTATATCATATCGTTTATTGAATAGACTTGTAGACATAGTCAGAAGTCTATTCTTAACAAAATACTTAGGACTAAATTTAAGATTTGTTTTTGAATTGCATATAGAAACTTCGATCCATTTAAATTTTAACAAACTAATACACTTCATGTGATGCAAATGAGGGTTATTATAGTCAAATAAAACAACAACAAAAAATGTGTTACTTGAAATAAAATAAATATTTACTGAAATAAAATAAAATATGAAAAATGTGAAAACTTGTCAAGCTATATTTCTCATTTTCATTTAATTGAACTTGATGTACTAAAGTAACTAAAGATTTAAATAATTTATAATAAACTATAACTATAACTACTGTATATAGGACTATAACTATATAGACCTAAAAAAGTAAAATAAAAAAAACACCAAAATGACTAAAACATTAAAAGTAAAATTCAAAACTTTAAAAGCACCATAATACTCAAAATTCTCAATTATACTAAAATAACACGGATGCATATTTCTCATTCATACATAACATTTCTGTAATAGTATTAATACAATGGTGTGTTGAACACAGAAAAAACAGGTTAATATAATTATTTAGAAATCCAATTTGTTTCAATCTCATGTATTTTAGCTAATTGAATATTGCTTGTTCCATAGCTATCCATATTTTAACCATGTCCATACCTGAGTCAATTAAATATTGAAAACTGTTATTTAAAATCATAGAGAACCATCTATGGAAATCTAACCTGTTTCTTTTCATTCATGTATGATTGACAACTATACATTAAGTTCATTAGTTTGATCATATTTTATGCTAAAATATTATATGCAATGTCAATACATAAATCTTAAATTTATATTGTTCTTAAGTGTAGAACTGCAAATAATCAGTATCCAACTCTAAGATTTGGAGAGCTTGTGTTATTAAATATAATTAATCACATTTATTGTTATTTGCTAATGCAATATTTTATATGTTTATTCTCTGGAGCTGATGTTTAATTTGGCATGATTCGTTTGGAGAAATGCAATGAATGAATAGTGCAAGAAATTCTCTGCTTATAGAGGAGAACCAGTTACACAATCAGTTACAGCAAAAGCTGTCATTTCTTGAGCTGTGGGGTGTCTTCGTCTTATCTTCAGCATCATCAGCATCTGTCTAGATATGAGCAGCGTTCATGAACTCTTACAGACTTACGGCCAGCTGGTGTTAATGTGATAGATGTGTGAGAGAGTTCGGTGCACTTTGCAGAACTCTTTACTGATCATTCATCCCTGCCTGAATCTCTCATTCCTGTCTTCAATCGGTTTGGACGATGGAATGAATTTGGACGTGAAAGTACTAAAGGAATGGAGCACCCAACAGCTTTGCAGTTGACGTAGAACATATGTATCTATTCATTCATAATTTTTGTGTATTTACATGAGTGATGGACAAAATAAAATTATTTATAAACTTACACTAAAGCAGTAATCAAGTATTTGTGTTTGGTGTTTTTTACTTTTGTAATACTTTTGTCTTTAGATCTTTGTGATTTATATGATACCATTTTATGTAATACAACATTGTTGAGGGGTGTGGCCAATATGAAAACATAAACACCTTATGTGATGATACATTATTAATATTACATAAGAAGAAGAAATATCAATTACATTTGAGAACTTTGAGATGATGATAGTCTTGAATACAAAAGCAAGTTTAGGCTTGCAATGCCATTAAAACAATCATAATTGATGTAAAGTCATATACTTGCATGTTAAATAATAATTCCACTTCATACGCAAGCTGTAATTTTGGATTTAGTATTTGAATAGCTAATATAATATTGTCTTGACTTGGTTTAGCACTTTTTCGCCCACAAATATTTGTTTTGAGATTAGACAATAATATCACAGATATTACATTGTTTTCTATCATATGATATTAAATTAAGATACATATAGTCCTCTCTAATGGTTATTTTAATCTTATGAAATAAATGGGTAGTTAAAAAGATAAATGCATCTATCTTTTTAACTGAGTTCAACTCGAGAGTTCACTGCTAACATGTAGGCTATGATTTAAAACAGATAATGTTAACTCGAATGGACAAGTGGTAAATTAAATACTTTTAGTGAGGATACTAAAGTTGCTACTAGAACAGAAATTTCCATTTTTAACTATTTGGCATTCTAAAACATCTATTTAGTATTGGTGGACAATGTTGTGTAATTCAAAGCACCTGCCAGTAAATGGCGATAGCGAGAGGCTCATCTGCATAACTTCGCCAGAAACACGGAAGCGGAAGTAGCGAGATAAGAATGATGGCGCACTGAACTGTCAGCTAACGTTACATTTGTTTACATCAGACTTCATTTTCACTTATTGAGGAAAGCCACGTACTGGTTTACAGTGAGGCATTTCAATCAAATTTACTCAAGGATAAAGAAGAGTTTTTCCATCATAACGGGAGAAATGAGGAGCTTTGTTTCCGGAGTTTTGTTTCTGCACTTCTTGCTGTTGATGATACCTCACATCAGCTGCTGGAATGATGGTAAAACATGTTTTATATGAACCTTACAGCGAAATAAACAATCATAATCAAGTCATGGATATCAGAAGACAGATTGGCCGATGTACCGACGTATGCTAACGTTACCAATAATATATTTGCATTGTTTTAAGGGTAAGGGTAGGTGTGGACGGGTAGGTTAATGGTAGGGGTAACGTTCGGTATGGATATAAAAAAAAGCCTCAAACCACATGAATAAGATGCTGATAGCACAATCTGATAGGTAGCATTTTTCGCTATTGATTTGTGCTAACGTTACCTATCTTTTTAATGTGAGGTGGCACAATCTGAGTGGGTAGCACAAATCGTCAAAACACCGGCGTTGTGCCGAAAACGGTGACCAGGGGTCGCTGTTCAGCTGATTTCCGCGCGGGAGCGCGCACGCGTTAGATCAGACGCTGAAGCGGAATGATCAGCGTCAGAGCAGACGAGCGGTGCTGTAAACGATGTTTTAAGACTAAAGAAAACAAGCTAGATATTGTCACCAGCATCTAAATGCTTTTATAGCAAATAAATGAAACATTAATGCTGCTTCTGTTGTCTGCTAATGTGTTAGTTTACTATGGTTTCCTTATTAGATGTTTTAGCACTTGTATAACATATTCCGATTATCTGGTAACGTTAAATGCAGATCTTATATTTATTCTTATTACTATTTACTGTAATTACCCAATAATGTTGGAGATCTACAGTTTGTTCCATACATGACCCCTGGTCACAGTTTTCGATAGGTCACCGAAGGTTGTCTGAGTAAAAGAAGTGCGCATTAGATCTACTTTAAACAGTGTTTGCATTGAAGTTTCACTCTAAACGTGCAGCTTTAGTGTGACCTACTGTGATACTATTTTACTAATATTACTTTTATTTGATACAGAATTAGTTTGGGGGTGTGGCAGAAATTATAATATAGACATGTGATAATATTGTATGAGTATTTTATGAGAAAAATATGAATCTTGTGATATTTCTTTATTTATATAGAAGTACTAAGGAAAATATACATTTAAATATGTAATATTTTGTAATATACAGTTGGTACTTTTATGTAATTTGGGGGCCAATATGATAATGTATGTGTTTTGACATTTTTATTTATAATAATATGAAGGAAGGGGAACAACATAAATTATGTATATGTTTGTAATTAATGTATCTTAAAAAGGAGAGTTGGTGCTTCTATTTGTCATACAAAGACTGTGTGTGTCACCAAAAATTATAATATAAATATATTTTATTAAAGTAAATAATATGAACCAGAAGGAAAATTAAATATGAAATATAATTAAAATGTATATATTTAGGTGTCATTCATGTCAAATCAACCAAATTTCAGAAATGTAACCTGACTCAAATTTTAGATTTTGCTGATATTATTTTTGAAGAAAGACAGACATGTTTAGTGATGAAAGCCCAAAATATTAAATGCCATGGATTAATATTTACTGAATAATCCACTATTTTGTAGAGGGGGGGTCAAAATGGCAATTTTCACCTGAGATTCAGAGCCAAATTACAAGGGGGTAAAAATGACTTCAGAAAGATGGCAGCAGCATACTATTATATTTACTCTGAGATTGGTAGGCCTGTTAGTAGAATCTGTTCACTTTGGCTATCTTTGTTGCATTATGTGCCAATGGTGACCATTCAAACCACTCGTTTGAAACGCGTTAAATTATATTAACATTTACTATAGAACCATTGTTTCGCCAATAAACATCTAAATAAATACATCTCTATCGAAATTATTTATTTTCTCCACAAGCGATCGCAGTTTGAGTATAGTTCTGTGTAAATAGATAAACCGCGCTGTCAGCAGTTTTCATAATTTAGACAAAAACATTTTAATAATTCTGATAAAACATTCAGTTATGAAATGCAATAATATACGATGTTTTGTTTGTTATAGCTTATTTCAATATTCCAGAGAATATTATTCAGTGAATTAATTCACTCTTTAGTCTATTAAACAGCTTATAAACCTAAAACTGTAGTTTAAAATGAAGTTTATATGACGTCTGTCCTTTATTTTCTCCATTTGAATACATTAGACATTATTTTGCTTACTGTTAAATGTTAATATCAGTGTTGTTGATGATACTTTTTATAAATAAAATGTTTTTATTGTTGTAATTTGAAGATTAAATTGTACATGAAAGAATGTTAATTTTCAACAGTTGTTGTTAAGATGACTGAAAGTGAAGAATGGACTTACTTCACTCTGTTATTTATTTACTATATAACAGTAAATAAATATCGGTTCTGAATATCGGTTATCGGGTACATAAACATGCAAATAATCGGTATCGGTTATAAAAACTCAATATCGGTCGATCACTAGTTAAAACTGCCATTTTGACCCCCCCTCTACAAAATAGTGGATTACTCCGTAAATATTAATCCATGACATTTAATATTTTGGGCTTTCATCACTAAACATGTCTGTCTTCAGAAAAAATATGAGCAAAATCAAAAGTTTGAGCTGGGGACCTCTGGTTGAGTTGACACGGAATGACCCTTAGGTATAATATAAATTACATATTTTATAAAATCTTCATATCTTAAAAAGGTTATCTGAAGCTTTTGTGGAATACCAAATGTTTTGGGGGTGTGGTCAGATAAGAAGACATAATAATCAAATCTTTTTTTTTTCCTACAACAGAGGCTGTGTTACTGTGATGTTCAGGTGCTCACGCTCCACAGTGGACGCCACACCACGGCAAGGCGCTCCAGTCCTGTTCCACAGCTGCAGTGTGTCGGAGGATCGGCTGGCTGTAGAGCATTCGTTCCTGAGGTGGTCCAGTGTTACAACAGAGGATCAGATGGCATAGACACACAGGTAAGACTCCAAAACTGCCTCTTGCATACAATATGTCTCTACACTATTCATAGTATTACTCTCTCTTTTTATAGTGGGAATGCAAGGCTGACATGGACAACGCGTACAGGTTTGGGCGCGTGGAGGTCTCTTGTGAGGGCTATAACAGTCCCAATGATGCGTATGTGCTGAGAGGCTCATGTGGTCTGGAGTACACACTGGAGCTCACGGCAGAAGGGAAACAGCAGCAGGGCTCTTCGGGCTTCTCAAACTTCTTCCAAGGCTTTTCCAATCATAAGCAGCAACAGAGCGGAGGCCATCATCAGCAGTCTAATGGCCAGTATCCCTTCCAGAACGGCCCGTCTGCTGATGGAGTGGGTGGGCTTATAGTGGTAGCTTTCCTTTTGTTGGTGGCATATGCTGTGTACAAGATGTTTCTGTGCAGTCCTACTCACGGCCACCAAGGTTACAGTGGAGATGGATCCCAGGGAGACAGCGGGACATGGGATAACAGCCAGGGTATGGGTCCACCGCCGCCTGGATTCAAACCAGATTATTACTCAGGTAATCTGTCTGTCAGTCAGTCATTTTGAATATTATTCCATACTCTATAAGGGATATATGTTACCAAAAAAATGAAAGTTGCACATCATGTCATTCCAAACCTGAATGACGGTCTTGTTTCTGTGGAACACCGATTACATTTGGAACAGTGTTGGTAACCAAACAGTTTCACATCCCATTGACTTTCATTGTATGGTCAAAAATATAATGTAAGTTAATGGGAACCAAAACTGTTTGGTTACCAAGATTCTTCAAAATATATAATTTTGTGTTCCACAGAATAAAGAAACTAATACAGGTTTGAACAACATGAGTGTAAGTGATGACATTGAAAGTCTAAGTGTAAACAAATATGCATAATATTTGCATATTTATTTATAGGGAGTGTGTAATATTAACTATATTATATTAATTATATATAACTGCCCGGTCCTGTAGATTTGCGTTATATAATATTAAGAAGATCAGGCCCTTTCTCTCAGAACAACTCCTTGTTCAGGTTCTTGTTCTGTCCAGACTTGACTATTGCAATGCTCTCTTGGCAGGTCTTCCAGCCAGTTCCATCAAACCTCTACAATTAATCCAAAACGCTGCTGCAAGATTAATCTTTAATGAGCCAAAAATAATGCACGTCACACCTCTGTTCATCAATTTGCACTGGCTACCAATAGCTGCTCGCATTAAATTCAAGGCATTAATGTTTGCCTACAGAACCACCTCTGGCTCTGCACCCCTTTACCTAAATTCATTACTTCAGACTTATATTCCCTCTAGAAGCATGCGTTCTGCAAGTAAACGACGCATTACTGTACCATCCCAAAGAGGCACAAAATCACTTTCACAGACTTTTTCATTAACTGTTCCCATCTGGTGGAATGACCTGCCTAACTCAATCCGAGCAGCTGAATCCTTCCCCATCTTCAAGAAACGGCTAAAAACACATCTCTTCCATCTTTATCTGACCCTCTAACTCTAGCACTCTCTATTCTAATTCTATTTAATCTAATCTGTCTTCTTTTTAAAAAAAAACACAACAACATTTGACCCTCTATCAATTGCATATTTATTAACTGCTATCTTTTCACGTAAAACTAACGCTAGGTTTCTTTTTTCTATATTCTATATACTCGTTTTCATAAAAAAAAAAACTTCCTATGTGTACTGCGTTAGGGTAACCAGGACTTGTAATAGCACTTGCATGTTGTTGCTCTTTTGTTGGTTTTGATTGCTTTTATAATGACCTCATTTGTAAGTCGCTTTGGATAAAGGCGTCTGCTAAATGACTAAATAAATAAATAATATTTCCTTTTTTGTGGGTTCTCTCAGCAGACCACTCCAGCTCAAAGCCCGGGTACGGCTTTTCTGATGCGTACACCAAGCCTCAGAGTTCTTGGACTGGTGGTTTCACTGGTGGAAACACTGGTGGACGCGGTGGGGGTGGATTCTGGACTGGAATGGGCACAGGTGGAATTCTGGGATATTTGTTTGGGAGTCAGAGGTAAGCAATCAACATATTCTCACATAATTTACTTATAGCAACCTGTATGCATCAAGGCTACATTTTTTAAATAAACTTAGTTTTTTGACAAGGCATACACTTCAACTTCAATGTGAAGTCCAAATAGAAATAAGAGGAAACTAAATAATGTAAAAGATGTCAAATATTAATATCCTTGATATGTAAAATACAAGAATGGCAGTCAAGTCAAAAGATGACAGTGGTTACATTCATGAAGACATGAAGGAAAAAAGTTACACAAATAAGATAAAGTGAACATATTCTCAAGTGCTCCAATACAAGCTTACATATTTTCAATATAAATATAATCATTATTGATCATTCATAGTCTCTCTACTACAGTATGCACAACTCACCACACATCAATAAATACACAGCATTGGTTTTGTGACTATTTGCAAATGTTGTTGGTAATCATAATAGTTTTAGCCTTTTGGTAAGAAATGATCTGCTAATAGCATTAATTGAAATATCTAAATGCAGTCATTTTTAGTTCAGTCTTCGCCTGACTTTTATGTTGATATTAGACCAGCCACCCATGGGCTTCGCTGCACCGTCTTACACCAACCGACCTTCTCCAGCACCAAAAACAAGCTCAGGAACACGGACCGCCTCAGGTGAACTACAACAAATTTAGTTATAGATGTCAGATGTGCTTTTGTGCTTATTTCAAAGCACATTCTGCTCCTATAATGTCACTGTGCTGCATAATGGCATGAGTAAGCCATTAGAAGTCCATTAGATGTGTTTTGGAGATGAGATCTATTATTTACTATGTTTTCTGGTGTAGGTTTTGGAGGAACTAAAAGAAGATGATCGAACAACCTGTTCTCAGATTGGACATGATCAACAGACATATTACAACTTCTCATTCATACTATACTGTTCATTTATTGGCCAGACTTTGCTAAACTAGATGTAGCATATTACTGCTTTGATTGGTTTGTTGCTGTGCTCTGAAAACAACCTGCCTTCTTTCATTCTGGGCTTCACTATGTGTTTAAAAACAACACATTCAAATACAGTGGATGCTACTGTTTATTAAGTGTTTAATGCAGTTCCTTCCCAAAATAAACTGTAATTTATGTTTTAAATTCTAAAGGATTTTATTTTCTATATAAATATATTTCTGTAAATAAAGTCAACATTAAATGAAAATGGACCCTATTTACCTTCTTAATGCAAGTTCCTGGCTTTATTCTGCAATAATGCCTCAATATTCAAAGACAAAAATGTCTTCTAATAAATGATTTCTTAGGAAAAAATGTCATTGTATTCAGTTCTGGCTCCATTCTGGTATAGACAATCTAGTAAATTCCCAGAGAATAAGTTATTGCATAGTTTCTCATTGTAATTCTGTTTAATGCAGAAATATTAAAGTACAAAAGGGTTGTAAATGTAATTTCGTGTTGACTTTTTTTTCAAAAGCATGTAAAATGAGTTTTTTTTTTTGTGAGTGTGGAAGATTACTGGACATACTGTGATAAAGTTCTTAGGCCACTGGCTGTTGTGCAAACTCATGTGTTAAGACATGAAGTGTCCATTGGTTCACTCAAGTACTCATTGCTTTTTCTATTAAAGCTCTGATCTAAAGCTCTTGCTGTGACTCTTCTTTGCTGTTCCTAGTTCTATAATAATAATAATGAAGCCAGGGTGACGTTTGTAGGTCTATGGCAAGCCGTTTTAGCCTAAAATATACTAAGTGTTACTCGTCGTAATTGCATTTTTACTAGTAACAATTCAATTAGAGAGCTCTACAATTCAATTATTACTAGTAACAATTACAATTAGAGAGCTCTCTAAATCAATATTTACTAGTTACAATTACAATTAGAGAGCTCTACAATTAAATTCTTACTAGTAACAATGCCAATTACAGAGCTCTCTAATTCAATTCTTACTAGTAACAATTCCAGTTAGAGAGCTCTACAAATGAATTTTTACTAGTCATATGTCTCCATTGACTTCCATTCATTTTTCATTACAGAGCTCTACAACTGAATTTTTACTAGTAAGAATTCCAATTAGAGAGCTCTACAATTGAATTCTTACTAGTAACAATCCCAATTAGAGAGCTCTCTAAATACATATTTACTAGTAAGTATTCTAATTAAAGAGCTCTCTAATTCAGTTTTTACTAGTAACAATCCCAATTAGAAACTCTCTAATCATATTCTTACTAGTAACAATTATAATTAGAGAGCTCTCTAATTCAATTTTTACTAGTAACAATTCGATTAGAGAGCTCTCTAATTTAATTATTACAAGTACAAATGCAATTATAGAGCTCTATAATTACAATTTTACTAGTATATGGCCGTTTTAGCCTAAAATATACTAAGTGTTACTCGTCAGTAATTGCATTTTTACTAGTAACAATTCAATTAGAGAGCTCTACAATTCAATTATTACTAGTAACAATTACAATTCAATTAGAGAGCTCTCTACAATTCAATTATTACTAGTAATAATTACAATTAGAGAGCTCTTTAATCAATTCTTACTAGTTACAATTACAATTAGAGAGCTCTACAATTCAATTCTTACTAGTAACAATGCCAATTCGAGAGCTCTCTAATCATATTCTTACTAGTAACAATTATAATTAGAGAGCTCTACAATTAAATTCTTACTAGTAACAATGCCAATTACAGAGCTCTCTAATTAAATTCTTACTAGTAACAATTCCAGTTAGAGAGCTCTACAAATGAATTTTTACTAGTCATATGTCTCCATTGACTTCCATTCATTTTCATTACAGAGCTCTACAACTGAATTTTACTAGTAAGAATTCCAATTAGAGAGCTCTACAATTGAATTCTTACTAGTAACAATCCCAATTAGAGAGCTCTCTAAATACATATTTACTAGTAAGTATTCTAATTAAAGAGCTCTCTAATTCAGTTTTTACTAGTAACAATCCCAATTAGAGAGCTCTCTAAATACATTTTTACTAGTAAGTATTCTAATTAAAGAGCTCTCTAATTCAATTTTTACTAGTAACAATTCCGATTAGAGAGCTCTCTTATTTAATTATTACAAGTACAAATGCAATTATATATGGCAAGCCGTTTTAGCCTAAAATATACTAAGTGTTACTCGTCGTAATTGCATTTTTACTAGTAACAATTCAATTAGAGAGCTCTACAATTCAATTATTACTAGTAATAATTACAATTAGAGAGCTCTCTAAATCAATATTTACTAGTAACAATTACAATTAGAGCTCTCTAATGAATTAAGAGCTCTGCAATTGCATTCTTACTAGTAACAATTTAATTAGAGCTCTACAATTCAATTCTTACTAGTAACAATGCCAATTAGAGAGCTCTCTAATTCAATTGTTACTAGTAAGAATGCAATTGCAGAGCTCTCTAATTCAGTTAGAGAGCTCTCTACAATTGTTACTAGTAAGAACTGAATTAGAGAGCTCTACAATTGATTCTTACTAGTAATAATTACAATTAGAGAGCTCTTTAATTGCAATTCTTACTAGTAACAATTGTATTAGAGAGCTCTCTAATTCCGAATTAGAGAGCTCTGCAATTGCATTCTTACTAGTAACAATTGAATTAGAGAGCTCTACAATTCAATTCTATGGCAAGCCGTTTTAGCCTAAAATATACTAAGTGTTATGTAATTGCATTTTTACTAGTAACAATTCAATTAGAGAGCTCTACAATTCAATTATTACTAGTAACAATTACAATTAGAGAGCTCTCTAAATCAATATTTACTAGTAACAATTACAATTAGAGAGCTCTCTAATGAATTAGAGAGCTCTGCAATTGCATTCTTACTAGTAACAATTTAATTAGAGAGCTCTACAATTCAATTCTTACTAGTAACAATGCCAATTGAGAGCTCTCTAATTCAATTCTTACTAGTAACAATTAAATTATAGAGCTCTCTAATTAAATTAAAGAGCTCTGTAATTGCATTCTTACTAGTAATTGTATTAGAGAGCTCTCTAACTGAATTAGAGAGCTCTGCAATTGCATTCTTACTAGTAACAATTGTATTAGAGAGCTCTCTAACTGAATTAGAGCTCTGCAATTGCATTCTTACTAGTAACAATTCAATTAGAGAGCTCTCTAACTGAATTAGAGAGCTCTACAATTCAATTCTTACTAGTAACAATGCCAATTAGAGAGCTCTCTAATTCAGTTCTCACTAGCAAAAATGTAATTACAGAGCTCTCTAATTCAATTCTTACTAGTAAGAAATCCAGTTACAGAGCTCCACAATTGCATTCTTACTAGTAAAACCTGTATTAATTAGATGCAAAGCAGTTTTCGATTACACCCATTGCCTTACCAAATCCGCCTGTGGTGATATACTTCAAAATAAAAGCCCCATGAATTAATAGCATTTTCATTGTGTCAGAATGACCTTTAAAGTGAGATGACAGCTTGGATATGTTTTGTTTAAAAAAAATATTTAATCATTAAATTAATTTACATCTTTATGGTCTGCTTACAAGTGAAGAAGACACACACATGTTTCTTTAAAAAATGCTAGTCTTTGTCAAAATGTCTGGTAATAATGACATCATCTCATTTTTGGTGTTTATTATGCACTGTAACATGCAGGAAGAATTAACATCTATTGGCTAATGCCAGTGGTCACTCCTGACAAAATGAGTTTTAGAATTTCTTGCTTTCTTTCTTTCTTTTTATTTATTTATTGATTTATTTATTTGGCCATACAGTTATGATATTAATCAAGGAGCGGCAGTGCTGGTCTATTTTGCTAGTGACAGGACATTATTTATGATCGACACTCAAAAAAAACATATTTAAAGTTTGTAAATCCCAAAAATGTAATGTATAAGGACTTACAAGCCAAAGAATAGGCATGGGATGCAGTGGATTGATCATTTGATAATACAGTGACAAACGAATAAATACATATTCAAATACGTCACATAAATATTACACATGTAGCTACAAAATAAGTCTATGATGTGGGCGACTTGTTTGAATGTGTGTTTTTCGTGTGTTTGCTAATATCCCTATTACAACGTTTACATTTTACGTGTTAATAAAGACATTTACGATGCATGTTGAAGATGTTAGCTTGAGATTGCTTGTAAATCTGCTGTTTGTTTATCAGATATTGCTTCATTATTAAAGAAGCGTTCGTCAGCAGGCATTATGAAGAGGTTTGCTAATAAATGTTGAATAAAGATATGTCAATATTGTAGATGTAATCTTTGACCAAAACTTCAAAGGCATGTCATTCTCCTATAATTCATGTGGTTTTTTTGTCATTTTGCGTTGGCAGATGGTACGTCATTTTAATGTTTTTTGTGTATTTAAAGACAAAAGTACAATCTGTCCAATCAGTAGGCTACAACTTTTTACAATCTGTAAATAACAATCAATACAAACAAACATAAAGAACAGCAGCTTACAGTATATATGTGCAAAAAGAAACTTCTGGTTACAAGTACAAACCTTTAAAATATTGACCATATTCAATATAAACACAATGTATAAAATAACTATAACATTTCTGCTATGGTCAGTTATTGTGTTTTGCTGTTCCGTTGCCTGGGGGCACCCAAAATCTACGTCGTATCCTTCTTCGTAATCTCCGTAGTAACAAATACAGCGCAATTGCCTTTCTTCTATCTACAATCCGTACTGCACATAAACACAGATGCACATGTACAGTGTAAATAAAACAAATACAGTAAAATAAACTATTCTAATAATAAATCAAGACCAATTGTATTTAAAATTAGATTCGAATTTACCCATTCTGTACAGAAAGGCGCTGTTCAGCGGCCGCTGCAAACGCTACAGGTGTGAAAGGGCAATGGGCGCGCGCTGCTCCTGCTCTGCACGCACCGCTTCTGCGCCGCTCACGCTTGCAGTGTGAAACGGCGTGAAACCGGCGTGAAACCGGCGTGAGTGGCTCGGACGGTGTTTAAAGTCCGCGCAGCGAGTGCCGTCAGCGTAGCTGAAGAGTTCTGCTTTCAAATACACGCAATAAAGCCGTAAAGGCCTTTTTAGCATTTTAAGTAAGCATTTAAAGGTCAAGTTTTGTAGCATTTTAAAATGCTGGTTTACTGTAGCCTACTAAGTGATGATAAAAGACAAACGTCGAAACCAGAATATTAACGCAATAATGTTTTCCTCCCTTTCGAAAATGGCAATAAACAGACATAATAACAGTTAAATAAACAGTTTATAGACTAAATTAAGACAGACAGTTAAAGTTCATATTTTGGGTTAGTCAGTTTTAGCCTTATTAGTAAGCTGTGTACAGAATGTAATCTTTAATACTGTATCGGTGCATGAGAGGAAAGCAGCGCTGCGTGTTGTTTTGTTTTGGGTTTATGTGAATCTGCACATAGTATGCTTTATAATTTTGTCTAATCACTATTGGTACCTTAAGCAACATTTGTATTAAGCCTTATATCCCTGTTCAAGTTCGCTAATTCACAAGCCGAGTGAGAATCATACTCGCAAAATAATGTTAATTATTAAACCAAACAAAATCAAAACTTTCAAAACATGCAGCAATACGATTATTTTATTAAGTGACAGATGGTGGGTTTAATCAGTGACATTATTAATAGATTTACTCTCCGGTGTCTTCTTCTCATCTCCTCGACCTGCTTCCCTTGGGGTTTTTACAGAGAAAGGGCGAAAAAAAATAATGCACTGTCCAGGTTTCTCTGGACGAGTACTGGAGTTACTTTTGCAATTTTCGTTGGCATGAATGACATAATATGGTGACATTTTCCACAATCACGTCAGAACATTAAATACTTCCTGAATTCAATAGTGGAGAGGTGTCGCGATTTTCCCAGTAAGGCGAAAATTCCCAGAAATCAACACGGCGTGAGGTCAGCTTCACATTCTCAGCCAGATGAATATGCATGAGGCTAATTATCATAATGAGGTTGCTTTAAATAGATTACATTTTACTAGTAACAATTTAATTAGAGAGCTCTACAATTCAATTCTTACTAGTAACAATGCCAATTAGAGAGCTCTCTAATACAATTCTTACTAGTAACAATTCGATTAGAGAGCTCTGTAACTGAATTAGAGAGCTCTGCAATTGCATTTTTACTAGTAACAATTCAATTAGAGAGCTCTACAATTCAATTATTACTAGTAATAATTACAATTAGAGAGCTCTTTAATGCAATTCTTACTAGTAACAATTGTATTAGAGAGCTCTCTAACTGAATTAGAGAGCTCTGCAAATTCTTACTAGTAACAATTCAATTAGAGAGCTCTTCAATTCAATTCTTACTAGTAACAATGCCAATTAGAGAGCTCTTCAATGCAATTCTTACGAGTAAAAACTGAATTAGAGAGCTCTTTAATTCAATTAGAGAACTCTCTAATTCAGTTTTTACTAGTAAGAATTCCAATTAGAGAGCTCTCTAATTCAGTTGTTACTAGTAAGAATTCCATTTAGAGAGCTCTCTAATTCAGTTGTTACTAGTAAGAACTGAATTAGAGAGCTCTTTAATTCAATTACAGAGCTCTGCAATTAAACATATCTCTAATGTGTATTTTTACTAGTAAAATTGTAATTATAGAGCTCTATAATTGCATTTGTACTTGTAATAATTAAATAAGAGAGCTCTCTAATCGGAATTGTTACTAGTAAAAATTGAATTAGAGAGCTCTTTAATTAGAATACTTACTAGTAACAATGTATTAGAGAGCTCTCTAATTGGGATTGTTACTAGTAAAAACTGAATTAGAGAGCTCTTTAATTAGAATACTTACTAGTAAATATGTATTTAGAGAGCTCTCTAATGAGGATTGTTACTAGTAAGAATTCAATTGTAGAGCTCTCTAATTGGAATTCTTACTAGTAAAAATTCAGTTGTAGAGCTCTGTAATGAAAAATGAATGGAAGTCAATGGAGACATATGACTAGTAAAAATTCATTTGTAGAGCTCTCTAACTGGAATTGTTACTAGTAAGAGTTTAATTAGAGAGCTCTGTAATTGGCATTGTTACTAGTAAGAATTTAATTGTAGAGCTCTCTAATTATAATTGTTACTAGTAAGAATTGTATTAGAGAGCTCTCTAATTGGCATTGTTACTAGTAAGAATTGAATTGAAGAGCTCTCTAATTGAATTGTTACTAGTAAGAATGCAATTGCAGAGCTCTCTAATTCAGTTAGAGAGCTCTCTAATACAATTGTTACTAGTAAGAATTGCATTAAAGAGCTCTCTAATTGTAATTATTACTAGTAATAATTTAATTGTAGAGCTCTCTAATTGAATTGTTACTAGTAAAAATGCAATTGCAGAGCTCTCTAATTCAGTTACAGAGCTCTCTAATCGAATTGTTACTAGTAAGAATTGTATTAGAGAGCTCTCTAATTGGCATTGTTACTAGTAAGAATTGAATTGTAGAGCTCTCTAATTAAATTGTTACTAGTAAAAATGTAATTGTAGAGCTCTACAATAGCGATTCTTACTAGTAAGAATTGCATTGTAGAGCTCTATTTTAAAGCGACCTCATTATGATAATTAGCCTCATGCATATTCATCTGGCTGAGAATGTGAAGCTGACCTCACGCCGTGTTGATTTCTGGGAAGCTGTTTTGGGTTTTTTCGCCTTACTGGGAAAATCGCGACACCTCTCCACTATTGAATTCAGGGCAGTATTTAATGTTCTGACGTGATTGTGGAAAATGTCACCATATTATGTCATTCATGCCGCAACGAAAATTGCAAAAGTAACTCCAGTACTCGTCCAGAGAAACATGGACAGTGCATTATTTTTTTTCGCCCTTTCTCTGTAAAAACCCCAAGGGAAGCAGGTCGAGGAGATGAGAAGAAGACACCGGAGAGTAAATCTATTAATAATGTCACTGATTAAACCCACCATTTGTCACTTAATAAAATAATCGTATTGCTGCATGTTTTTGAAAGTTTTGATTTTGTTTGGTTTAATAATTAACATTATTTTGCGAGTATGATTCTCACTTTCGGCTTGTGAATTAGCGAACTTGAACAGGGATATAAGGCTTAATACAAATGTTGCTTAAGGTACCAATAGTGATTAGACAAAATTATAAAGCATACTATGTGCAGATTCACATAAACCCAAAACAAAACACAGCGCGTTTCCCTCTCATGCACCGATACAGTATTAAAGATTACATTCTGTACACAGCTTACTAATAAGGCTAAAAACTGACTAACCCAAAATATGAACTTTAACTGTCTGTCTTAATTTAGTCTATAAACTGTTTATTTAACTGTTATTATGTCTGTTTATTGCCATTTTCGAAAGGGAGGAAACATTATTGCGTTAATTTTCTGGTCTCGTACGTTTGTCTTTTATCATCACTTAGTAGGCTACAGTAAACCAGCATTTTAAAATGCTACAAAACTTGACCTTTAAATGCTTACTTAAAATGCTAAAAAGGCCTTTACGGCTATATTGCGTGTATTTGAAAGCAGAACTCTTCAGCTGCGCTGACGGCACTCGCTGCTGCGGGACTTTAAACACCGTCGAGCCACTCTCACGCCGGTTTCACGCCCGTTTCACACTGCAAGCGTGAGCAGCGCGTGAGCGGCGCAGAAGCGGTGCGTGCAGAGCAGGAGCAGCGCGCGCCCATTGCCCTTTCACACCTGTACGCCCGTTTCACACTGCAAGCGTGGGCGGCGCGTGAGCGGCACAGAAGCAGTACGTATGCAGAGCAGGAGCAGCGCGCGCCCATTGCCCTTTCACGCCGGCTTCACACTGCAAGCGTAAGCAGGGCGTAAGCAGCGCAGAAGCGGTGCGTATGCAGAGCAAACAGCAGCCATTGCCCTTTCACACCTGTAGCGTTTGCAGCGCGCGGCTGAACAGCGTCTTCTGTACAGAATGGGCAAATTCGAATCTAATTTTAAATACAATTGGTCTTGATTTATTAGAATAGTTTATATTACTGTATTTGTTTTATTTACACTGTACATGTGCATCTGTGTTTATGTGCAGTACGGATTGTAGAAGAAAGGCAATTGCGCTGTATTTGTTACTACGGAGATTACGAAGAAGGATACGACGTAGATTTTGGGTGCCCCCAGGTAACGGAACAGCAAAAAACAATAACTGACCATAGCAGAAATGTTATAGTTATTTTATACATAGTGTTTATATTGAATATGGTCAATATTTTAAAGGTTTGTACTTGTAACCAGAAGTTTCTTTTGCACATATATACTGTAAGCTGTTCTTTATGTTTGTTTGTATTGATTGTTATTTACAGATTGTAAAAAGTTGTAGCCTACTGATTGGACAGATTGTACTTTTTGTCTTTAAATACACAAAAAAAACATTAAAAATGACGTACCATCTGCCAACGCAAAATGACAAAAAAAAAACACATGAATTATAGGAGAATGACATGCCTTTGAAGTTTTGGTCAATCTACAATATTGACATATATTTATTCAACATTTATTAGCAAACCTCTTCATAATGCCTGCTGACGAACGCTTCTTTAATAATGAAGCAATATCTGATAAACAAACAGCAGATTTACAAGCAATCTCCAAGCTAACATCTTCAACATGCATCGTAAATGTCTTTATTAACACGTAAAATGTAAACGTTGTAATAGGGATATTAGCAAACACACGAAAAACACACATTCAAACAAGTCGCCCACATCATAGACTTATTTGGCGTAGCTACATGTGTAATATTTATGTGACGTATTTGAATATGTATTTATTCGTTTGTCACTTCGTGTATTATCAAATGATCAATCCACTGCATCCCATGCCTATTCTTTGGCTTGTAAGTCCTTATACATTACATTTTTTGGGTCATAATTTTTTTTTGTTTTTCCACTTCTACGATGAGACGAGTGTCGTCCATTAGGTCATCTTCCAGGTGTACTCTGAAGACCCCCGTCTGGCTACTCCGCGCGCTGTCACGTGCGTTTGTTGATGATGCCTGTTGTCAGCATGACATCTGCTTCTATGCCAACATATAGGCCTATAAACTACACAAAATATATTACAACTTGCTACGAAATTGTTGAACTTCATGGTAACTGTTTAAAATACATTACATCCCATTTACAAACTTTAAATATGTTTTTTTGAGTGTCGATCATAAATAATGTCCTGTCACTTTAATTGAGGTAAGCAGCAGCAAAAATAGACTCGGCGAAACGATCGCGGCACTGCCGCTCCTTGATTAATATCATAACTGTATGACCAAATAAATAAATAAATAAAAAAAGAAAGAAAGAAAGCAAGAAATTCTAAAACTCATTTTGTCAGGAGTGACCACTGGCCAATTAGCCAATAGATGTTAATTCTTCCTGCATGTTACAGTGCATAATAAACACCAAAATGAGATGATGTCATTATTACCAGACATTTTGACAAAGACTAGCATTTTTTAAAGAAACATGTGTGTCTTCTTCACTTGTAAGCAGACCATAAAGATGTAAATTAATTTAATGATTAAATTTTTTTTAAACAAAACATATCCAAGCTGTCATCTTACTTTAAAGGTCATTCTGACACAATGAAAATGCTATTAATTCATGGGGCTTTTATTTTGAAGTATATCACCACAGGCGGGATTTGGTAAGGCAATGGGTGTAATCGAAAATCCATTTTGCATCTAATTAATACAGGTTTTTACTAGTAAGAATGCAATTGTGGAGCTCTGTAACTGGATTTCTTACTAGTAAGAATTGAATTAGAGAGCTCTGTAATTACATTTTTGCTAGTGAGAACTGAATTAGAGAGCTCTCTAATTGGCATTGTTACTAGTAAGAATTGAATTGTAGAGCTCTCTAATTCAATTGTTACTAGTAAGAATGCAATTGCAGAGCTCTCTAATTCGGTTAGAGAGCTCTCTAATACAATTGTTACTAGTAAGAATTGCATTAAAGAGCTCTCTAATTGTAATTATTACTAGTAAGAATCGAATTGTAGAGCTCTCTAATTCAGTTCTTACTAGTAACAATTGTATTAGAGAGCTCTCTAACTGAATTAGAGAGCTCTGCAATTGCATTCTTACTAGTAACAATTGAATTAGAGAGCTCTCTAATTGGCATTGTTACTAGTAAGAATTGAATTGTAGAGCTCTCTAATTAAATTGTTACTAGTAAGAATGCAATTGCAGAGCTCTCTAATTCGGTTAGAGAGCTCTCTAATTGTAATTGTTACTAGTAAATATTGATTTAGAGAGCTCTCTAATTGTAATTGTTACTAGTAATAATTGAATTGTAGAGCTCTCTAATTGAATTGTTACTAGTAAAATGCAATTCTGACGAGTAACACTTAGTATATTTTAGGCTAAAACGGCTTGCCATATAGGTCAACAGTTGTGTACAGATCTTTTGAAGTTTGTCTCCATTAAATTATCATGCTCTCTTGAACATATGAACTCCACATATGTGTGTCTACTGGTTCAGATTATTGGCTCATCAAGGTTTCACAAGTTACTTAATGCCATGTAAAGATTTTTTATTAATTTTTTTAAGTATATATATGTGACCCTGGAGCACAAAACCAGTCTTAAGTCGCTGGGGTATATTTGTAGTTATAGCCAAAAAATACACTGTATGGGTCAAAACTATTGATGTTTCTTTTATACCAAAAATCATTAGGACAAGAAGTAAAGATGTTTCATGAAGATATTTTGTACATTTCATACTGTAAATATAAAAACTATGCACTGGTAAGAACTTAATTTGGAAAAATGTAAAGGCGATTTTCTCAATATTTTGATTTTTTTTACACCCTCAGATTCCAGATTTTCAAATACTTGTATCTCAGCCAAATATTGTCCTATCATAACAAACCATACATCAACGGAAAGCTTATTTATTCAGCTTCAAAATAAAGCAATACATTTAAATTGATACTTTTGTGGTCCAGGGTCACATATATAAATGTATATATTATACATATTAAGTGTGTTTATATTAAATGTAGTGTATATATAAGGCACATCAGTATGTATATTGATATCATATTAAATATCATTTTTCTGTAATTACAAAATACACAGTTAACCATGCCATTGCAATGAACGCATACAAAGTGAAGTAACAAATTGTATTGCAGTACCCTGAGACAAAAACAATCAAAGCTCAACATAAACACATGAACTGTTCACAGATCAGCCTTCTCCTCATAGTGGCAAATGCAGGATGATCTTTGGCTATCCAGGTATGGCTTACATCCCAAGTGCATCACAGTATCAAAGAGCAAAGTCACTGCTGATTCACAGGCTGTGAAATCAAATATGGGTATAAGGTTTGATCTCAGAAAAATGGACTGTAGAGTTAGTTTAATAAATGAAGTTGGGTTACAACTTACTTTGGACACTTTGGGATAAACCCAGTGTCATTTGTAAATGACTACAGATGGACCCCAGACAGACCTGGAACTGCTCATCACAGTCATTTTTCTCTGTCCCACAGGCATCATAGCACAGATCGTGCTCATTACAGCATCTGGTCATTGATGGGATCCCAAAATCAAACTGTAGTAAAACAGAGGCAGAGAGAATATTAAAAGAGAAGCAATCAACTACTTCTCCCAATACATGTTAGTGAAAAGCACAATTCTGCAATATGAGTAATAGCGTTTCTCTCTTCACCTGAAATCCAAACAGTGGAGAGCCGCATCCGTTGGGTGGAGGTGATTTGTAGTTGGGACGAGGAACTGGTGTGTACCCTTTAAAGAGCCAAATCCCATAGCTAGTAACACAAAATGATGAGGAGAATGTACACTCAATTATAGAAGTTATGATGTTTAAACTGACCTACCGTCATTGCACTTAAAAATACAGCGTCCGTCTGAACCCCCGATCAGGTCTGAAGCCATGTTAAGGAATTTGTTTAATTCGTGGAGCCCGTCTCGGACGGATTTTAGGGTCTTTTTCCAGTCAGGAGGCTTAATTTCTTCAGTGAACTCATCGGCTTTAGTCTCATGAATCAGTAGTCCAACAGAGAGCAGCAGTGTAACGCAGATGACACGACAGGGCATAGTTCAACAAATCCCACTTTTGACAGGCTAACTCTGGACTAGAGTCTATCGGTAACGTTAAAGTGTTTGTTTTAGTTACGTTTCCAAATAGAGAGCCCACATGATTAAATATATCTGTTATAATAAGGTTGTTAATAGCAATCGAAATCGTTAATAAAGTACTAACATATGAAGGACACGTCTGCGAATGAAGTCAAGGCACCGGCTTCTTGTTGATAAATGAGCTAAGTTCTTCTTCTACTACGTTTGTTTGTCAAACTAACTCCGGGTGCATCTCTGCCACCTACTGGACAGAAGTACATAAATCAAATAAAAACACTAACACAACGCATATGAAAACAACCTGCCTTCTCTCATTCTGGGCTTCACTACTGTGCTGTCTGGGTCATTCCTGGTATCCCGACACATTTGGGCTTCATAATTTGTGGAAAAAAGTTACATGTTTTTCATGTTTTTAGCATTCTACCAAAATAGTGACATGTTTAACAATGTGGAACACATGGTCAAGCTCAGTGACTTAAAAAATTATAATTACAGGTATATTGTTCAGACACACGCTGTGAATGTATTCCACCCTGTTAGGGACATATACATAGTTATCACAAAACTGTAATCATGTAAATGTTAAACAATAATGAGCAATAATAATATAGAATATGTCCCTTATGCCATACTGGTATTTTCTATTCTTGAAACAAAAACAAAACAATTATTAATACATAAAATATCTTTATTATTAAGAACAGGTATTTTGTGTGCCCATTGTTTGCCAAAAGGATGGTAAATAATACAAACATTTTGCTCAAAAACATATATATGCTGGTAATGCTCATCGCCTCACAAAATCAGACAAAGGTATGCCAATAATTTAATGTTGCTGTCAAATGTTTTATTTGAAATGATTTGTCTAACAGGGTGGAACACCAGTGTTAACATGTTCTAACAGCAAATGAGTTTTCGTCATTGTCCTGCATGGTTTGTCATCTGTATGTAGTGTGTGGAACTGCACCGACATAATAGTGTTTCAAAACAATACAAAAATGAAATCCAGATTTCCTTAGGAGGGACACAAAAAATAGCTATATGGTTCCTTATCACAATCAATCATTAATCATAGGCATTCGTAATAACATATATGACATGTATAACTACAATCAAATTCAACTTTTATCAGACTTTAAAAATACATTTTAATTTAAGTGAACTTAAAACAATCTTCACATAAACCCATTATAACAAGTGTCATATTTATGTGGCCGTCCTACCTGTCTAACTGCTTCACTCTTAAGAAAAATGGTTCTATACAATACCACACTCTAAAAAATGCTGGGTTAAAATAACCCAGTGCTGGGTATATATTGGACAGAACAGATGCTGGGTTGTTTTCAACCAACAGTTGGGTTAAATGTTTAACCCAACCTTCTGGCAAGTAACCCAACCGCTGGGTCAAAACAACCCAATCAATGGGCTCCTCCATATTTTACCAGCACTGGGTTATATTTAACCCAGCATTTTTAGAGGGCAAATTGGGGTTCTTCGGCTTGAGACAATAGTACAATCCTTTTGGTGCTAAATAGAACCCTTTTTTATAAGTTTCCATAAAGAACAGTGCTTTTAAAGTCCTATGTACAACCTACTGTTATAAATACCCTTTTTAATAACAGTTTATATTCATTAATCAGTCTTTATATAATTTGAAAGTTACAATTCAAATATTTTTCATCTAATAAAAGATTTTAAGAAATAAATAATGTACCTGTTAAGCATATGTTGACAGTCTGTCTTGAGCTACAGAAAACCAGAAATGATGCGGCTTTGACAGTTACAGATTTGAAAAACAAAAGGAGGGAAAAAAGTATAATGCAAAGAACCATCTCAGCATATAAACTACATGTAAAAAAAACTTAAAAGGACCAACTATGTTTTTAGGTAATATAAAGAAATAAAGTTATCAAACACTTTACAGTCTTAACTGCATAAATGATCAATTAAATATAGACTATATAGCTTCAATTATTGCTATTAACTTTGTTCTTTGATTTGATACGTTTGTTGCTCTGATGCACATCTCATTTTCTCACAACTCTTTGAGTTCATTTAAGATGTTGTCTAACTCATTTTAGACTGTGCTTATGAGGATACCTAACAAAACAGGATTCAATATTTGTATGTTTTCCTCCAAGCCAGTGTTCTCTACCAGAGACCTGGGAGTAACGCTTCTGCACAGTATTTTATATATACTTTATATATATTATATATACACTAGCGCTCAAAAGTTTTTGATCAGTCAGTAAGAATGTATATTTCTTTCTTTCTTTGGAAAAAAAATTATGCTTTTACGCAGCAAGATGCATTACTGACAGTATAGACATTTATAATGTTGCAAAAGCTTTCTATTTCAGATAAATGCTATTCTTTCTATTCATCAAATTATCCAGATTTGTTTTTTTACACAACCTGTTAGATTCCAAGATATTAGGTTTATAGACCTAACAGGGTGGAATGTGAAACTAACAAGGTGGAAATTCTAATAGAATAAATACTATTTATTATACAATCTTTGGCTACAAATCTCAGGTCTTTTTGAACTTCTACAAAATAGTGGATTACTCAGTAAATATAAATCTGTGACATTTAATATTTTGGTTTTCATCAGTATGCATATTTATATTTCTTCAGAATTCTTTTTGACAATTAAAAAAAATTGAGCTGGGAAGTGTTTTTTTTTATTTGGTTGATTTTGACAGAATAACCCATATATATATATATATATATATATAGTTATTATTAATATTAAATATAACAATGATCCAGAAAGTTTTTACATTTATAAATCAAAGAAAGTGATCTGAATATATATTTAATTTAGTACTCATTTAATAAGTTGCAATGATGGAATAAAAACAGCTGTATAAATCTTTAGCATGTGATTTAAAAAAAAGCATTGTCCTCTAAACACGTGGACCTCTATACAGTATAAGTCATAGTTCAGATTAAAGGCAGAATCATGCTTTTTTATTTTCAACAAATGAATGTTTTTATTTTTTCCCCCTCAAGGACATGGGGCAACTCACTGACTAGCCTTGCTTTTGAAGAAGAGTTTGGAAAGGAGGCTTGAATACCTCTCTTTAATTTCAATGTGAAAACTCTGAGAGCTGGACCGAGAGATTCATCACAGTCTGGTCTCGGGTCTTCATCCGTTTCTTCTTGGTCACAATCCTTCAAACTCATTTCATTGGCGCTAGCTCGAGCGGCGTTGCAGAGAGATGAATCAACATCATTCTGCATCTGTTCTTGGTGAACAGAAAACTGATTACTAACTATAGGTGTGCTGGACCCAGCCTTCCATCTCCATAAGGTAAAGCTTTCGCTGGTCAAGCCATTCTTGTGTGCCTTAGGACGCACCAGTGTGTAGTCGATGATAACTGCAGATAGGATCGCAGTCAGATATCTTACAGCTATTTCGTTTTCATGCCATACTGACTTTAAGTAGTTCTTATGTGCCAGGATACCGTGAGCTTCATTTACAATTTGTAAAACAATATCATTCTCATCAGGAATGCACTTATTTCTAAGACTCCAGGGAACAACATTAATTCCTGCCAGGTTTGCTAGTCCCTTAACCAGACTGGAGACAAGAGCATCAGAAAGATAAATGCCAAAAATGTCAGTATCTTCGAATTTTGCAAGCAGTCCATTAACAACACTCTCTACAAGATGATATGGCAAATAGGTTAAACATTGGGAGGCTTCAGTTATTTCTTCTTCTTCTGTTCTTGACTGGCTGCTTCTTTCAAATGGAGCTTCATCAAGTACATCGTAAAGCTCCATCTTCTGTCCTGAATCGAAGGTCTTTTTCTTTATTCCAGGTCTTGGTGTAAACAGCTCATTCTTTGGGATTATGTAAGGCTTTGGAGTTTCACTGTTCAATCTTTTTAGCTCATACAGCTCCTCGAAGCATTTAGAAACGACATCCTCAAGCTCCAGTTCCTCCTCTGAATCAAGGTCCTCCAATTTTATTCCAGAACTTGGTCCAAGCACCTCCTTCTCAGGGACTATATCAGGCTTTGGAGTATTTCTTTCCAAAAATGCTGACTCTTCAGTAGATTGTGCAGCTGATTTCTTCCCTAAAAGAACAACAGGAATTAGCAAACAATATTTTACTTCACAACCTGCTTTAGAATGTGTACAAAATGGCACCGCAAGCTGAGGTTGTGTGGCTGTTTTTATTGACATGAATTATGAAAACTGAAATTGTGGGGAATTTCCAGCAATAAATTAGACAGTGGCTTAAAAAGATAGATATGTTAGATTAATAAAATAAAATATTGTTATGGTATCAAAAATAAAGTAAAATAAAACATTGCTGTTGTATCATAAAATAAAAAATAAAAAATATTGCTTGCATCTATAAAATATTGTTATTGTATCAAAAATAGTAAAATAAAAATATTATTGTTGTATCATACATTTTGTTTTTACTTTTGTATATATAAAATAAAATACAAAATTGATTTTGTATTAAAAAACTAAAATAAGAATAATGTTGTTGTATTAAAAAATAAAATATAATAAACATTGTTATTGTATTAAAAATAAAGTAAAATTAAATTACATTTTATTAAATAAAATGCACTTGTATTGTTTTTTATGTAATCTAACCATTTTAGTATTTCATTATATACCTGTTTGATCCATTTAGACCTCTCAGATAAGTCACTTCACTAGATGTGAATACTGTACATACAGGTGCATCTCAATAAATTAGAATGTTGTGGAAACGTTCATTTATTTCAGTAATTCAACTCAAATTGTGAAACTTGTGTATTAAATAAATTAAATGCACACACAGACTGAAAAGTTTAAGTCTTTGGTTCTTTTAATTGTGATGATTTTGGCTCACATTTAACAAAAACCCACCAATTCACTATCTCAACAAATTAGAAAATGGTGACATGCCAATCAGCTAATCAACTCAAAACACCTGCAAAGGTTTCCTGAGCCTTCAAAATGGTCTCTCAGTTTGGTTCACAATCATGGGGAAGACTGCTGATCTGACAGTTGTCCAGAAGACAATCATTGACATCCTTCACAAGGAGGGTAAGACACAAACATTCATTGCCAAAGAAGCTGGCTGTTCACAGAGTGCTGTATCCAAGCATGTTAACAGAAAGTTTAGTGGATGGAAAAAGTGTGGAAGAAAAGATGCACAACCAACCGAGAGAACCGCAGCCTTATGAGGATTGGCAAGCAAAATCGATTCAAGAATTTGGGTGAACTTCACAAGGAATGGACTGAAGCTGGGGTCAAGGCATCAAGAGTCATCACACACAGACGTGTCAAGGAATTTGGCTACAGTTGTCGTCAGAGGCGTCTTACCTGGGCTAAGGAGATGAAGAACTGGACTTTTGCCCAGTGGTCCAAAGTCCTCTTTTCAGATGAGAGCAAGTTTTGTATTTAATTTGGAAACCAAGGTCCTAGAGTCTGGAGGAAGGGTGGAGAAGCTCATAGCCCAAGTTGCTTGAAGTCCAGTGTTAATGTCATCTGCTGGTGTTGGTCCATTGTGTTTTTTGAAAACCAACATCACTGCACTCGTTTACCAATACATTTTGGAGCACTTTGTGCTTCCTTCTGCTGACCAGCTTTTTAAAGATGCTGATTTCATTTTCCAGCAGGATTTGGCACCTGCCCACACTGCCAAAAGCACCAAAGTTGGTTAAATGACCAACAATAGTAGGTCAATAAAAGACCAATAATAGTTGGTGTATTTGACTGGCCAGCAAACTCACCAGACCTGAACCCCATAGAGAATCTGTGAGAAACCTGGGCTTCCATACCACCTCAGCAGTGCCACAAACTGATCACCTCCATGCCACGCCGAATTGAGGCAGTAATTAAAGCAAAAGGAGCCCCTACCAAGTATTGAGTACATATACAGTAAATGAACACACTGTCCAGAAGGCCAACAATTCACTAAAAATGTTTTTTTTTTATTATTGGTCTTATGAAGTATTCTAATTTGTTGAGATAGTGAATTGGTGGGGTTTTGTTAAATGTGAGCCAAAATCATCACAATTAAAAGAACCAAACACTTAAACTACTTCAGTCTGTGTGCATTGAATTTATTTAATACACGAGTTTTCCACGACATTATAATTTATTGAGATGCACCTTTCTATACATCAAGTGAGTGAAAACAGCATGTACTGTACCTTGCCTGACTATCTCAGCAGCCCGCAGAGGATTTTCAGTGGCTTGATCCACGATTTTCATTATCATATCAGTCACTGTTTTGCTGAGGATGTTCAGAGTTCTTCTCTCAGCTTTTGTCATGGCCCTGGGGACGACAGAGTGCCACTTCTCCTCCATGCGTTCTTCATGTGGTGAGCATGGCAATTTCAAGAACAACTTCAGGTGGTTCTCTGCTGCCCGCCGACAGAAGCATTGAAGCACGTTCATGTAGAATTCCCAGCGCGCAGGTATTTCAGTGAACATCTGATGCAAAAGCTCCAAGCACAGGTAATCGACAGGGAATGTCTTGCCCATGTCATTAGTCAAGAGCTCCTGGTAAACGCAGTTGATGAGATCTTTATTAAACATATGGATTAACTCTTGCTTGAGGCAGCAGTCTAAAGATGTTAAGCTGTCTGACGGCTCAAGAGTTTCCAGAAAGCGCCTTTCGGACATGTTTAATAGATATTTGCAATGCAAGAAATCCATCACTCGTGCAAAAACAAGCACGCCAATGATGCTGGCCTCTTCACTCTCAACACCTGGGATGTGAGCACCAATTCTCGTCCTATCAGAAGCGATGTGCCCGACACAGTGAGCGCAGTTACTATTGTAGGGCACATTAATGTTTAGTTTCTCCCACTCTTCAGCTCTCGTTTTAGCTTCCAAAATCATGCTCTCCTCTTCTCGCAGACAAAGAACTAAAGCCGGAAGAAACACATCCATGGACACTGTTCTTGTCCACTCAACAGTTTGCTCAAACATATGGGCAAGTTTTGATTTAGAAATATGCTTGTCTTTGAGGGTCCTCTTGACGATATTGAGAAATCTGGAAATGGAGAAATGTATATTTTCGTTTGCAGAACAGCTCTTGCATGTGCTTTTCTAGATGAAGGGTTTGAACTTACTTGTTGGGTATCATTTGGAACGGGTCAAACATAAGCCATGGCGCTGGAAGCTGAGGTTTTGTGGCTGTTTTGAGTGCCATGAATGTCTGAAAAGTTGAATCTCCATGAGGAGCTTTCAGGGCGAAGTTTTTTGAGCTGACACCTGCGGAGACATAGGCAGAGAACAGATATGTTATAGATAACATTAGATAGATAGATTTTTATCCAAAGCGTCTTACAGTGCATTCAGGCTATACATATTTTGGTCAGTACATGTGTTCCCTGGGAATCGAACCCACAACCTTTGCGCTGCTAACGCAATGCTCTACCACTGAGTCACAGGAACACAGCATGTACAGTACCATTTATTGAATGTTTCTCCAGCTCTAAAACATCAAACATGCGGGAATAATCAAAAATTAGAAACCGTTATTAGACAGTTCAGAGTTTTATAATCTTGCAGTAACCAGGGTCCAGTTGCATAAACTGTCTCCAGACGGTGTCTTAAGAACTAGTTTGACCAACCAGTCTTACTTGTTCAATACAAATAAAAAACAATCTGCCTTTTCATAAAATAATTTAAAAAAGTTATGACCAGTCTTGAGGAAAAACAGTAGATCACCAACTTTTTAAGACTAGTCAAAACTGTTTATGCAACCGACCCCAGATAATTATTTATATTGTTTTCTAGCAGAGCATTTGTTGTGTTATGATATGTGACCCTGGAGTTTTAAGTCGCTGGGGTATATTTGTAGCAATAGCCAAACACACATTGTATAGGTCAAAATTATCAAAAATTATGTTCCATGAAGATATATCGTTAAAAAAAATCCGTAAATATATAAAAACTTCATTTTTGATTAGTAATCTGCATTGGTAAGAACTTCAATTGAACAACTTTAAAGGCTATTTTCTCAATATTTAGATTTTTTTGCACCTTCAGATTCCAGATTTTCAAATACTTGTATCTCGACCAAATATTGTCCTATCATAACAAACCATACATCAATAGAAAGCTTATTTATTCAGCTTTCATATTATGTATACATATATCGACCTATGCTTATGAATGTATCGCTAATTAAAAGCCAATAGCTACTTTTCACACATCTTTAAAAATATATACGTTACCTTCACAAAAATGGCCGTTTTCAGCACTCAAAACAATAACAAGAAACTGTGACGACATATGGTCTTACCTGAGCAGTTATAGGTGGAAGGTCGTATTTTCTTTTCAACTCTAGAGTGCCCTGGTCAATTTCTAGAAAATCATTGATTTGCCGGCTTGGGCGAGAAACGTTAACTGCCATTGAATGATTTTTCTTCATCATTTCTGAAAGATTGATCGAAATGCTTCAAGAAATTGAATCATAACATGCATTGAAATATATGTGTGCAAATGTGTAGCCTACTTATTCCGTTTTGGGTTCAAATATAAATATTGTTAGATCTGTTATTTCTAAGAAGCGTATAAAGATAATAAGAAGTATAACCCTGCGTGGTCATCAGCGGACTCTTCTCTTGAGAGGATTCGGTTGATATGACGGTTCCTTCTCGACGCGGTTCCACAAAAGAACCAGTAGACGGCGATGATGCTCTTTTGATGCTAAATATCCAAAGAAGAGAAGGACTTCACAACAGCGCAAGCTCGTAAACATTAAACTGATCTAAACACTGGACTGGTCTTTTCAATATTTCCCTTAATTTATCCTCGGATCAACTGTCAAAACAGAAAATAAAGTTTCCGGTATGTCTACACTTTTTCGATTCCTTGTCTTTACGAAGTCTCGAACTCTTTGCTTTATGTATTATACTAACCAACTAGATTATGCTGTGTATATGTCATTATTTTTACTACTGTAAATGTAAAACATATTACATTTTATTAGAAATCTATCTAATATTTTATGCATTTATTCGGTGATTTATTTTCACGTTGATCTTAATCATCTTCAGTTTATGCGATGTGCATGTATTGTAACCATTGTCTGATGTGTTCGATTTGATTTGGAATTTTTCTAATATTTATGAATGTATTTTTTTTATTCACATTGATCTTATGGATTGTGGTTAAATGCTTGAAAGGTTTTTATTTTCGGTCATTATTCCTAAACTTACAGAAGGGTGATGTTATAGTAACAAACTATAGTTTATGCTGTATACATGTATTATTATTACCACAGGAGATTCATAATATATATCATGTGATTTGTAATGTTGTATGTATGTATGTATTCATTCATTTATTTATAGTTATCTTAATAATTGTGGTTAAATAATTGTGGATTGTTCACTGCAGAAATGTATTTGTATGAATATTTTTTATTATTATTTCTTACTGATTATTATCGTGAAACAAATGAATCACTAAATGTGTTCAAACTGGTGTTGTACCTATACAGACGGATCATGGACGTGGCAGAAGCACATTCTGAAGATGCCCCTCCGGATGCTGCAGTCTCTTCAGATTCCAGTGTGAGCTTAACACCGCACATGCTGGCCAAGATTGAACGGAATAGACAGCGGGCATTAATGCTCAGGCAAGCCAGGCTTGCAAACAGACCATCCTCAGCTCCAGACGGTTCGCCATGTGTTAACACACGTACATGAATATGCACACGTTTCACTTTATCATGAAGCGTGTTCAATAATTTGTCTTTCCTCAGGAGCTACGTGTGCTAAAGTGGCAAAAACGATTGACTCGGGTTCAGGTTTCTTTATTGAGGAGGAGACAGCAGAAGATGAGCAGCAGGAAAAGAGAGTGGTTGAGCAACCGGGTAATCAAAATTAGTATCACTAACCAACATAAGAATGTTTTTCATTTGTTTTTAACTGAAGTTGAAAATGTTATATATTTCAGCCCCAGTGATGGAGCCGGATTATCTAATGTGTGAGGAGTGTCTAAAACCATTTATGGACTCTTATCTCAGCAACAGTTTTGAGCTGTCTGTGTGTGATAAATGCAGGTATGGCATCCATTTATAGTGGTTAAACATACCTTTACATTAGTGGTACTGAGTTTACTGGCTGAAGCTGTTATTACTGTATTTATCGCAGTATTTCCGTTTCAGTATTTTGTTGTGTTTCCTGTGCACCTGCAGTTCAACAGCTGCTCATAACAAACAATGTAATGTGATTGAATGCACATTTCATTTTATAATTGCATATGTTTGCATAGAGACAACGACGTGAAGCACAAGCTAATGTCTCGCACGGAAGCCAAACAGAATTTCCTCCTGAAGGATTGTGATCTGGATAAGAGGGAGCCACCACTGAGATTTATTCTGAGGAAAAATCCTCACAATCCACGCTGGGGAGACATGAAACTCTACTTAAAGACACAGGTAAAGTCCATGCGAAGGATAAATAAAAAGCTAGAACACCATCACAGTACAAACCATTATGCTGAGGTTTATCATTTCTGTACCACTAGATGCATGAAATAAAAACATGTAATATATATATACTAATATAATTTTTTTACAAACATATTCACTACCACTCCTATGACTCCATATCTGCCTTTTTAGTCTCAAACTGTACAAAAAATCACATTAATAGTTAAGCCAGAAGGAAATGACCTCTAATCTTTAGAGTATCAAACTGATTATAATTGTATGCATACACTTCACAACAAGGTATTTTTACATTAGCATTAATTAAAACAATAGCTAATATGAATGGATTTTGGTTTATTTCTTTGTTTTATCATTCAAAAGATTTGTAATGTTTTTGTAATAAGTGCTTGTCATCACCTAGTGTACATTTATTTGAACAAAATGATCATAAAACAGTATAATAATGTAATTGTAAATGTAATTTATTGTTGTAAAGGTAAAGCTGAATGTTCAGCATCTTTGCTCCAGTCTTCAGTGTCACATGATCCTTCAGAAATCATTCTAATATGCTGATTTACTGCTCAAGAAATATTTCTTATTATTATTATATTCGTCTGATGTTCTCTTCTTCTTTCTTCTTATTAGTGCTCCGTCATATACTTGATTTTTTTTCACGATTAAAAAAATCTTAAAGTTCAAGAAAGATCCAACTTCTAAAGAGCAGCATTGATTTGAAATATAAATATTTTGTATTTTTATTTGTCTTTTGATTAATTTAATGTGTTCTTGCTAAATAAAAGTTTTTTTTTTAAAGTCTAAAATAAATGTGTATACTACATTTTTTATCATCTTCTTTTTGTAAATGTAAAGCTAAATTTAAGTTGCATAGTTTGTTGTTAGGTTTTGTTTGTGTATAAATACTGTATATCATATTTGTATGAACTTTAAGGTGGTAAAGCGCTCTCTGGAGGTGTGGGGCAGCGAGGAGGCTCTGGAGGAGGCCAAGGAGAGCAGAGAGGACAACAGAGAGGTGCAAAAGCAGAAACGCTTTAATAAAAAGGTTAAAGGTATGAAATTTGATTAGTCTATTGTAGTTACCCTTTTCACAGTCAGATTTTAAACATACACTAAAATCTTATTACACTTAAAAAAAAAGCTGTACGTTTAGAGAAATGAATAGTAATCAGAGAAAAAATATATATTTAAAGTAACGTACTGACTAGATGCAAAAATGACTTATGAAAACTTAAAAACAATGAATAGCTTGAGACTGGCTACATTTGGTCACAGTGTGTTTATATACATTGCTCTCATCTTCATCTGGCTTTCAGAGTTGAGGAGGGCCGTCAGGAGCAGTATGTTTAAGAAAGACACCAGCATTCATCAGCATGTTTACGGGCCTGAGGAGCTGCTGGACGAAGAGGAAGATCTCTACAGGAAAGTGTGTCAAACATGTGGACACGAACTCACTTTTGAGAAGATGTAGATAAATATGTCTTGGAGGTCTCGCTGCTGTGGAGGAAAGAAGCAGGGTCCGGATCCAGGTCAGCGAAGAGTAAAGGTCTAAACTTGGATTTATAGGCGAATGTGCTGTTATTAGACTTGATGTCACCATCTTAGATTTATTGTAAAAGTCTGTATAGCCTTCTTTCTTAATGATGCCATGATTTCAGACTGTCATATTCCTCACACCTCTGTAAAAAGTAAATTGCACACAGAGTCCAAATTTTTGCATGTTAAAAAATAAATATGACCTCACGTTGTGTCGATCACGTTTGCACACTGCCTCCGAAACTTTCGTCCGGCCAAAAAAATTGGTATCAGGTTCGATTTTCTGCCTTTTTGCATCTGTAGCATGCATTTTGAAAACGGAAAAACGCATGCAAAAATTCCAGCTCAGTGTGCAATGACCTTAATACTGATCTTACCGGTCCTCCACACATTCTCTTGGCTCACAGTCCAGGTACCAAAACAGGTTTGCGTCAGTTTCCACTTGAACCAATTTGGAGTATCTGAAACTCCTAACCAACATGGTGGTGCTGTTTTGTGTTCTGAAGTTTAGAAATATCAGCATTAAAAGAGTAGTTCACTTCCAGAATAAAATGTCCTGATAAAATATTCACCCCCATGTTATTCAAGATGCATATGTCTTTCTTTCTTCAGTGGAAAATAAATGAAGGTTTTTGAGGAAAACATTCCAGGATTTTCCTCCATGTAGTGGACTTCAATGGTGGCCAGTGGGTTGAAGGTCCAAATCTCAGTTTTAGTTCCGCTTTAAAGGGCTTTATGCAATCCCAGCCAAGGAATAAGAATCTTACCTAGCAAAATAATCTGTTGTGCATGCACATAGTGCAAGATGAGCATTTGTGAATCAAAGATATATAATCTTTTTTTTTTTATGGACGACGTTTCATTAGATGAGACCCTTATTCCTCGGCTGGGACCATGTAGAGTCCTTTGAAGCTACATTGAATCTGCAATTTGGACCACAACCCATTGGCCACCATTGAAGTCCATTGTATGGAGAGAATTCCTGGAATGTTTTCCTCATGAAATTTAATTTTCAGCGACTGAAGAAAGAAAGACAAGAACATCTCGGATGACATGGGGGTGAGTAAATTATCAGGAACTATTCATTCTGGAAGTGAACTGCTCGTTTAATATTAGAGTGTGTTGCACTAGATTTGATCACAAGAGGTTTTGTAGAGCTGGTTTCAGAAAACTGGAGGATCAAAATGATGAATGATGGAAGGTGGAGTTTTTTTCATTTTGGATTGAGCACACTGGAAATGGAGAAGATAATACAAATGATAATATATTAAATATTACATCAAATCAAGTGTTCATTTAAAATTTAGGATTAGACTACCAAACATCTGTCCTTTCAATTGTGATATTATCATTCCTGAGGATCATCATGATGAGGCAAAAAAGCATCAAATTGGTGCAAAGTTGAACTGGTAACAGGATCCGGTTTCTCACTCTCCTACTTCGTAAAGTCCAGTGTCAGATGTGGGTGATTCCATACGTAGACGGGAGATTCTCTCACGGTGTTGTGTTTCAGTCTGTCTGTGTAACAATTGAAAGTGTTAGGCTTCCTAATTCACAAGAAGCACGAATGCACTCATTCCTTAATGGCCTTTTTCCTCACCTTTCATGACAAATACTTTATGCTGTATTTGAAATAATGAATTTATGTTTGTTTGAAAATATATTTTGTGTTTGTAATAAATGTCTTGTTTCATATTAGAAAGTCTTTCTCCATTCTATGTTTACATTGGCTATTATCAGCTTTGTTACTGATGTCTCAATGACCACAAACACGCATATTATTATTCTTCAGGGACACATACTGTATGATCGGACCACTTGCCTAGTTTTATCATGACGAAGCTTGCGTAAGAGCGTGAATGTGTGAACGTTACTTTTGTCATGGTGTCCACTAAGACAGGGTTACACATGCCATGCATTATTTGTGTTCGCCCTATAGCTTGTTATCATTTTAGTCTTTGGCATCTTTGGGCTACTGTAGAAATGAAGGACAACTCGAGTAATGTCTTGAAATGTCGGTAATGCTAAACTTTTGTTATAGTATCTTTTTGGTTTCTAAGAAACTACTAAAGTAGTTTATGTGGTATATGTACTACTGTTTAGTAAGATTTTTTAAATATATTTTTTAGTCTCTAACAGGATTTTCATGCTCACAAATTTCAAATGATGCATTTATTAGATCAAAAATACAGTATTATTAAAATAACGGGTTTCTGTTTAAACATTTTTTAAATGTAATTAATTTCTGCGATAGAAAATAAATGTATCATTACTTTATCATTACTCCAGCCTTCAGTGTCACATGATCCTTCAGAACTCATTCTAATATGCTGATTTGCTGCTCAAGAAACAATGCTGATCATTATCATTACTGAAAACAGCAGAGCTTGTGGGTTGGTTTTCCATTAGCTCTTTCTTGTAGATGTTAATATAATTTAAAAGACACATGTTCACTCCCTCTGACTATATTTACCTCCCATTGATTTAAAGGCCTGCATGGTCATTTTGTCAGGCTATGTCAAAACGCATGTAAACTATGGACACACTACGGATGCAAAAGTATTTGACCCTGTCAACGCCACAAACGGTAATGAATTCATTCCTCAAGCTCCTTTAGTGGGGCATTTTTATTTCTGTTCTCATGCATGGTGCGTTCTTATGACCTAATTGTGAAGTCTCAGCATAGCAGTTCTGAAATTGAAAACCCTCCACACTTTTATCATCATTCACACTGACTCAACTAATGCACACAGGGACATGAGACGAGCTGCCTGCTAAATTGTCCACCTGCAATTGCACAAGTATTGTAATAGTAGATCTGCTGTTTGTTGATAGTTACAGTTGAAAACATGATATTAATAATATATAGCATAGCTTAATTTGAGCTTGAACATAAACTACAGCAGAGCTTGATGCATTAAGACACACGTTTATTTAGTGCCATGTAACACTGTTGATTTTTGTAGAAAGAAATTGCCTAGTTTCTTTGCATTGGAGCTGATGTCCCATAACCTCAGCTGACCTTTGGGGTCAATGTAAGGCCGAAAGACCAGCAAAGCAAAGCAGAGAGAGAAGGACATACCACGCTAATGCCTGTGCTCTGATTAATGGCACTCATGATTTGCCACCTGCTGTTTTATATGGCCCTCTGCGAGTAACTGATCTCGAAGTGCTTGCATGCGTGGCGTCCGTATTTTAAATAGCTGCCTAAATTTAACAGCTTTGTGGAGGTCGTTAAAAATTCAGACACCGTCAAGTTTTTAAGCAGCGTGCGTTCTGGTGTGAAAAGGGCTATTCTGAACTGCTCAGTGTAGTCTGTTATATACAGCTGTCATAGTGGATCCATCTTTTACCCTTTCACTCATGCACGTGATGGTAATACACGAGATGTGAGATGTGTGCGGGCCCATTTACTCCATATGCAAATGCTTTACATGTTAGCAGGTGTCCTAAATAGCCTCGTACCCGGTTCCTCCACGGCCCTGGATGATAGTTTAACCACTGGACGGGAGGGGTATGTGCAGCCTGGCATCTTTCTCTACTATGATTTTCTACTAAAGAAGCTTCGATCTCTTCCACAGCAAATGCTTAAAAAGTGCACTTGTTTTTTGTTTGTGCACAATAAAATAAACAAAACCAATTTTTTTTTGCAAAAGTTTAAATTTTTTATTGTTGAATTAAAAGTTTCTAGCAATGTTCATAATCAATAAAATTGATAAACACTGTAAAATGCTTATTCAAGTGCTTCCAGATATGAGGAGTTGATAACACAGTTAAGTTCTATATGTTTTTATTAATGCAATAGTTCATTCATGAATATGAATATTTTGCAGCACTTTTTTTACCAATCTTGGTAAATGTTAATTTCTACTCAAATTTTTACAATTAAAATGAGATAAATTAACATTAGTTGTTTTATTATGAATGTACCAAATGTAGTATTTATAAATGAACATTGACTTAAAAAGTTTGATAACTAATCCATTAATTAATGTTAAAATAGTTCAACCTAACTATATATGCGTATATTAGCATTTCTAAATGTTGGCATAATATTTGATGTCAGTTTGTATATGATTTATTATGTAGCTATTTGACACACTTTTTATTTTCTTAACTTACTAATATTTCTCTGGGCAGGTTTATTTTTTGAAGGGCACTTGTAATATTGAACATTTCCACCGTTATAGTCTGGAAAACCTGCAGCGGTCCTTTAAGCAGTAGCCTATGCCAGTTTGGATTTATTGTGGATGAGCTATACTGTAACTTTATTTTGGAAGATAAAATGAACAGAAAATCTCATGATTTTAAAGTTACGCTGATTTACTAGACATTTTTAACTTTATGTCTTGTAACCAACATACAAAATAGAAAATGACTGGACTTTTGAATTCACTGAGAAAAGTTCACAGTGTTTGAAAGTTCCCCATGTGACAACTTGCCCCAATCTTTTACTATTTACTTTAAAGTATTAACAAGGTCAAAATGTCACATTTTGAAAACTTGGATTTATAGGCGAATGTGCTGTTATTACACTTGATGTTACCATCTTAGATTTATTGTAAAAGTCTGTATAGCCTTCTTTCTTAATGATTTCAGACTGTCATATCCCTCACACCTCTGCAGTTGTTCTTTTCTCTGTCTCTTTGCTGGCTTGTGCTTCTCATGTCTCTTTTCCAGGGCCAACTTGCCTTCTGTACGGTTGGCAGCAGGCACTGGCTCTAATACTGGCATGCAGCTGTCGTGGCCCAGAGGCAGACATTGATAACATTCAGTTGACAACAAATGTTTCTATACTCACGTTATGTGAGCGAGCTTCTAGGTGTGCACCCACAATAGACCCACGGCTCTTCTGAGCACAATGTTTTGCTCTAAGCTTTGTGGACTATGACATGATGTCTAATAATACCTGTCAAGTGGGGAATGGGATGTGATGTATCGTCCCTTTGATCTAGGAAACTACCATAACATTTGTCTTGTGAATTAAGTAGACTTCATATACAGCTGCCTTTGATTAAAGGGGTCGTATTATGCTCGTTTACAAAGTCTTGATTTTGTTTTTGGGGGTGTACCATCACATGCTCGGTGGTTCGAAAATCACATTATTTTTCACATTATTTACATTATTGCAATACCTTTCTCCCCGGCCTGACACAAACGGCTCGATTAGTTCCAGGTTTGATAAAGGCTGCCTTCCGAAAAAAAAAATGTGTTGTGATTGGTTATCTGTGCCAGTGCGTTGTGATTGGTGAATAGCTTAGACAGTATTTCAGTATTGCCTCGCCCCTTACCAGAACAACAAGTTTGTCAATATTGCCATATCAATTCAGACCTCGAGAATATTGAACAAGAGGATCGTGCAGAACCTTTGCACGCACGGATATTGCAAGACATATTAAAGTGGTTATGTTATTGTTGTTGTTGTGGCTATATCACGTTTTAGATGTCAAAAACAGCTTAAAATAACTGCATTGACTATGTACAGATAAGTGCAACGGTAATATGTATTATTTTTATTGTTCTTTAATTCTTACATTATAACATGAATTGCACTGAAACTGTTATACAATTGAATGTATTTATCTCCGCTCACAAACACTGCTTTATCAGACTTTATATGCAAGATGAAATTAAATTGACATCCAAAATTTTCAGAAAACTGTTGGTTTCCATCAGAAATACAGTGATATAAAAACACCCGCACTGGGTTTCGATTCTGAAACGTGCAGTAATCAACCAAGCATTCTCCTCACAACCCCCACCACCATTCGAATTTCCAAAGGCGGGATTTATTTTTGTGATGTCACAAATACAAGAAAACAATTCTGTAGTCCAAATGAGCCGTTCGTTGTTGAAAAGGGATAGCCCCCAAAATATCTCCTTTTAGAGTGGACTTTGAGATTTGTAACTTTGTAGATTGTTTTATTCCCAAAAATGCACACTGACTAAAATTCAAAAAGTGAAAACACATAATAAGACCCCTTTAAGATATGCACATGTAAAAATAAACTATTGAAGAAGTACTGTTTTAATTGTACAAACTGTCTTTGTATGTCAAAATAATCGTTAAATATAATAATTATAAAAATATAATTTGTCCAGGCCAAAAAAATATATATATATATTTTAAACTTGATGAATTATACATTTATTTCGCTAGGAAAATGTCAGCTTTGGATTACGGCATGATACATTCCTACTACAAAATAGTAACTGTGTCACAAGCTTTGGGGTAAATTGTGCCTGTGGTTGAATTAATTATCACATGAAAGCCTTAATATTAGGGATTGTGTTAAAGAGAATCCCGCCTGCAACTACAAGTTATATTTAATATACATTTTCAAGCTGTCCTTAAGATTCTAGTAATGCATTTATACATTTAATGCTGTTTGTTCATTCCATTAAAGAAAAAAATAAAATGTAATATTTGAATAGCTAAATATTTAAATAAACATAAATCCTTCCCATGGCTGGGTTATGGATATTTTTAAACAAACTTTAAACAAACTGAAATTTTGTGAGCAAAATATAGGATAGGTCTATGTCGTTTTTTCATTATTTTTATTTTATTTTATTAAATGTAAATTGCTCACATATTCCATAAAGCCTAAACCTACCCCTTAACGTGATTTAGCTTACCTTTAAAGTTGAAATATTTACAAACATCATGAAAAATCATTACGTGTATTAGCTCCTTGTCTAGAGGACAGCCTAAAAAGTGTCAAGTTAAAGTCAGCTATATATGTAATCCTCATTTATAGCATTACGTCATTATCATTACTAGATCTATGATTGGCGGTAAGGGGCCGGGGGTCATAGGCTACCTGTGCGGAGAGTCCCTCCTCTCTCTCTCTCTCTCCTCCCTCTATCGTCGTCGTACTGTCTCCCCTCGCTCACACTTGTCACTTGCCCCTCGCTCGCTCACACAAACCGTGCTGCGGTCCGGTGTCAGAGGCAACACCACTGATCTCCGTGCGGGACGCCGTTAAGAGCAGATGGAGACACTTCAAACGGCCATCTCGAGCAGAGAGGACACCGGACCGTTAAAAAAGCCACGGGCAGACACGAAAGAGCACTACAAAAGTGACGATTACAGCGAAACAAATTATGTAGACCTGGGCAACCCATCGGACATGAAGTCAGACAGCACAAAGACAGTGAAAGTCACATTCACAGGCGAAGGGAACCAGCTGGCAATATTCAAATGCAAAGGCGATGCATCCATCTCCGGGATTAAGAGTCCTGGTGAGCGAGAGGAGACTGGAAATAACGATAAAAGTTCTTCGAAAGAATGTCACGAGGGGACGTGCCATTCTGAGGGTGTTTATGGAGAGCGCGCTCCGCTGACAGATGATTATGTGGACGCGGGAACGGATGCAAAATCCGAAGATCCAAGATCTGCGTCGTATGAAACGGAGGAGTTACAATACACCGACATGTACTTGAACAGTCGCTGCGAATCCAAGGACAGCACGAGCGTGGCGGACGTGGAGCCACACTATATAACGACGCACGAGATTCAGCTGACGGAGTTGGATCACGATGTGGATTACGAGTTTGGTCCCGGATCCTGCTGGGATTTCGAGGATGATAATCTGGTTTATTCATTTGTTGACTACGCATCATTTGACAGCGCCGAGACGACTCTCGGAAGAATCCAAAGCAAGTCCAAGAGCAATACATTTCCTCCCGCATCACGTGCAGCGAAGCTTTCCGCCACAGGTGCTCCGGTCAGCACTGAAAGTGAACTTTGTGAATCCGATAAATTTGCCAGCTCGGACGAGGGCACCGGACAGCTTGGAAATTCAGCCGGACATGTTCACCTGTCAATCAAAACGTCTTCGCGCGCGGTCAACGAACCTGCCGGTCTGTTAGGACACAGCAATGTCCGCTTTCACACCAGACGTGCCAGTGAGCGGAGTCATTATTCATTTAAAAGCTCTGACTCCAAAAGCGAGACCGTGTTTGACCGCTACTTTATCCCACCTCCTGGTCGTCAGCACCTCGCGAGCAAACTGAGGGGAAAAGACATCAACGAATATTCCAGTGGCACGTCCAGTTCCGTCAGCGAACTGGATGATGCTGATAAAGAGGTGTGTAACCTCACTGCGCGCTCCTTCCGGAGTTTGGCTTGCCCTTACTTTGATGCTATAAATTTGAGCAGCTCGAGTGAGTCCTCAGTGTCAGAAAACGGACTGAGTTTTAACAAATGGTCCGCTTTCGTCGACTTGAATTACAGCAATTTGTCACGTGAGGCGCTCAAGAACTCTACGCCTGTTATGGAGGGAAATAAAAGCACAGAATGTACTAAAATAAAAGACGTAGTTCAAACCGATACACCTAGCCCTCAAACTAAAATAGTAAAGCTGAAGAATAATTTGAACTCTCAGCAGGCGACTAAGAAAGTAGAGTTACGAAGCAAACCGGGTGAAACTATCACACTTACTGAAACCTTGAACTTTAACTGTAACGTCGGTGCAGGGATACCTGCGCGCGAGAGGCGCGCAAAACGCGCTCTGAATGCCATCATTTCACGTTCCACAGCTGATGTTATGGGCTCCACGCCGGCCAAGACGGGTTGTGAAGCAGAAAGTCCTTTCAGTGAGACCTCTGAAGATGCCCACAAGAAAGCCATCTTTGCCTCTAGTGTTTTGAAAAATGTTATTTCCAAGAAAATGCAGTTTGAGCAAGAGCGTAAAATGGAAAGAGGTGAAATAAGCGACAGATATCCCGTTTCAGTATGCCCTCACGCTAAGGATTGCAAAGAGACTGTGAAGAGCTTGCAAAGACAGATTTCAGAAACCGCCTCAGCACACTCTCAAGAGGAGCTCGATGAGGCAACAGACCAGCCGCAAGAGAATCCATGTTTCCATGCTGCTGAGTCACCCCGTGACCCAGAAACGACCTCTAAATTAGACTCAAGCGAAGCGCTTAAGACTCCTTTGACCCCCAGTCAAAAGAGTGCTTTTAAAGCCTGGAAAGATGGAGAACAGGAAACACAAGGTGATGAAGAATCTCAGTGCGCACCAGACGAGGAGTCGCCACTGCCAGACACCTCAATTAGACCTGTAATGGAAAGCAGTGAAAGTGTTGAGGGCGAGAGTAGTAAGATGATTAAGATGTCTCACTTGTATGTCCCTAGCTCTCAGCTTATGCCTAAGGAAAAGGAAGCTGCCGGGCTTTCATTACATAATCTGAAAGTGACTGGAGATCTTGCAGAGTCAGATGATGGGGGAGGGTGCCGAAAACTGAGCTCTGACCCGCTCCGTAGCAGTGTCACAGTGTCACAGTGTCAAAAAGCCCCCGAAATCAAAATACGCTTGCAAAGTGTTAAAGAAAACAAAAGCAATCCGTTTAATATCACCAATCTGTTAACACCCAATATCCATCACAACACCAACGCTAAAAAGGCGACAAGCGAATCTAAAAGCCATTTGTTGACCATATCAGACAAAGTGCCGCATTTTATGGTGAGGGATATTAGAGATAGTAAATGTAAGTTCCAGACGCCTTTTCATCAGGTTCGAGACGTGCGCAAATTGGTAAAAAGCTCATATCGGTTTGTAGCGCTAGAAAATTCTTCCTGTTCATCAGGGATGGCATCTACTGCATTTCGGGAGGAGAGCAAACCTGTTAATAGAGGACCTGACAAGAAACCATTTCCTACACCAATGGTAATAAAATGCCAGTCTGTGAACACAAACAATGCCACAAAACACTCCGAGCTTGTTAACACAGGCGAAAATATCAGTGAAACGGAGATTATCACCAAATCTCTCAGAGTGGCCTACTAGAAGTGAAACCTTGCACGCCGCACCCAGAGTGCCGTGCGCTAAGCAACTTGTGATTGAACAACCAGAGTTTAGCTTAAAAATCGACGCTAAAGCGGCAAAACAAAAACCAGAAAAAGCAGCAGAAGGCAGTGAGAAGAAACCTGAGTCGAAGGTTTCGAATCAAATAGCTCTTGAAAAGTTAAAAGCAGCTGTGAAAACTATGGAGCAACTGTACTTTTTTGATAGGAACGAATGGAAACGCAAAACGCAAGCTCCGCGACCAATCACGGACAGTCACGTTCTGTCGCTCATCACGCGAGAGGAGCAAGGAGTCACGACCAAAACGGACTTTGAGAACGAATATGGGAAAGTGGACACTATGCAGCTGCATGTTAAAAAGTCGACCGCGACCTCGGGTTCAGGTGTTGACGAGGATAAAGCATGTATGCCAACAGGTTCTCACAGGCAGGAAGACACGGCGATGTTAGTTACCCAAAGGGCAGACTCTTTCAATGGCAAGTGCGTTTTTAATCTGGGCAGTAACCTCAAAGCACCTCCACGTATAAATACAACAAATGACAGCACTCAGCAAATGTTTTCTAGCAGAAACTACACCCTCTCCACACAATCTCATAAAGCTCCTCTGTCGCTGAAAATCTGTCCTTCTAAATCGAAAAGTGAGGAAGAGCACCACAAAGAGCACCAGCAGACAGATTCTGACAATTACCTAACAATCCCGGTTAAAGCTCACGCTTCCAATTCAAAACCCTCACAAGCATCTCACCCAAAGCCTTCCCATCTGCCCTTGCACCGCTCACCTATTGTAATGGAGTCTTGGCATCCTGATAGTCAGACGGCCACGATATATCACCATGCCATGCCCCTGCCAGGCGTACCTGCTGCTCAACCCCAGCTCCTCTGCCTCACGCCCCCGGTGGACCACACATTGCCTCACATCCAGCGCAAGCTCCTGCTGGACCCCTCCACCGGCCAGTACTACTTAGTGGACACCCCTGTGCCCATGCAGCCAGGCGCCCAGCGCTTTTACCATCCTGAGAGTGGCCAGTACTTGGACATTCCTTTATCACGCACCCCAGTGCCTGTGTCTGTTTCACCGGTCGCCCTCGGTCCTGCGGCAGCCTATCCGCCCACCTACTTGGTCTACCCCTCGACCCTGCTGCCACCCCATCCACACCTGATCCCCCAGTCCCACTCTTCCACCTGCTCGGAGGGTGAGGACACGGTGGAGATGGGCAGCACGTATCTGATCCCGCAGGGCACCACAGTTCCCAGCAGCACCACCAAACCTGTCATCAGTATTACATCACAGCAAGGTGCCCGCATTGTTGCTCCTCCCTCCTTTGACGGCACAACCATGAGCTTTGTGGTGGAGCATTGATAACGGAAGGTAAGCGGCCACTGCATGTCTTTCTGTGTGTGTGTGTGTGCATAATCTAAAAAAATGTGTGAGTGTCTTCAAGTCGAGCAACAAAATATAAATCATGTTGTATTTATTACAAATGTAGCTTTCTCTGAAACTTTCTGAGCTTAATCAATACATGCAATCAATTTGCTGCTGAAAATGAAGGCAATTAAAAATGTTTCAGTTGATAAAATAAATGATTTGCTTTTAAAAATGACGCTTGTGAAACGTTAGTGGAACAAATTTAATTCATAGTTAGAAACTACACCATGGGAATTGATATCCATACATTCACTCTCAGAAAAAAGTATAAAGCGGTCACTGGGGTGGTACCCTTAGGTGCAAAAGCTAAAACCTAAAAAAAAACATATTTTGTACACGTACAGTTTGTATAGTTTGTATTTTTTTGGTCTATGTATAGGTTAACATTTATATACAGTATATTTATAGTCACAATCTGTCAGCTAGTTGTGTATAGGTTTATAGTGTTCTTTTTTACTTCATTGTTGTATGTTTGTATTTATGTAGCACCTTGGTCCTGTGAGGCACGACGTTTCGACTGTATGTACCCACATGTAGTGGAATGACAATAAAGCTCAACTTGACATGACTTGACTTGATATTTGTAGCTTATTTACCCCTAAATGGTACATATCAGTACTTTAAAAGTGCATTTGAGTAGCTAAAGTGTACATATTAGTTGTCCTTCATCCTTTTTTCCCTGAGTGTTTACAGAAAAAAAGGGGGGAACATTTTTTGGACAAAAAACAGGCCAAAGTTATTTGGTTTGCAATTGCTATTGATGCAGTTTTATATTTAGTAGCACTTAATTCATACATTTTCAAGTGTGGTGTAATTTTTTTGTTTTTGAATAAAACAGATTTGGGTCCAACTTTATACTAGCTGTACTTAAATACTATGTACTTGCATCAAAAAAGTACAACGTACTTATTGTGTTCATATTGTATTGCAAAACACTTTTGCTGCTGTAGGTGGGATATGGGTAAGGTTGGACAGGTTTGGTCATACGGGTAGGTTTAAGGGTGAGTTAAAGTGTAAGCGATGGGTAAACAGTGTAATTATAAATGTAATTACAGAAATTGGATGTAATTAAATGCTGTTATTTTTAAATATAAGTACAATCAATGTAAAACATGTATGTACAGAATAAGTGCTGTGTATCAAATTATTCATTTAAATGTAAGTACATAGTAGTTAAGGCCACCTAATATAAAGCGGGACCCGGGTTGTACTGAATCCCAACCACTTGTTTCTCTTCTTACAGTGAAGATTTCTTAATAGTATGAAATATTAACAATATTGAGTATAGGCTATAAAACATACATATGGACAGGCAAAAAAAGAAACAAAACTTATTTTGTGTCTATGATTATCTATGTGGGTTTCGTGGAGCAATATTGTGTGAATGTGAATAAAGTTATTAATTTTACAGTCTGAATGTGCTTGAGCCTGAATATCAATGAAAAGTTGAGACTTGTTAGATAGTTTCATGTGTCCAGGTTTTTGTATTGTATTTGTTTTACGATGTCTGTGTGTGATGTAGCTTCATCAACAGTAGCACATTTGATTACATTTTTCAGTTTGAATTAAAGCAGCTTGACAAATAATAGTGTCAGTAAGCAAAATAAAGGCCATTGTGGCAAGTAAAACACTTTCTTAGATGTTTAGGTAAGATGAATTGTAAAAATGTATGTCTCATACACACAAAAAGTGAATGTCTGTACTTTGCAAATTAAAATATGTATGTATCGTGGTTTTCTAATGATGCACATCAACAAAATCATAGAAATACCAAACACTGGCAACTATTGCTGGCACTTGACAGTATGCATGTGTGAGCTGGAGCGTGTGTATGTGTGTGGAAAGGTCAGTAGGCGAGTAAAATATTTGTTGTGCTGAGGCAGTAGGATGACAGCTGCTGGGGCCGATCAGAGGACCAACAAGCTGCAGCAGGGTCAAACCTTTTTATAGAGAGAGACGGAGTGAGAGGGACATTCATACAGTATGTGAACTTTAGAGATTCTACAGTCTGCTGCAATACTGGCTGCAGCGATGAACGCAATATGGCATATTTAATGCTTGTGATAAAACTAAGACACATTGTCACACAGACTTATTCTAATCTTTTGTTTTCCATTTATGTTATGCTGCATGTGATAGCATTTCAATAGAAAGTGTCATAATACAATTTTCCCCCTTTTTATATTTGTTGCTTCAAATGACTGTTTCTTTCTTTCTTTTTAAACTGGACAACGGTTTTTAAATATGAAAACCCGTCATAGAAATATGGATTATAACTTTTTAAACAATGATAATCTAAACAAAGAGTGAAATAAGCATGAACTCAATATTTATTGTGTGAAAAACAGATTGTCATTTTTTGCACAAATTACAACTTTAATTTCCATCACAGCTAAAAAATGTAAATATTTGCTCTACTGAAAGCAAATATTTACGAGATGAAATTTTTATACGATGTAAAAAATCAAGGTAAATAGATTTTTTTTTAATTGTGTCATTTTTATATTAATCTAAGAAAAGTCTATATATATATATATATATGAAGAGCTCTTTTCCAAAACGCGATAAACGCCAAAAAAAAAATGAGTTCGTCATGCCATTTTGCTGTGTACTGAACCTATTCACTGCTCCATCAATGTTTCATGCCAAATCGCTAGATTTCCTTGTTTAAAATGTACTGCAAGATGCAGTTCTTTTCCAAACCGCTATAAGCGCCGAACCTGTTTTTAGCCTAAATGCGATATATCCTCTCGATCAATCAGAATTCGATCGATGCAATCCAACATGACGACGCTTTGAAGCGTTTGTTTGTGCTCAGTCTTCAAAATGAGTGCTTTAAACTCTAATAACACTTTTGAGACCTACACCTGGGGGTAGAAAACACAGACTGGACAAAGAAAATCACAAAAAATAAAAGGTGTTTAACCGATTGATGCTAGAGGCTGTAGCCTTTGGCGTTCCTTGTTAGAGCACCTGCATCCCGCACCGGAAACCTGGGTTCGAGACCCATTCGGTGTGATGGTGCGGACACCGGGGGGGTTACATCAACACAAGGCTGGTGCGACCGGTTTATAGTATGAGTCCCTGATGTCATATGTTGCATGTTCTCTTTTTTTTAAGACATAAGTAATATTTGTTTTTCTTTTCTAAAAGTCCACAGGGCCAAAATGTGCACAGTTAAAGAAACACCCAAATAAGTAAGTTTAAGTGTCACTATTAGATGAATATAACTAAGCCTTGATATGTATTGTTTCTTTGATTGGTCTGTTTTCTTCTTTTCCTTCTCAGGATGGTCTGTGTCTGTCTGTCGGAGTCGGTCCTCCTCCCACTTCAAACTAAATTCCTCAGACATGTTTCAGTTTCCCACATCTGTCTTCATCTAATTCCTACCCGGTGTTGCCTCCTGATTTGTGACTTTTGCGATGTTGAAAAGCTAAAGATGAAACATTTTAAAGCAGCTTTACAAACTTTGTGCAACATTTGCTATTTATGTAGCCTGTAGAATTTTTGAGGCAACTATATTTTTGTCCATCAGCACTGCAGTTAAGGGAAATGTTTTTTGTTCTAGTTTTCATTTTGTTGTATAAAGTGTTTGTATTTGTACATTTTTATGGACTCTTTTTATCTACCTGTAGGTAGCAAGTTCTGATTGAGTAAAGCATGGCTTGTGTGAAAGAGAGAAATAGAGAAAGAGAAGCATTTTGTGTGGTGCCCATGTTGTGTGTGTGAGAGAGACAGAGTAAATGTGTTTCCTCTCACTGTGATGATTGTTATTATAGTGACGGACGGATCATTGGGGAGTACTGTATAGTGACAGTGAATAATAATAATATTGCTTGAACTGAAAATACTTGTACATTTAAAAAGTGTCTCAATCTTTATGTTGCCAATTACCTCAGTTTGCCTCCACAGTATTATACTCCTTCTACTTTTGTTCTGTTTTACCCCTTCTTTTCCATCATCTGTCCTCCCTGTTCATTTTTATTTCTTTTTGTTACATTGATCATATTAAAGGTATATGGATCTGCAGGCCAATCTATGTACCAATTTTAGAAGGAATGCTTTGTTATTTTTGTCAGTGTTAAAAATGCTTATTATAAAAGTGATATTCAAATTAATTCCGTAAAGATATCATTTGGTTAAAATGTCATATAGTCAAAAAATAACCAATACCTGATGAGAGTTGCTACTTAAAAATATGATTTCAAAATATGAAAAACAGATTAAACATAATTAATAATAATGTATTGTATTAGATGCATATTCTATGATTAAATCACAACACAAATTAATATTCTATGCTTAATAATAAATTATAACACTTTTTGATACTCATTATGGTACTTATTTATGATATATGAACTTGGTATGCTGAATATGGGTATTTTGAAACAGATTTTATGAATGTGAGTAAATCAATATTAAATGAAGGTTCTGTAAGTTTAGTAAATGTCATATAATGATAAAACCACCAATATATATTGTTCCATCATGAGAGTTGCTATCCAAATATGACCCAGCAGAGGGGAAAAACAACAACAAAAATAGGTTTTATTTGACTTACTCGTTATGGTTCTTATTCATGATACATAAATACAGTACTTGGTGTGCTAAAGATTTTTCAGAGTATTTTGAACGAGTAATGTGGGTACAAATAAAACATCCGATTGTATAAGTTGTATAAGTATAAATCAAGTAGCCTCCTTAACTCACATTAAAACGCATTCAGTGGAAACATGCACGTCATTGCACTATTAAAATCACTTATACGTCTAGTTCAGTGATGTTAATAGTACACGAGTAACATTGAAGGAATCTATTGGCCCACTCAGCTGCCTTTTGTAAGGGCTGTTATAAAGTAAAAAATCACCTAGTCTTTGAATGTTCAATTATAGGTTGAGGATTGCATGTTGAAGCGGTTAAATGGTGTTATTTCATTATTTTGGTTGGTTTGCACTGTACACACAAAACAAATACATGACAGCCGTATAGAATTAGAATAGACAGTTTGCTATTATATATAGCCTGGTAAAAATGTTTTGTCTGGTAACTTAAAATGTATTAATAATATAGTAACATCTAACTGATTAAAAAATATATATATATACACACATATATTGATATATATTGATATGTAAGGTAACACTAATGTAAATTATAGAAAGCTACAGGCTATGTAAATGTCATGAAACATGAAATACATTCTGAAATTCTGATTTAAGCAAAATTTTAGACTACAAAGCAATTAACAAGAATTCAACCACAAGCTCATTGTCTGTGACACAGGACAACAAAACCAGTCAGACAGTTGACTACTAGTTTTACAAAGCAAACATTATTTTATCATTATAACATCAAAATTACCACATGGAAGAGAAATCATTATGATATTAAAGAAAAATTGTTTTTCCACAATACAAGTATCGGAAAGCGATACAAGAAAAAAAATTCAACAAGCTTTACTTATCAGTCAGAATACTGTAGCAAAATGGTACAAACATTTAAAAAAAATGGAACTGGAACCATCTCACAGAGACGCACAGAAGCCCACGGAATTTTTCTTCCATCGTCAGGCCTCCTTAGTAAAAGGGTTGTAAGAAAATCGACATGCAAGTTCACTGCAGTTATCTAAAGAAGTAGAAAGCCAAACCTGGCGTGACTATTTTGTAGTCACATACGGCGCACCTACAGAGTATAACAAGCATTGGGTGTTCTCTGCAAACCCATCCTAGCCCAGGCACACACACTTGGAGCAGTGAGATTTTGCATGTTTTAATGCTGACAAGATGAAGACTACTGGGCTATACTCTGGAGTGATGAGACCAAGATAAATGTTTCAACTGTGTTTACAAACTGTATAGGGTCGTTTGACCTGATGCCAGCGTGCTAGGTACGTTTTCCGTGAGCTCCTGAAACCTCACCCGCCAGAGGCATTAGCTCGAGCTGACAGTTTGTGCGTTTGTTTACGCGGTCGCCATGGCAGCAGCGCCACTGACAGACACGCGCGCTCAGCTGCTGTTCGCCGCGCGATAGGAATGTCCACGAGAGCTCAGTTGCTGTTTTTTTTCTTCAGTTGCCAGCCGCCACCAAGCGGAACTCCAACTATTGCGTTCGTAAGTACGTTTTTGTAAAAAAGCGCTTGTTATTTACACACGTTTCAGCATTTCATTATAAATGAAAAGCAGATGAAATCAGAATGGAAGTTTTTAGTTGATGTCTATTTCTGAGGGCATTTAAAAGCTAAAGTGCCCTTTTAAAATGACGTATTTTAACATCTAATTACTAATTACTGTAGTGACTTTACATGGTTTTGGCCTATAAAACACTCTCAAACAGCAGGTCAAAGAACATGGGTCAAAGGACAATGCCAGCATGGCATTTTCCTGTATTATGAGGATACAGTACATAAAAGTATTATTTATGTTACACACCAGAGGCCTGTAGTAGCTGAGGCCTGATTTCCTTTTGCAAGAGGAAATGCATCAATACAGGAAAAATAGAGAACATTTCAGATTTTACTTTTAAAACGTTATACTTGTTCTATGTTAACTGTACAATAAATAAGTAAATATGCATGCCATGCAACATGCGTCTTCATTACGTTAACTCATCAAATTAGTTTTAACAAATTAACAACCAAATTGAACCAATATGAGATTCAACTCACAAGTTTTTTTAAAGTCTGTTTAATATATTTAAGTTGAATTGGCTTATAGCCGGTATAGCCAATTTGATTATACAAAAAAATTTATGGCAGCAACTGAACTTAAGTAGATGGATTATTATTGTTGTTTATGTTATTCTCAGGACTATTAAATAGAAGAAACAACTTTCATTTTCCAAAAACCTTACAAGGTGTATTATTGTGTATATTTAATTTGTTTTAATTTAGATTTTTTTCAAAACAATGTTTTACGTAAATTTATTTTATAAATATATTTTGAACGAAGATATGCTCACAAAGGGTTAAACAAGTTAAATAGTTTGCATTTATCCTTATTTTAGCTTACTAAAACTCAGTATCAATTAAAATGATAGCCACATTTTAATAGATAAAGATATATTCTATATTATTAAAAGTTACACTTTCAATGATTTTTAAACCAGAAAAAATCCAAAAAAGACAAAACTTTATTCAAGGTTGATTATCTTCCCATGTACAAGACTGCCATAAATATCCTCAAGAATGTAAACATCTGGTGTAATCATGGAAAGCAGACAGCATGAACTGCCTGTGGAGGGATGAAGTGTGTCAGAAAGCCCTCTGATTAAATAAATAACACAGTAGCACCTCAAATACACAGTCCTGTTATAACGCTATAGGGCCAATTGTTATCATTCATAAATATTTCACTTGTTTTTGGGTCGAATGTTTCTGTCACATGACGAGAGTGCCATTGGTTATCCTGACAACATTTTTTTACATTCCTATAATTTATAAAAATGGACAAAAATATAAATGGAATTTGTGTTCATTCATAAATTGAGAAAACAGGGCTGGAAACATAAGGACTCGTATAGTGCACTCTTAAAAATAAAGGGTCTTTGTTGACATTCATGGTTCTATCAAGAAACTTTAACATCCATGGAACCTTTTTATTCAACTTTATAGTGGAAAAAAACCTTTAGAGTTTAGATCATTAAAATGTTCTTCACACTAAGATAAAAAAAAAGTTTTACTGAAATTTTCTTTTGGGAAACCCAAAATGGGTTAGGGTTGAAATAAAAATTAGCTTTTATTTTTAAGAGTGCACAACCCATCACATGCCTGACTGACTCAAGGTTTCAGCACATACAGCCAAAGCATCAATTGCAGCCCCGGCTTGTCTACCAGGCCTGTTCAAAGACTTTCTTGCACATGTTGGAGTTCTCCTGGTGTAGAGGAAATTCTGAGCCCGGCACCAGCTGATCTCTGCTTCTCTTTGAGGAGAATGTCTGTCCTGAGGGCAGTTTCTCCTGCTTGGACACAGTCTCTCTAGAGCACACCAGATGCAAAAACAGGTTAGTTTTGTTCATCTGACACATTTTTTTAAATAGTACAACCCATTCTCTAGCCCTCAAATCTGACTGATGGATACCTGAAGGGGAAAGTGGTTTTGTCCATCTGCATGCAGACGAGGAAGGGGTACTCCGAGAACTGCACAGTGGTCATGAAGTCCAGGGTGGCCTCTGTCTCAAAACCTACTTCCACTCCAGCGCTTACGAAGTCTGTATCCACTGTCACATTACCGATGACGACCAACGCTCCCCTGCACACAATGGCAAGGATGAGCTTAAAAAGTGGGCTAAAAAAACTCGGTGAGCACACAGTAAATCTACAGTTATTATAAGAATCATTTTTAAATTTAGTGTTTTACTTCAGTGTTCTAAAAGCTTTCGAGAACAGCAATGCATCTCTGTGCAGATGTTCTATTTTTATTAATTCATTTATTTCGATTATTTAGAAGAAGAGTAGATGAGTAAATTTTTTTAATGTGATAATTAAATTAAATGAAAATGAGAAATGTTGCATTGACAACTAACAGAAAATAAGTGTAAGTTAAATGACAAAGATTACTAAAACTGGAGCTAAATATTTTTTTTTGTTGAAAAGACAAAATAAGACAGAAACAATGACAAGAAATTTAAATATAAAAAAAGACCTAATATTAATAACCAATAGTATTTCATATCAAAATAACGCTGATTACGTTATTCGATGAATTTCTGCCATTTTTGTTACAATTTGTTAACCCCAAGAGTGGAGTTGTTTTTCTTTGGATGCACTGATAACTTGATTCTAATTTTTTAGCTTTATTTTTTTAGCTTTTTTTATATCAAGTTGTTTTCACCCATTCTTCCTACAACACATGCTCCAGAGAACAGCTTCAGATAGAGATTTACTGCCATAGACTCTTTCTCGGAGGCTCTGCTGAGTCAGTTTTGGTGTTTAGGCTCACATATCACATGAGACTCTCTGGCTCCATGCTTTCAACCTCCACCTTAAATGATCTATTCAGCATGGCTGTCCGTGATGAGTGGGCTGAGTAGAGGCATGCTAATCTTGTGCGCCCGAGAGAGCTGTGGTTTATTTCGTTTCTAAACATATCCCACTTGTGTCTGACTATGTGCGTCTGTGTGCGTAACTATCTTTCTATCGGTTTTCCCCGCTTCTGTGTGCCCGCACGCACATGTGTTTACGTATTAGCTTGTCTGTCTGTCAATGAGTCTCTGCTTGTCTTCTTGTGTGTGTGTGTGTGTGTGTGTGTTTTCAGAGAAGGTAAAGCCTGCTGCCCTGATCCATACACCTGCCCCTGCCTATCCTGAGGGCTGGCAGATGTAGAAAACAAGATGCCACCCAGAAATACCCATCATCAAACAAAGAACAGCAAGCCCCCCATGCTAAAAGTAAGGTATATATATATATATATATTCCCTCGTTTCAAAGTTTTATAACGTATACTGTCTGTAATGCTTCAAATGTAAAGATCTGAAATCTCGCCCTGAGAGGATTCGGTTTCTCACAATCGATATCATAACCTAATTTTACCCTCAACATCTGATCTTTTACTCAAACCACAGCATCTTTCCATTGCCCTCATTTCCCACCTGTCTCATTTTAGCCAAGTTGCCATTGCTTGCATCTACAAACTAATAGTAAGCAAGCAGGTGCAGTTGTGGCTAAAGATGTGGATTAGCATCGAATCTCTCTGAAGGATTAATGATGTTATAATAAGATGCAATGGCATCGTATTTACTGTCATTTGGAAAACCTAGTGAAGAAAAACATCTGGCAATGGTTTCTACATAAGCAATTTAAGTCGACGATTTGAACAAATCCACCATTGCATCCAAAGCAACCAAGGGTGAAATGCCTTCCATTAGGACTTCATGGGCTGTCGTTTTAAATGACAGCTTCTATATCTGAATGCACGGCATCATCCCCATATAAGGAGTTTTAAAAGATCTACCTGTTGTTGACGCTCGTCTTAGACTCTCTGTACCACAAGCTGAACTCCATCCCTCCAGAGATATCGATGGCCAGACCACCTTGGAACTCAGCACTGGCTCTTAGACCAGACTGTAGAGGAATCATCTTCAAAGAAAGCGAGAGAGCAAGATTTGTTTTTAATGCATCAAAAAGAAAATACACTCTATGGACAAAAATATTGGGACACCCCCTTCTAATGAACAGGTTTGACTTCTTTAGCAATGTGTACAAATCTTAATGTTTAAGCATATTATATTCTTGGGAATTGTGTATTTTGAGTTTTTGGCTCAAGGTCTGCATTAATTCACACCTGAGGTGTTCAGTTGGGATTAGGAATTTGCTGTCTGCAGACTAGTCAAGTTCTTCCACACGGACTCAGTTAATAATTTATCTTTGATCCTTGCCTTATGTTAGAATAGAAAAGGGTCCTGTCCAACCTGTTACTATAAAATTAGAAGCACACAATTCCCTTGAATATCATTAAATGCTTAAACATTAAGATTTGTACTCATGGAAATTACTAAAGTAGTCAAACCTTTCATTAAAAGCGGGTGTCCCAATACTTGTCTAGATAGTGTATTTACATTTTAAGTTTTTTTAAATGGTAATATATTTTAACATTATACACAGAGTTCAAATGTTTGAGGTTTTTGAATAATTTAAAAGTCTCTTATGCATCCCAAGGCTGAATGTTTTATGTGAAAACATTAATATTGTGAAATATTATTATAATTTAAAACAACTGTTTTCTATTTGAACATATTTATAAATGTTATTTATTCCTCTGATGAAAAAGTTTAATTTTCAGCATAATTACTTTAGTCTTCAGTGTCACATCATCCTTCAGAAATCTTACTATTTATGCTGATTTGCTGCTCAAGAAAAAAATCCTATTACCAATGTTAAAAATGAGTTGTGCTGCTTAATATGATATTTTTCAGGTTTATTTGATGAATAGAATGTTCAAGAGAACAGCATTTATTTGAAATTATAGCCATGTTATTTCCATGTAATATGAAGAATAATATATAAAGGGAACAAATTGAATAATACAATATAGATATATAAGTGTGAGGTGAATGTCATACCTGTGAGTGGTCTGTCAGCAGAATAAGGCCCTTCACAACATTGATTGGATCTCCAGACATGGAGAACATCTTGGACATCAGGTCACTGTAGCCCTTGAAGAAGGTCACTGGCCGGAGCTGCACATCGAACAGCAGAGCAGACATTCCAGCAAAAGACTCCAGTTCTTCTTCTCCTTCATCCGGCGTGGCTGCAATTAGAGACTCTAGACCCTGTGCTTCAATTGTCACCTGAAATACAGCAAGACAGACATGAAGAACTGTGAATGTCAGGACACAAATGCATGTTTATGGAATATGCTGTACAACACTGTTGTGGTAATGACGACGGTACCTGAAGGCCATGAAGGAGGGCATCGTTGCTCTGACCATAAATGTTCATGTTGCTTCTCCTCAATACACCAGAGCCAGAGTACAGGATGTCCAAATTGTAGGTGCAAGTGACATCAGCAGTTCCTGTTTAAAGATAGAAAATTCAGAGACTGCTACAAGACACACTTTATTGTTCTACAAAAAAATGTCTAGGAGTCAAAGTGGCTGCTTATTGGCGTAAGTCTCAGAGATATTGTGGTATACAGTACTGTTCAAAAGTAGTTTATCTTTTTATTATTCAGCAAAATGACAGTAAAGACATTTATAATGTTATAAAATATTCTTATTTTAGTTAATGCTGTTCTTTTGGACTTTCAGTTCATCAAAGAATCCTGAAGTATCACAATTTTCACAAAAATATTAAGCAGCTTAACAATGATAATAATAAGTATCTAATATTTCTTGAGCAGCAAATCAGCATATTAAATTATTTCTGAAGAATAATGTGACACTGAAGATTGGATTAATGATGCTGAACATTCAGCTTTGTGATCACAGGAATACATTACATTTGAAAATATATTAAAATAGAAAACAGTTATTTTAAATTGTACTTATATTTCACAATATTACGGTTTTTACTGTACTTTTGATCAAATACATGCAGCCTTGGTGAGCATAAGAGACTTCATTCAAAATACTACAAGTCTAGAAATATTACTGATCCCAAACATATGAATGTATATCATATATTATGTTATTATATTAGTGTATATTATAATGTTTAGATATTCATTTAACTGAGTTATTTATATAATGTTGGCTGGTTTATCATAAACCAGGCAACAATTGCTTAGAAAAACATAAAACTTTCCTTTCTTTTTTTATAATGTTTTATTATAATCTGTATCAGGCAGCATTATATAAAAATAATAGTGCCATAGGTTTAAGTTTAAAGGGCAGGAGTGGACATGAGCTCACTTACGTGCCATGAAGCCTGAAAAAGCAGAGGATGACCCAGTCTTAGAGAATCTGTCATAGTTGTGGGAAACCATGTCCTTCATCACTTGTTGTACCAATTTACTGTAAACCAGACACATGACTTCTATCACACAAGTGGCACACAGATAATCATTAAGAAGAAAACATTTGTTTATTTAGAGTCTAGAGAATATGATTAGTAAATGTGAGACCCACCAGGCTGGCATCTCAAAGCGCAATATGTCCTGGACTTTAGACAGCATGTATTTGTTCATCTCATGTGGCAGGTGTCCAATGGAGAGTAGAAGATTCTTCACTTCCATATAGGACGGACTAGTGCTCATAATCACATCAGCTGCCGCAGCACGGACGTTCTTCTCATAAATACGCTTGTTCTGATGGTATATGCGGTTCAGCATCTTTTTCACCTGTGGAAATAGTGTTAAATGTTTTGAAAAGTAGCTGAAGAGTTGTTTTTTGTGCCCCTCTAGGTGATGAGGGTATATATACCTCTGGTTTTGATCAGCTGAGGGTCGTATCTCTGCAGCGCTGTAATGGCAATGGTGCTAAATGCTCCCACCTCAGACTCTGCATATTTGGCTAAAACAGGAATACTCTCTGGCAGAAGAGCGTTCTTCAATGCTAGCAGGTACATCTGAACTTCGGACTCCACCTGAGTGCTGTCAGGCCCTGCCAGCAGCATCTCTTTCACCTTAAGCACTGTCTACACGTCAAACACAGAAGAAACATAGGCAGCTTGAATTACTAACTCAGTTTGATTCAATTTAAAGGGATTGTTCAGCCAAAAATGAAAATTCTGTCATCATTTACTCTCCCTCAAGCTCTATCATGACAACTCTCTGAGAGTTTAGCAACAATGTTAATGTGTTGTGGTGGCCTTGGCGGAATAGATCTGCTACGCTGCTGCTGCGGCAGAGCAACATCCACAACATGATGCTGTGAGCATGTATGACTTCTGCACATATAAAATATATGAAATAACCGACACATATAGCATTCATGAATCACACCATAGCAGATCTATTCTATACAGGTGGAACTGGGGGAGGTGGAGGGATTCTGAAGTGCGGTTACAGCAAGCACTTGTCAAGTATTTGAATGTTGACCAGCAAGATCATTGGCTGCTGATACAAAAAGAACCAATCAGCCGTGGCATGTGATGATGTCATTATGTTAGATTAAGTTAACCTATCGGACTGCGCCATCTAGAGTTTCATGACAGAACTTTGGATTTGCTCCAAACCTGTATGAGTTTGTTTGTTCTGTTAAACACAAAAGAAGATATTTTGAAGAATGCATGTAACCAAACAGTTGATGTCCCCAATCCAATTATTTGTTTTTTTGTTATACTGAAGTCAGTGTGGACCATTAACTGTTTGGTTACCAATTTTTTTTAATATCATGAAATAAATGCATACAGATTTGGAACAAGTAAATGATAGAATTTTAGTATGAGCCATCTCTTGAATGTAGCAGTTTGGATATTAAATATATGATTCATATGTAAACATTTCTAAGTACAGAAATTAATACCAATATTAACCCAATGTGTGGGGACTTACCGGTAGTTCACATGCTCTTTTCAGACAGAGTTTCCTTAGCAAAGCTCCCATGATAATCACAATTGACTCTTTGATTTCCGTACTACCAATCTTTCCTTGAGACAAATCCTGTGGTGGAATAAGTCACATAAATTAAAATAATAAAATAAAATTATGAAAATATAAACATATTTGAAGGGGAAATGTGTAATTTCTGCACCACTAATATCACCATTGTGTGTGTGTGTGTGTGTGTGTGTACACCCATATATACACCAATATATATCAAATACCCTCTTACTACCACAGTACATCTTTGTAAAATTACATTTATAGTGGGGAGGCTCTAAGTACATGTGTGATTGCAGTTCTCTTACCAGCAGGGACTGCAGCATGGTCACTGTGGGGTGAGAGGAAAAGCCACATGCATACAGGAAGCGCTCCTGCAGAACTAAACCTTCCTTCTTGCTGAAGTCCAGGAACTCCAGAATGGCTGAGAGAGAAGATGGAGTCTGAGCTGATGTTATTGCATCCACCAGCTGAGGCCTGGAAAGACAATGCAACAATGTAAACTGCAAGTCTTAAGGCTGCGTTTATTGTTGGTGAAAACAGTTGTAATACTTAATATTTTTTGTGGAAACTGTAATACATGCCTGTCAGGATTCTTTGATGAATAGAAAGTTTAAAAGAACAGCAAAACTGGGGTTACAGTCAAACACAACATTTCAATGGGAAATCTGATTCATTTTAGAGAATCAGTTTGTTTATTCAATGTTCAAAAAAAGCAAGTGAGTTTGAGTCTTTGCAGAGAAGTCTTAAATATCATCCGTGTAGTTGCCTATACTTTTTTGTTAGCAGCCTGAAGTGTAACTAGCTACTGCAGCTAATTAAAGCTAAAGAGTAGCTTGACTCTAATAATGTATACAACTGAGAAATAAGGAAGCACAATGAGGAGTTTGGTCTTACAGTACAGTCTTGCTGCAGTTGCGCAGGACAGTCATGATCTCTGACTTGCTGGCTTTGCGCAGGCTGTGTAAGAGTGCGAGGAAGCTCCTTGGGGCTTCTGCTTTAAAGAGTGATTCTGGCTCCAGCTGAGGTCTCACTGCTTTCCATGTGTCCATTAGCTATTGTACAACAAAACAATGCAATATACAATTGGTATAAACACATGCTTAAAAACATTTCACAAACTTTTATAGGGTGATAAAAATATTAATGCTTAATGTAGTGATACATGAAGTTTCTTTGTAACTATTTGTGAAATGTACTAATAAGTAAAGCATAATAACTCACATTGGGGCATCCCTTGCATTTGTTTTTAACTTTCTCCACCATGACTCCAACAGACATGAGTTTGTCATCCAGAGACTTCACCACACTTGCGGCATCTTTACCCGCTACTTCTGTTGGGCCGACCTCAATCTTTTTAAGTGTCAACGACTGCCTGTTGGAAATGAGAAGATACATTAATTTCATTCATTAGCTAATTGAATTTAGTGATTTGTTTTGACATTTCTATGGTACCTGGACAGGACTTTTGCTGCAGCTTTATGACGAGCATTGATGGACAGAATGTGTGTTTCCTCGACATCAGCAGACTTAATGATGCCATTCTCCAGAGTGATTACTGTTTCAGAAGCAGACTTCCCACTGACGCCCAACACCTGAAGGAGAGGAGAGGGAAGGTCAATAAAAAGTGCCAGGAATTGTGTATAAATGCATGGAGGTAAGATGAGAAAATTAGTTATTGTCTTACTGGGCTGTGTGTAGTGAATCCCATCTCTTGTGTTTTGCAAGTATCCAAGTGTTTTGTACGGATCACCTGATCTTTGGTAGCTTTGTACTCAACTAAGCATTTCCCCGACGCATCAGCCTGTAGATTACAGAGAGAGTATTTCAACTTAGAAAAACGTACATTCTTCAAAACACTTCAATGGAGAATTGTAATAGTCTTTACCTCTGACATCTTCCCGGACTTTAGCTGCATCATTAGCATACTGGCCACACCCCTCTTCAAGTTTTTGATGGTAGCAGGCTCCGCCTTATGGGCATACAGGCTTCTGATCTAAGTAAAATCACTCAAAAAGTCAAATCACTGGAATATATAAAAAATGTCAAAACTAAAATGGATATGAGACACACTTTTATGATACATAATGAAATGTTTATTACCTTGCCATTCTTCCACAGCACCATGAAGGTCCTCTGAAGTGCCTCAAGCCTGACTTTACCCAGAATGCTTTCTGCTGAGCTGCCATAGAAGATGTTGTTTTTGCGGGAGTGTTTTCCAGCGCTTTCAACTTGAACATTTGAAATCTGAGAACAAGACAGGAGAAGGTGATTTGCACAAGGATTATCACTGTTAACTAAAACTATATTTATATAAAAAATATTTTGGTCACACTTTATATTAGGTGGCCTTAACTACTATGTACTTACATCAAAATGGTGTTCATATTGTATTGCAAAACACTTTTGCTGCTATTGAGGTGGGATATGGGTAAGGTTGGACAGGTTTGGTCATACGGGTAGGTTAAAGGGTGGGTTAAGGTGTAAGGGATGGGTATACGTAAGTATAACTTACATTTTTTTATACAGTATATAATTTTATAATTACTTCTATCATCTATGAATGTGTGCTTCCAGTGTACTGCCCCTGCAATGCATTTGTGGTAATGTTAACTTTAATATACTTGTATTAACTTGTATGCTATGTTTATAAGTATGTTTATAATTTCACATTTGTCAAGAAGAAGCTGTAATTTAACAACTTGTTTCATTTTTAAAGATTTTGAATGATACAGTTTCCTGATAAAAGTGTATGCAATCAAATAAATAAATACAAAAGCTCTGTAGTTCTCCCCTTTACCTGCAATCGAAGTAGCTGTTCGTCCTGGATCTCTGGGTTCCTCCAGACCAGGCTGATGTCCACATCACTGCTAATCCTGAATCCAGTGTTCCCTCTAGTGGATCCCGTCGGCCTGTTCAGCCCGACCTCAGCGCTGTAGCTATATCTGTAGAGTTTGTCATTATCCAGCCGAGGCCCAGCACCCGCACCTGACAAAACACAAAGATGTCATGCTGTGACACATTCTTGATCTCCGGCCGACTTTCAGTCAGTGGCACACAGATGGACAAGGGAGGAATGTGAAATTAGAGAGGCATGAAGTGGATTGAACATCTAAAATCACACAGACTTAAACCCAGTAATGGAGCTGTATCTCTACCTGAAATCTGAATTAAATCCACTGTTTTTACAGGATTTACATCCACAAGAAATCATTTGTTCAAGAGAAAGCTTCAGGAAAAAGAAAGCACCCCAGAGGAAGCCCTAGCCTTTCATTGAAGGTACAGAAGGAAAAGGAATGTAGTCCTATCTAATAGTAGGTGGGTCTCAGATAACAGTGTACTATGAGCTATTAATCCTCTGTAATCATAAATATATGTTACACAACTCAATATGTTACACTACTCATTATGTGACACAACTAATTTGTCTTAAAAGTTTTAAACAAATCAGAATCATTCAAGGTAACGTTTGTGCGAATCAAGATCATTTTGTGATGTTAGGGGCAAAACACTGAACAAACCAAAAATAAAAAATCCACATTGCAATTTAATGCTCTGCTCTGAATTTGTGGTTCTAGGATTGTTGATTTATAAAGTGATTGATAAACACTTTATCTGCAAAACAAGAGCTGCCAGCACAGTTCAGTCTTGTCCTGAAACCACTGACGTGTCACTCAGATTGCATCACATCTGATACAGAGATTATGCCCTGATTTTACCCTTCTAAAACTGTTTTCATTTTTTTTTTTTTTTTACATACAATAAAAAATATGAAAAGAATAAAATACACATATACTTCAGTTATGATACTAATACTAAATAAACACACTGATTATTGTACTTGCAATGATTAGATTAATCTGGGCACCGAATGAATGAAAGGTGTGAGTAACCAGATTATTAAATGCTTTCAAAATGACTACACTAGAGTCCTCAATGAACAGCATAAACACTTACATTAATGAAATGTTAAAATGTGTTAATCTGAAAATTTGAGAACATTTGCCAGTTTGAACCAACAAGCAAACACACAGCCTCAGTTTTTTACCATTACCTTTATGTCTTCAGACTTTTAAAAAATGACTTACCAAGGGACGAGGTACTTAAAAAGGAGGTGACACATAGTAAAAGTCCAGCAAGCCGCAGCATGGTTAGCTCGCTGTGTGCTGTGCGCGCGCGTTAAAGGTCTGCGGGCCAGAGAAAGGATGGCTGCCGGATCCTTCAGCTTTCTCTCTCTCGCTCTGTTTATCTGGATTTGAGGTTCAGACTCCAAACTCCACGCTCCGGTACTAAGTACGAGATAACGGCTAATAATTAACCGGCAGAGCTCGGCGAGATTTGGTGATTGAACGCTCCTCAGAGACGGGGTTGGATTTTTATAGAAGGTCGACATGATAGAATCCTTCCGAGGGCAATACAGGGAGGGAGTATCTGTCCTTAACGATCAAACGAGATTACTGCATCCTTCATGACAGGATTAGCGAATTGATTTTGTTTTACTCAACAACTTTATATTATATTTATTATATCCTATTATAGAAAGAAATAAGGAGGTCGCAGTTAAAACGTCTTTGAAAATGACACAATGTAGTGTTTGTATTCATGTTTCAGGCTTTTGTGAAAAACGTTTAGGCCTATGTATTTTTTTTTCTCAATTTTTTTTGCTGCATTAAACTTTTTGAATTTGAAGAATCTGCAGGACATGGAGGATAAATTATATTAACTTTCAGAACAAACAAGGGATTCAGATGAAACATTCAAGTATCTTCTGTTGCTTCCAAGTAACACAGTTTTAAGAATCAAGGGTTCAAACTTTTGTAAATCTATTCTTTGTCTTGTGTACTACATTTAAACATCGTTTACTTAAAATATTGTACTCAGGACAGTGCTAAATAAAAACAACATGCATTTGGATGATCTCTCTTATTTTGTTAAAATGATTCACTTTTTCACAGATTCTGCCAGGGGTTCCCAAACTTTCGCATGCCACTATATATATGTATATATGGAAAATTCAAAGTAAAACACCTGAAAAAATCAATACAGAATATATATATCAGTTATTTTAGTGTCACTGAGATAATAGCCAATCTTTTTAACAACTTCACTGAGACTCATGTCTGGACAACCAATAAGAAACGATAGTGGATCAATTATGTGGATGATGTGGTCGATGATCTTTGATGCATGACCTGATTGCACGTGTGCGTAATCATTTATACACAGCGATATGAACCTGTAAGAGAGTCATTTTCATTTTACTGTGGTACCTTTCACCCAGAATGCAGCTGTATTATCTCATCCCATTCAGTATCACATAATCACATATCCTTTTATGTCATGTACTATACTAATAGAAGAACAATTCATTATGCAGTACATACGGCCTCTAAACTAAGAGTGATAGTTTAGGTCTTCTGCTCATCAGGCAAACACTGACTCCTGAAGACAAGAGCTTCTGATTGAATCAGCTGTGATTACAAAGCCATGCTGTTGATACAGCTTATCTTCCTTTTTCCTCATAAAGAACCCACTGAGAGGAAGTGATCATATTACTACTGAGTAATAGCTCATCAGGCGTTTAACTACTCAATAATGAATGTTCAGCACTTAAGGATGTTTTACACAAACATTGATTCAACATTATACTGTAAATGTTCTGGAATTGAGTTATTTTGCAAAATGTGTCTGAATTTATAACTGAATATCGTCATACGTAGAACATCTTGAATAATTGTAAAATGGCTCTAAAAATGTGATGAAATTATTTCATTTATAAATAAGTAATGATCTTAAATTATAAAATTAGCTATAGTTAATTAAATGAAATATCATATATATATAATTCTATAATATTAAACAATAAATTATATATTGAGATATTTATCATGAAAATAAAGAACTAGAAATAATATATTGCTTGTTTGTTATCTTTCTGTTGAAAGATCACCACCTTTTGGCTTTACTTGTGAATCACAGTGTGCTGGAAAGCTCATTCAAACACCATTGAGCTAAGGTAGCATGGTTTCTCATTTAAGAATAGGAATTATTAAGTAGAGAGTCGCACTCGTAATCTAAAGGTTGCGACTTCGAGTCTCGGGCCAGCAGGAATTTGGGGGGGGGGGGAATGTCCAGCGCTCTCTCACCTACAATACCACGACTGAGATGAGACCCTTCAGTTATTAAATTATTAATGTTCAAATTTCAAATCATATTGAAGCATTGCTGTATCTCATTTGAGTGGTTTATTGTCACTATAAACCTTTTTTAATTTAATACAATGTCAATTCATTAAATCCCCCTGCACTGATCTGTTTCAGCCTGTAGATGGAGACATCTTCTTTTTCCATTTAACAAAATATACATGTATATTATTTCAAGTTTTTGACAAGTAGTTTTATTTATTTTAACCAGTTATTATTATTATTATTATATTATTGTTTTCTGTTGGTGGTGTTGTTGTCAGTGGACAAAATCCATTAAATTCACCTATATTCATAGCCTACATTCAAATGAATAATAATGGACAAATTTAAATCAAATAATATATCACACACCATATTACAGATATTAAGAGGGATAACATCATGTTGCTCATTATAAGGATATTGGTCTTACAAACATTCCCATTCTCAAGTTACTGTTTAGTTTAGGATAGGGAAGTAAACACCTGATGCCAAATTGTCTTATCTTATGTGAGGTGTGCTTTGAGAGGCGGGAATCTGTGTGTGTGTTGTGTGTGTGTGTGTGTGTGTGTGTGTGTGTTCAAGTGTTGGAATTCCCACACTTCATTGCCATCATATAAAGTCATGTGAGCACTGCAGAGCTCATTCTGAGTCAGTATGTCTATACGAGTGCTTCTGTTCGGCCTGTTTCTGCTGCTCACTTCAGGTACAGTAAACATACCAAACCTATACACTGATGAGTGTTCATTAATATTAACCACTTCATGTCTTTGTGTGTAAACACCTAAAGCTTGAGGTGTGTAAAACAGATTTAACATCTTAACTGTTATTCTGTGTACAGTAAAAATTACGTAAGAGCTTTTTAAAAACAAGTAACAGGTTTAACCTCTTCTATCATAATTATATATCTAAAAGAGTTCACTTTTGTTTAAGGGGCACAAGGAAAAACTGGCTCATCCAGAAAGGTAAGGAGGAATTTTTGTTCTCAGTGAATGATTAACTAGTGTGCTTTTTGTTTTTGTTGGTTTATTTAATATTTAGAGGTTAAGATGATCGTTATGCAATGGCACATATGAGTGTATGTGTGTGTTATGTAGCCCGTGTGTGCTGAGATGGCCGAGATCCACGCGTGTCCCATGAACTTCGCACCTGTGTGCGGCAGCGACGGGAACAGCTACGCCAACGAGTGCTCGCTGTGTGTGGAAAGACTGTAGGTCACATACACGTACACACAGACAGCTGGAGTACAGTCATTATTTTGTGTTTATGACATTATAGCATTTGTGTGTCTTTTTCAGGAAAACCAAATCTGACATTTTAATCACACGAGATGGCGACTGCTGAGCTCCTGCACGACACACAGGATCGTTAAGATCTGTGGCCAAATTAAAGCATCTGAAACGAACATCTGTGTTGCTTTTCTTCAGCACTCAATGTCACAAAAGTCTCATGGCCTTAGATGTATATATTGAATTAGTTTATTTTATATAGTTTTTGTTTTCACTTTTAGAACTTAATTTTAAGTTTTAGAACAATTTTGTTATTTTCATTTTACTTAGTAGGCTAGTTTTTTCTAAAAGTAAATTTAGAAAAGAATATTTTACATTTTTCTATAAAGTAACATTTTAGTATCTCAAGTTAACTAAACTGAACAAAAATTAGAAGCTAGCTGAAATAAAGTATTTATATTTATAATAAAGACTTATAAGTAAGACATTTTATTTCAGTATTTATTAGTTTTAAGTAAACATTTTTTATGGTTTTAGTTTATATGATAATAACTACAAAATAACTTACAATCAAAGTCTAAGGTTTATTGCACTAAAATAAATTCTAAAATACATTTTTAAAGGTACAGCCACAAGAAATGTTTTTTCTTTATATTTTTTATGATTACCTTTTATTTTTTCTCCAACAAAATATTTTGCTCCATCAATTTTAAATGAACATCTATTTAGTATATATCTGTTTGTTTATTTTTCATATTTAAGGACAACATTTTCACCAAGATTTTGGCCCCACTTTACCCTAAAATAATTTACAGTATTTCTGAACATTTTTCAGAAACAATGCTAATATTTTCCCAGTCTTTTGGATTCTGTCAGCTCAGCTTCCATCTGTTTTCTGCGTTCATTTGGAAACAGAAGAAAACTCTGGCAGAAACCAGAGTTTTATAATCAGAGTGAACTAGTAAACTGTTTTACTTCTCTTTTACTCTCTCTGGATTGTGCAATCCAGTATCTGAAAAGAGTTACTCATAACTACTCCTAAATGCACCCCATCTCTGGCCGAAAGTTCAGCGACTGCCCTGATTCAGACAGAGACACGAAACAGCACTGCTACACAGTCTCTGATTTCATATGTTCAGCACTCTGACAAAAGCATGGCAATGTTCAAACACTATTAGTTACAAATAATATTAATGAGTAGTTTACTTTATTTCATGAGATTGTTTGGTAGCTGTTGATTTATTATCCGATACTAAAAATCAAGAGTTTTAAACATTCTTGTATATTGCATTACAGTATATATATTTCAAAAGTTTAGTTTTTAATTAATAGTTTTATTCAGCAAGGATGCATTAAATTGATGTAAAATGACAGCAAGAGATTTATTTTTCAAATAAATATTGTTATTTCTATTCATCAAAGAATATTGAATAAAAATATTAAGCAGCACAACTGTTTTATATATTAAAATAAAAACATTTATTTTAAATTGCAATAATATTTCACATGATTATTGTATTACAAAGAGGAAAACAGCCTGAAATTTTTCATGGTTTGTTTATTTATTTAGCAACAGCTACCCCAACCCCCCGCCCACAAACAAAACAAAAAACATTTCACTCAATATTCAGTGGATCCCACTGCCCACTATTTTCATTGTCTAATTAAACACAGCACTCAACCTCCACCAATCAGAACGATATTTTAATGTGTCTGTTACGTATCTAATGATATTATAAGAATATCTTTGCATTTAAAATGTATTAAATACAGTGATCATTTACTCTCCCTCAGATATTTTGAAGAATGTCGGTAACCAAATTGTTGATGGTAGCCATTTACAGCATGGACATAATACTATGGCTACCGTCAACCGTTTGGTCCCCAACACTCTTTAAATATTTTTTTTTTCAACAAAAGAAAGAAACTCATATAGGTTTGAAACAACACGAGGTAGAGTAAATGACTGCTTTAGCACAGTAACATGGGTATTAATGTAAAGCTGGTCTACAAGATCAAACTACTGACGCGTACTTACTACAAGAATGTTATTCCCTGAGGCTTGAAAATAATGTTTAGAAACATAATGCTCCTTAAAGTCTGAAGCAGACAATTCACAGGCATATACGGCTCACAGGTAAGTATAATGTTGAAAAGTACAATTCAACGGTTCTTTCTATTCCTGTGTCCTTCAGAAGAATGTCACTTTCATTCCTCACTAGTGTTTTCTTTGTTGTTCGCTGTTTGAACCGATTCAGAGTCAGATGTGCAGTTTAATGATCTCTGAAGAGTTGCAGCAAGCTAGTGTTTCTTGTGAGCTCTAGAGGTTTCATGGCGTGCCGATGTCCACAGTGATTTTGGTGTAGAGCAGGTCTTTCTCTATATCTAACACTTTATAACTGAGCGATTTGATGCCATCCGTCTTCATTGTCTGTCGTGTGTGAGCAATTTTCTTAAATCTATGAAATTGAGATGCAGCTTTAGAATGTCATTCAGTCTGTCTTGTATCTCTGCATGTGTGCGTTTGCGAGTGAAAGAGAGATTACCTCTGTAGGTTTGGTTCATTTTTCTTGTCTCTTGAGTGACGAATCATTCTGCATTTACCAATGTCTCCACTCGGCCTTGATATTTTCATGCCTCGATATACCAGCCTTCAAAAATAGTGTCCCTCAAATTCTTCCATTATCTCAATTACCTCATATATTACAAGAGAGAATTTGTAATTAATAGTATGAAAATGATATATTTTCCTCACCTGTTATAGATGTCATCGTCTTCTCCTCCCCAGCCCCAGTAGTTATTGGGAAAACCATTGATCTTTTGAAACTGCTCTTTACTCATTGCTGATACACCCCCAAAATACTGTTTATATGGCAACCTGCATTCAAAAACATTTTTGAATGAAAAATTCGTCATACTGACAATCTTGATACTGTATAAGTGTTAGTGCAACAATCCCCTGGGAACTTCCTATACTTACAAGTTTGAAGTTATGATTACGATATAGCGATTCTGATTGAAAAAAAACTTGCAACTGAAAGATTTTCTAATGCTAATATAAGAAAATGAATAAGATATAATACACATTTTGCGTGATCAATGTTTTATCAGCGCATTTAATCGTGACTATGGAAATGTAGTTTTTTTTCATATGTAGTTTTTTAATGGGAAATTTAGTTTTCTTCTCTTACATAAACTAACCAAATCAGCACAATACCATTCAAAAGTTTGGGTTAGTAACTTTTGTAATATCTATACTCACCACTTCCACATTTATTTCATTCATTAATTTTTTTAATGTTGTTTGTTTTCTATTTTAATATATTTCTAAATGTAATTTATTCCTGTGATCGCAGTGCTGAATTTTCAGCATCATTACTCCAGTCTCCAGTCACATGATCTTTCAGAAATCATTCTATGCTGATTTGCTGCTCAAGTATGTCTTTCACTTACAAGATTCTTATTTTGATGTTATGTTCATGTCATCGTTTCTGTTGTCCTATTCTCTGTTTAGTTCCTGTTTGCCTGGTTTTCTTTGCTTTCTTGTTTGTTCTGTGGTTACCCATTATGTTCACCTGAGTCTTGTTAAAGGGATAGTTCACGCAAAAATGAAAATTTGATGTTGATCTGCTTACCCCCAGGGCATTCCGCATGCACTGAAGCGATCTAAACAATGAGTGACATATACACATGACAAATGGCTTCCGCGCACGCATCTACATGCCAGAGCATGTTGACGTATCACGGTCCGACTGTTGTGAACGTGCTCAGGACAGTTGGACATTGCGGTGGATCAGAAATAAAAAATGATATTATATTTTTGCACAGACTGATCGGTTCGTGTCTTAAGACCTCAATGCATCATCACGAGTCGTAGGGTTTCATTTGGTTTTGTCTTTGTATGTTTTTTTTTCTCTCAAAGCCGTGAGTCCCATTGACTGGCATTATACAGGGATCTCAAGTTATAGTGAAAGTTTGGAGTGAGATTAGGGGAGGGGCCACACAAAGGGGAGGAGCAACTCAAATATTTACAGCACCCAAGTTTTTGCTAGCAGTTCCATTTTACCTATTGTTCATAATTGACCAGCACAAATAGAAATGATAACATCTGGTAAATCTGATGAAAGACAAATTCATTCTAATAAAATAACAATATTTATGTATTTAAAAATAAAAATGTATCAAAAATAAAAAAGAAACTTTGCCCCAAACGTGCCAACTGAACAGCAGTACTCAATGTACATAGTGTACACATATACAGTAGGATTACAGTACTTACCCTGAGCGTGTATGTAAAGCTGTGTGTGTGTGTGTGTGTGTGTGACAGAGAGAGTACACATTTCAGCTTCTGTTTCTTTTTTTTTCTGTTTGCACATTTTGATGCCTGATGACAGGGGCAGAGGACTCCCACATAAAGCACTGTCATGACAGATAATGGTGTTCCATCCAGAGCCAAACTGTGGACAGGGAAGGGCTCCATTAATAAGAGCTTATCTCTATGCCCTGATTCCTTCAAAGGGTCCGGAGTGAGAGCTTCGAAGGGTTGAAGGGTGTAGGGGACCAAACAACTGTTTCTTGAAGTGCCCTTCTGCGTCATCATCCCGTTGCCCACATGGAGGCGCCATCATCATGCAAAGAATATGCACATTATGGGGGCCAAGTAGTGTCCATCAATTGTACCCTTCGAAATCCTTAATTCCGAAGGGCCCTTTGAAGTGGCTAGTTTTGAGCACTTCGGTTTGAAATGACCCTTCAATATGGCGGCCAAGATTTTTTGGCCCCCTTCGGAGGGCGATCTATCCCATTTGAATGCACTGATAGTCATGGTTCCCATTGTGTGACTTCACTTTATCTCTCATATGATCTTAACATGTGCTCCTTTGTTTGTGTGTCATGTTTTCAATAGGTGTGTTCAGCTTGAACCGTTGCTGCACAGACAGATCTGTGTTGACATCAAAGTAGTGCGAGAGTAACTAGAGAGCAGACAGGCTCCACATGCTTTCCAATTGCTCTTGTGGTATTTGATGTCATACACGATCTGTCTCCCTGCATCACAATTTACATACTATCCACCCTATCTGCCCTAAATAGTATTGAAAATGAGAATGTGGGATGGATAGTATGCACTTTGGGACGCAGGCTCTGTGTGTGTAGTAGGGGTCGACCGATATGTGTTTTTCAGGGCCGATACCGATTATTACAGATCAAGTAGACCGATAACCGATATTTTGAACCGATATGTGTGTCGGGTGTAAAAATAAAAATGAATGCCAAAATTAATAATAACAAAAGCTCTGACAAAAAAACTTTCTTTAAATGCTTTTAAACATGTCTTTAATTCTGAAAACTGTTAATAACAACAACATTAAATAAACAGTAATATTAATAATAACATAAGTACAGAGATCACCCAGAAGCATTCTGTAAACATTTTGTAAAACTTAAAGTAAACGTATTTAGCGTATTGTGTGATTATTCTCAACAAAAGTTGTAATAATTGTTGTAGTTGTATTACGTATACAGTAATATATTCGGCTAAACCGAACTTATATTTTGACAGGTTGCCATGAGGACCTTTTAAGTTTCTGTAGCCTATGTATATATGATATGACGATCGTTTTACTCAAATGAAACGGTCAAATGCTCATGAAGTGACTCTGCGAGCAGTTCTGGGGATGTTGTTCATGTATTTATGTCCTCATTTAGTGAGACGGCAGATGCTGAAAACACCGCGAGCATCACGCTTCAGTATGTGTGTGTGCAGTAAATGAAACCGCACGTCTGTGTCATTCATTAACAGAGATGCAGAACATGCAGGATTCATATTTAAAGTGTTTTTGCGGCTTAATATTTATAGATACTAGTCCATAGCGCGAGTCAGTTTAAGTGTACTGACCTACTTTTGATTAATTCATCCAAACTTCGACACATTCCGCGACATTCCGCGTTATACGGTAAATTCCATTATATGACTGCATTCTGCGATTCCGCCCGCATTTTCCGCATCGCGGACATCATAGGTTATATTGAGCTGTTTTGCAACTTCAGTGTAGTGGATTGTGATTTATTGCAACTTAAGCAACGTCTGCTGCTGCCTTACCTTTGAGAGACAACTGATGCGTGATCACTGAGGCAGCTCCAGTTAGCAAGTGCTTTCGGTGTGAGACTGCCTTCAGTTTTCCGCGTTGACTGGTCAGACACGTGACTCCCTACATATCAGATGAGCGGTGGGCGGAGATTGCTCTAGGCCACAGAGTGCTGAGCTCAGACAGGCTGCATCGGAGCCAAATATTGCATTTAAAAATGTAATAATTTCACCTGTATTATTTATTCACCAATAAATAATGTCACCTGTAAAGAGTATGTTTGTTTGCATAAAAAATAAAATAAAAAAATAAGAACTTATCGGCAAATCTGTTTTGAAAATGGCCGATAATCGTAAAAATGCTTAATATCGGCGCCGATAATCGGTCGACCCCTAGTAATCATGCAGCCCCAGACCATGATGCTACCACCACCATGCTTGACTGTAGGCAAGGCACAATTTTCTTGGTACTCCTCACCAGGACATCGCCACACATGCTGGACACCATCGGAGTCAAACAAGTTTACCTTCGACTCATCAGACCACAGGACATGGTTCCAGTAATTCATGCTCCTGGCCAGGTTGTCTTCAGCAAATTGTTTGCAGGCTTTTTTGTGAGCCAGCTTCAGAAGAGGCTTCCTTCTGGGATGACAGCCATGCAAACCGACTTGTTGAAGTGTGTGGCGTATGGTCTGAGCACTGGCAAGCTGACCTTCTGCTTCTGCAACCTCTAAAGCAATGCTGGCAGCACTCATGCGTCTGTTTTTTGAAGCCAGATTCTGCACCTGACGCAAAGCACAAGGACTTAACTTTTTGATCGACCCTTGCAATGCCTGTTCCGAGTGAAACCCGTATTGGAAAACCTCTGTATGGCCACTGTACTGTAACTCAGTTCCAGGCTGTTACCGAACTTCTTATAGCCTAATCTATGGCATCGAGAAGCACCTTTATTTTTAAGAGTGTAAGAAATGACCATGCTCTGCATATAGAGTTTGAACAGCTGCAATGTGATTGGTCTTCCAATCCAAATGAACCTTGATCCCCGAGCCATCTTTCTACTAACATAACAGGATATATAATGTATGCATGCCTTGAATTTGCTTCCTGTGCTTCAACTCAAGGTAATTTGTTTAGGTAAATACATTTTGGAGCAACACAAGCAGCTGTTTTTTTAAGCTTCAACTGAGGTTGCACTAGAACTTTCGGACACTGGTGTCAACAAATATTATGTTATATGTTGTATTGTGTGTATGGGTGGTGCTTATTCTTACCTAAAACCAAACTTGTCCATGGACACAGAGAGGTGGCGTGGCTGGCTAGAGCATTTATAGGTGTTGCGGTCGTCCATGGGGATGATGTCTACATCACTGAAGATGAAACAGTCATAGTCATACTCCTTTAGTGCTTCTACGTAACCCACATTGAGCAGTTTCGCCCTGTTGAATGTCACCGCTCCATCCTAAACAAACAGCATAAAGCACATTTACAATCATGACTCACACAGAAGGAAACACATCTAGAAGAAATGTAAAGTTAACATGTAAATAGATGAATCGATAAGTTTAATGCCAACAAGATTGCTTTGACATTCATAGGACCTTAATGATCATGGTTAAATCAGTCAATAAGCCATGCATGACCCACTTCTGTGTTATAAACACAGGGATACACACAAAAGAAAATAATCAAATAAGCATGGATTATATTCTGCATGACAGTTTGCATGCTGATTTTCCTGTGAACAACGTGAACAGGTGATCGAAAGGGGATAGAAATGAAATAAGAAACACAGAGAGGAGGTAGTTATGTATTGATGTATCGAGAACTGTATTACCTGATAAGTTTAAGTGAATTTATTTTATTAATATCAGAATCTTTTAGTATTTGGTCTCCCTTTTGTTTTAAATGGCAGAAAACTTAAGCAAGTCAAGAACAAATAAAAACTAGCATTCAAAACCATACAACAACCAAGGTTCAAAATTGACAATAAATAGAATTCTAACATAACAACAGATTTCTGTTTCAGATAAATGCTGTTATTTTGAACTTTCTAATCAAAGTATTTTTTCATGGAATTTTCTATAGGGTTCTCCAATGAGAAGGATCATGTGACACTGAAGACCGGAGTATACCATTGGCTCTTGAAATTTCAGCTTTTGCATCACATGAATAAATTACATTTTGAAATATATTAAAATGTAGAAATGTACAGGTTAAGGTCAGGCGAGTTTGCTGGCCAATTAAGAACAGGGATACCATGGTCCTTAAACCAGGTACTGGTAGCTTTGGCACTGTGTGCAGGTGCCAAGTCCTGTTGGAAAATGAAATCTGCATCTCCATAAAGTTGGTCAACAGCAGGAAGCATGAAGTGCTCTAAAACTTCCTGGTATACGGCTGTGTTGACCTTGGACCTCAGAAAACACAGTGGACCAACACCAGCAGATGACATGGCACCCCAAACCATCACTGACTGTGCAAACTTTACACTGGACCTCAAGCAACGTGGATTCTGTGCCTCTCCTCTCTTCCTCCAGACTCTGGGACCCTGATTTCCAAAGCAAAAGCTACATTTACTTTCATCAGAGAACATAACTTTGGACCACTCAGCAGCAGTCCAGTCCTTTTTGTCTTTAGCCCAGGCGAGACGCTTCTGAAGCTGTCTGTTGTTCAAGAGTGGCTTGACACAAGGAATGCGACAGCTGAAACCCATGTCTTTCATACGTCTGTGCGTAGTGGTTCTTGAAGCACTGACTCCAGCTGCAGTCCACTCTTTGTGAATCTCCCCCACATTTTTGAATGGGTTTTGTTTCACAATCCTCTCCAGGGTGCGGTTATCCCTATTGCTTGTACACTTTTTTCTACCACATCTTTTCCTTCCCTTCTCTATTAATGTGCTTGGACACAGAGCTCTGTGAACAGCCAGCCTCTTTTGCAATGACCTTTTGTGTCTTGCCCTCCTTGTGCAAGGTGTCAGTGGTCGTCTTTTGGACAACTGTCAAGTCAGCAGTCTTCCCCATGATTGTGTAGTCTACAGAACTAGACTGAGAGACCATTTAAAGGCCTTTGCAGGTGTTTTGAGTTAATTCGCTGATTAGAGTGTGGCACCAGATGTCTTCAATATTGAACCTTTTCACAATATTCTAATTTTCTGAGATACTGAATTTGTGGTTTTCATTAGTTGTCAGTTATAATCATCAAAATTAAAAGAAATAAACACTTGAAATATATCAGTCTGTGTGGAATGAATGTATACATTATACAAGTTTCACTTTTTGAATGGAATTAGTTAAATAAATCAACTTTTTTATGATATTTTAATTATATGACCAGCACCTGTATATTTGTAACAATTTCAAATGTTGTTATCCAGAATAATTTGAAAATGTTTCAAAGAGTGTCCTTGTCCTTTGTTCCAACAGTGACAAATTTGCTTACATTTGAACAGTCACCTAAAAACAGTGCAGAACTTGAAAAAAGATCTTATAAATACATTTTCAGGTTTTGTTTTACATTAAAAACATTTCTTTTCAGGCTGGTCTCAGACTTTTGAACTCCACTCTACATCAAACAGTGGATCGTTAAAACTGATGATGCACACTGAATTATGGTTTTGATTAAATCTGAACAAAGTTACATTTACTGAAGCGAGCAGCTCCTACAAGTAACAAATATTTCAAAACCCAGATTGACCATCTTTAACATAGCAGTAGTCTGTGAAGCAATCCAGCACAGAACATCCCTGCTTCCCAGACTACTGCTATGTTAAAGATGGTCAAACTGCGTCATAAAAAGTAGGGGAGACCGGGGGCAATTTTTAACACACTCCAACCAGAATCAAGCTAGAGGGATGAAACTTAATCTGCAAATGCTCAGTAAGATTATCTCTCTGCCAGTGGAAAAGGAGCACAATCATTTCACCTCAGCAGAATTATTAAAAAAATACCTATTTTTGTGGTATGCAAATTAATTTGTGGATGTACAGTATTTTTCTGCAGCTGTCTAAAGTTTAGATGATCAGGAATTTAAACTACATACATTTTATCTCTAGGTTATTGATAGAAAATGAACATGAACAACATATGCTAATATAGGTGTGGCTAGCCAGCGTATGAGATTTTATCATGGCTGTAACATCGGGGGGCAATAGTAACACTGATAAAATGGCCTCCTAGCCACAGGGACTAGTGTAAACACCTTGTATTTCTGCACTACATAGCAACTTTTCTGTTTGAAAATGAATGTATTTTAATGTAAAACTACATTTAAAATGATTAGTGTTGCTTTTAAATCTTTAAAAAAATTAAATGACTATTATTTCCACATGATCTCACGGAGTTATTCTGATAATATGTTGATCTTGTACCATTTCATTAAAGACTGTTCTTGACTCATCAGTTAAATAATATATTTGAGTAATATATATATATATATATATATATACATATATATTTAGTCAGCCACCAATTGCAGTTCTCCCAAAAAATGACCTGTAATTTTCATCATGTATACCTCAACTATGAGACAAAATAAGAAAAAAATCCAGAAAATCACATTGTAATTTTAAAGAATTTGACAAATTATGGTGGAAAATAAGTATTTGGTCAATAACAAATTTCATCTCAATACTTTGTTTATATATCCTTTGTTCAATGACAGAGGTCAAACTTTCTGTAAGTCTTCACAATTTTTTTACACACTGTTGCTGGTATTTGATTTATGCAGACTCTAGAGCAGTGATGTTTTCTGTCGCTCAACACGGACTTTCAACTCCTCAAAGATTTTCTATGTTGAGATCTGGAATCTAGGCCACTCCAGGACCTTATGCTTCTTCTAAGCCATTTGTTCACTTGTTTATCATTGTCATGAAAGGCAATAGTTTCATCTTCAATGCCCTTGCTGATGGAAGGAGGTTTTCACTCAAAATCTCAGATACATGGCCCCATTAATTCTTTCCTTTACACAGATCAGTCGTCCTGGTTTGCAGAAAACAGAAGCATGATGTTTCCACCCCCATGCTTCACAGTAGGTATGGTGTTCTTTGGATGCAACTAAGCATTCTTTTCAAACCGACAAGTTGAGTTTTTACCAAAAAGTTATATTTTGGTTTCATCTGACCATGGCATTCTCAATCGTCTTCTGGATCATCCAATGCTCTCTAGCAAACTTCAAGACCTGACATGTACTGGCTTAAGCAAATTGGCACTGCAGGATTTGAGTCTCTCTGTGTTACTGATGGTAGCCTTTATTGGTCCCAGCTCTCTGCAGGTCATTCACTAGGTGTGTGGTTCTATTTTGCTCACAGTTCTTGTGATCATTTTGACTAGATCTTTGGAGCCCCAGATAAATATCAGTGGTCTTGTATGTCTTCCATTTTCATGGTGCTCCCACAGTTGATTTCTTCACACCAAGCTGCTTACCTATTGCAGATTCAGTCTTCAGCCTGGTGCAGGTCTACAATTTTGTTTTCTGTCCTTTGACAGCTCTTTGGTCTTAGCCATAGTAGTTTAGTGTGACTGTTTGATTGTACAGGTGTCTTTATACTGAGACGAGTTCAAACAGATGTCATTAATACAGGTAACAAGTGGAGGACAGAGGAGCCTCATAAAGAAGAAGATACAGGTCTGTGAGAGCCAGCAATCTTGCTTGTTTGTAGGTGACCGAATGCATTTCCATAATTTGCAAATAAATTCAAAATCCTACAATGTGATTTTCTGGATTTTTCTTATTTTCTCTCATAGTTGAGGTATACCTATGATGAAAATTACAGGCCTCTCTCATCTTTTAAGTGAGAACTTGCACAATTATGGCTGACTAAATACTTTTTGCCCACTGTATATAAATAATTAAAATCTAGTTACCTCTAGAATAGTTGCAGTCTTCTGCAAAAAATATAAATAGAGTTTTGCATTTTGAACGATGTCTGACATTTAAGCGAATTTGAACCATATATATACACATGTATACACACATATATTTATATAATTAGATATAACATATATAATATTAGATACTACAGCAGTAAAGTTCATTTTTATTTGAGATACAGTGGTTAAACATGACTTATTTTTTTGTGTTACAGCTGCCCCCACACGCTGTTACAATTGTCCTCACCAAGGGGGCAATTGTAACACTCTGAATTCTTGCATTTCATTTAATATTATAGTCTTGTCCTTATTAGTGAAAATATATCAGTTTCATTATTAATTAGCATACCTATATCTGTTTCTTGTATCAAAAGATGACTAGTGTATTTCAACTAGTCTGCGAGTTATGCAAATGTAAAGGAAAATGTAAAAAATGTTGCATCCTGGTCCACTGGTCTCTCCTACTTTTTACAACACAAAAGTTTCCACACCCAAACAAACAGAAAGAAACAGGTTTTATATGTTCTATGTCTGTTCGTGTTCTCAAATTGCATTTCTCGTTTTCTTTTTTTTTGTTATTGCACAGCAAATGTCAAAGTTTTGATGTTTGAAAAGGTCAAACCAAGCATGTTTTCTATGCAAAGAGTAATTATACTTCAGGTGAATGTCTTAAGAAATTCTACCCTTCAAAGTATATGAATATCATCTATCTATCTATTAGAGCTCGACCAAAATGTATATCACAGTATTTTTCTAAATTATACGGTTTCACGGTATGACTATTTTTTTCCATGGATGACGGTGTTAACCACATTTTCTACTGACTGAGGAAAAACTGCAGTAGATTGACTTAGAATGCCATATTTTAGTGTCATGATGAGTGAATATTGTAAAAATTCACACTAAATACAGGGTTAAAGCAAAAGAAAATATTTTGACTGTAAATATTTCCTCTCATTCACAGCCATCTATACATTCACACACACACAGTTTCATGCTTTTCTTCTTGTAATCAGTGCTTGTCCTCCTAATTTAAAATATTTAGGGAGATAAAATTCTGATAAAATCCTGATAAAAATGAGTCTTCCGAACATGGTGACATTTGACTCATAAAGTGACTTACAGTATTTTCTTTTACCTTTGCAATGGCATAATTTTCATCTATGTCAAATAAAATGTATGTTTATAAGCTTTTTAAAATGTATATAAACAATATAATAAGTACAATGACAAATAAGTTACTAATCATGAAATTAGTATTAATAAAAAATGTATTTGTACTACAGAGGTGGCACAGAAGAACACAATGGTACTCATTTCAGGCGTTTAATGAGTCTCAGATGGCATGAGTGCAATTAAATTCATAGATTCATGTGGACATTAATGTTTTAAATATAAAGGCTTGTAGAGATGCACTTCTCAGCTGTAACTTTATTTGGAACTAGTTTCGTTGATATAGAGCAAAATGGTGCTTTTATTGGTCTGTTAATAATTATAACTTCCCTTATAATTATTAAAAGCTGTCACTCTCTTATAGCGATCTGTGCAAGACATCGAGCGCCCGTGCAAATGTGATACTCATTGGTTCTGACAGAATGTATAATTATTATTAATAGCAATCTCAAGTTCACTCTGTGTTCTCTGCTAAGAACCACTGTAAATGATGCGTGTTACTATGTTGTCAGTGAGAAACTGCAGCCCGATGATTTTTTGGTGTGGGCAGAACAACAACAGTGCGCTACAAGTTTTTCCCTCAGTAATCCCTGATACTTAAATGGAGTGAACACACAGTTTTTCCGTAATGTAAAAAGTGGATCCAGGCATGATTACAGACGCTAAGTGGAAACAGCATGCTTTAATCCACTCCAGGCTTTGATCACATCCCCCTCAACAGACTGAATGCACCTCGTCTTTCCTTCATTTAAGACTTATTCAAGCTAAAATCAAGACATCTATAACATATTTGAGAAATGTAAGCGTGTTCTACCTTAAAGTTATGAAAGTGAATTTGAAGGCAACCCTGCAATTTGAGAACCGTTGTCGACAGAACTGTTGTGTCGAAAAGCTGATGGCAGCGGACTGGATATTTGTTGTGGATGACTTCTTATCTTTCATCACATTCTTATCTCTCTTATTCTACTAGTGCTTCAGTTTGAACTTTCACGCTTAGTAACACATACAGATGTATCCTCGCCAAAATGCAATAGTGAAAAGAGATCTCTAATTTACGTTAACGTTATTTAAATGACACCAGTATTGTATTTAAAATTCATATCATAAGAAAAATAAACACGGTATTTAACCGAATCTATCTATCCTAACAATGTGTCGATCTGTTGGAGGGTTGTGTGGTGAGATCATGTGTGGATTTTGGCTCACTGAAATGTGCATGTATTATTGACTCGTGTACAAAGTGAGTGTATCTGAGATCTGGATATCTCTTCTCCACCCTGCTCTGTCATCTGTGTAGATTACAAGTTAATAAATAGTTTGAGCTGTACCTGTTGTATGACATAAATCCCATAATCAAGCTGTTGTCTCTGTAGGATGGGGTGAAGGAAGAGGAGCCAGTAATTCAGGTGTTCATCTCTGTTTCTGAATGGGATGATTATTGCCACTTTTTGCAGAGCCACACAGTTGCTGGGTTTATACCTGCCGCCCATCACCAGCTGGGGATTGTATTTACGCACCATATCCAAATTTACAGGCTCAGAAAATTCAACTCGCAGTGGACCCACTGAAAGGGGAATGGGGAGAGCGAGTGAGAGAAAATGGGCGTCAGAGGGTTTACAGATATGAAAGAGGAAGACTCCTCTTATGCAACAACAGTTTACTTCCTGTCTCAAACAAGACAAACGTCCTTTCCTCGTTTTTTTGCTCTTTTTCTCCAAGTCTCTCTCAGTGTTTTTTCCCAGATTTCTCATTTACTTGGACTGATAAAAAGGTAAAGCTATGTAATATACTGTAAGGATGAGCATTACCTAACACTGGAAACTTGTAACCTAAAGTGTACAGCAAAAAACAATTAGCAGACATTTACATTTAAAATTGTTCAGTCTTTCTCTTCTGGAAAAGGGCACATCAATATTTATGACTCATCCTGTACTACACAGATTTTCATCCAATTGGATTATTTATATAATAATAATGTCTATCTGTAAAACGCAAATTTACATTTTAATAGTAGGCCTAAATCAACAGATGGAAGAAAAACCAACACTCTTAAAAATAAAGGTGCTTCAAAAGGTTCTTCACAGCGATGCCAAAGAAGAACCATTTTTGGTTCCACAAAGACCCATTCAGTCAAAGGATCATTAAAGAACCATCTCTTTTTCGTACCTTTTTACAATCTGAAGAACCTTCTTTCCCCACAGAGAACCTTTTGTAAAACTGCAAGGTTCTTCAGATGTTAAAGGTTATTCATGGAACCGTTTAGACAAAAAGGTTATTCTATGGCATTGTGAAGCACCTTTATTTTAAAGAGTGAACTTGTTTGTACAACATCAAGCAATTTAGGAGAGAGTTGGGGAGAAACCAGGGTCTAACTCTAACTAAATGTAAAATTTTGACTAAAAAATCCTGTTACACATATGTGTGTTTTCTATGTTAGTCAAACAACTAGTCTAATTCAGATATTTCTGACTGATCCTTTTTTGGAGTAACATTTCTGAAACTAGCCCTATAGTCTCTGGTTGGTTGGTCTCTCTCTCTCTCACTCACTCTAACACTCACACACACAGTTTTAATTTCAGTTTAACTTACCCAAAAGTGTTGACGTTTCAGGACATGATCCTAGTACTGCGGGTTCCTCTTCTACGGCATCTTTAACGACACTTCCATTAGAATAGATCAGTCTATTTACATCTACCTCTGTTCCGTTGTCATACTGACTGACTGCTGTTTTATGAGTTTCTGAAGTAAATATATCAGAGTCTAATTTAATTTTATGGTAGTTGGTCAATTTTGTGGGTGACTCTGTTAAATAAAAAAACAGTGCGACGATGAGGTGAACCCCGCAGAGACACGCGAGCACGACGCAGGGTTTGGTGAAGAAACCCAGTTTGAGAAGCACCGACTCCTGCATTCTCACAAAACTACAGGAGACCACTTCATGTACGAAGAACAGAAGCACACCTGCCTCGTCGTTCATCAGACGACCTGGATAATCCTTTTCCTGGAAGGTTTTATGATATTGATCGCGTCTGTAAATCGCTGTTTGCTCGGCATTAGTGAAGAGATGTCTCGAGGAACGCAGGTCGACTGGAGTGGCAGCAGTGGGCGTTTCTTCCGCACTTGTAACAGTGGTAGAAAAGGTTACTACGACCTAATATATATTTTTGGATGATAACGTAAAAATACAATTAGTTATAAAAAACGAAAAGAACGAATGTTTTAAGATGTAGGCCTAGTTAATCTAACTGTGTAATAAAAAACTAACTTTTCTTAGAAGCCAGTTGGCTACCTTGAGGTTTACGCTGCAAAGGCTACATGGGAATAATTCACTAACGTTTGATAACCTAAAAGTGTCATTGATAACCTTAAAGTACATTTTGACCTAACAAACTTGAATTGATATGTCAAGTTTGATATTTTGTTAGCTATATAATGCAATAGCAATCATAGACTGTTTTACGTCTTTTGCTGTCTTTTTAGCTTAATATTTTAAAGTCACTGTATGAAAATATAGGCTATGAATCAATCAGACAAGATATACTGTATCTCGTACAGTACATTGCTGGGTCCATAATTAGGCTACAGTAAAACGGGTCTCATATGACAGTATTTGTATAGTCTGTTGGAAATAATTGTTATCATGCAACAGTCAGTGATTGATTACTGATGAGCTCTTCTTTTCTCAGCATGTGTTGGTTTGAGTGATCAACAGAAACTAAAAACACACCTACTTCTCTATTCTATTTCTATTTTATCTACTTGCTTTATTTGTATTTATAAAAAAATGTGACCCTATAACAATATATTCCTTTTATATTCTTTTTATTTCTTTTCTTTCTATTTGTTTAAAGAAAATTACCTAAAAATTGTACCGTCTAACACTAGCGTCCTCTATTATTTTTCCTTTTCTAGTATGTGAAACTTAGTATGTGTACTGCATTAGATAACCGATATTTGTCACAGCACTAACATATTATAAATAAATGACTATATTCCCCAATGCATCAATTTGCTTAAATGAAACTAGGTGCAGAAGAAGGGCGGATAACATATACATTTAGTCATTTAGCAGGCAGTTTTATCCAAAGCGTCTCACAAATGTGGACAAAAGAAGCAATCAAAACCAACAAAAGAGCACTAATTTAGTTAGCTAGCTAGTCCCGGCCATGATGTCTTGATTTTGTAAAATGTCCAGGTTTTACCCTTGTTAAGTACACGTACTTGCATTGATTTGACCGTTCTCTGCGGATCCTACCTTCTCACATGCCACAATTGGTCGAAAAATGCCTGCACGCATATTGATCAAACTATTTTCAGTCATTATACCTTCAGCAAGTATGAAAACAATAGCAAAACAAAGCCAAACACTGGACATTTTATTCAAATTAGAAGTCCCTGCCAAGACATGTCCTGGAAAAAAAAATCTGATTTTGTGTTATGAAAGATGTGACAACAATAACACTAATTTGATTGTGATTTCTCTGATCACAGTTGTTTTTAGATCATACTTAACGACATTAATCAGATAATTAAGTGTTTTATTTATTTATTTGGCTCAGGATAACAGGTGAGCACCGTGTGTGAATTCAGAGTCAGAAGGCCTACATTTCAGCAGTGCTGTAACACAAACAGACAAATGGTGAGATCTAAATCATCTGCTCTAGTTCAACAGCAAGTCTTATCTGTGTTTGGATTACTATTACACAGTAACAGTACAGTCAATAAAACGCAGTGGCACATCTCTCTTAGAGAGAGTTACACTAGTGTGTGGCCTGGGTCAAAGGTCATCCAGTCACGTGACTAGATATGCTGTAACTATATCCTGATTCATGAAGTGAAAGCTTTACTTTATATCTCAGCACATTGGGACTAGTGTTTGTTATGAAGGAGAGCAACTTTATGGTCTAAATAGTCTTTGCCTATAAGCGACTGAGGAGAAGAGTATCGCTGCTGTTCTCCACCAGCAGAACGGCAGAAATCATGTGAGTTACTTCTGCTTTTGTGACAGACAGAGAATATTTGACAGTATACTTGCACTTTTATTTAAATAAAGCATGTACAATTTACATTTACTGTTTAGATACTGCACATTCTAAGAGATAAATCTTCACTAGTTTTAAATTTAGATTTATAATAGCATATTTTAACATATTTATAAAAAATAAGTAATAAATATAAATGTTAAACAAAATTAAAGTGGGTTAGTGTTTGTTCTGTGAGACATATTTATCATTACAAAGACAATACAATTTACTTGATCATACTATAAAAAATAACTAATGCTGGATTTTTAGTGCAAACAAGGGAGCTAGAATTCAAGCCAAAAAAAATAAAAAAGTTGGGGCAATTTTTCCATTGATAAGTGTTTTTAGGTCACTGGTGTGTGATAAATCTAATCTGTTAATATACAGATCAAATATGTTTGTTTAGGACACAACGTCTTACATAATAACAATATAAATGATGATAATTACCCTAAAAATAATGCTTACTTTGGTTAATAAGTGGGTCAGTTTGATTCACATTTTGACAGAATTTGATCACTGAAGCTGTTTTCATTCACGCTGTGCTCGAACCCATCTCTCTCTCTCTCTTTATGGAATGTCAGTGGATTTGTTCCTGCATTGCTCTCTTGTTCCTGCTGTGAGTACTGCATGTGTCCAGACAAAACTCTCTCCCCTCAAGACAAACATGCAGCACTTTTTCCTAAAACAGGAAGTGATACTTCACTGTTAGAACTGTTATAGATTACATTTTATACTTACTAGTTGATGTCAACTGGTGTATCATCTTGTATATCACCTTGTGTTTCACGGTGCATTAGAATTGTTAGACATCTATCATTTGTGCTTTTGTAATATAGTTGCATTCCTTTGTTTTTCAGGTCTGCATTGTGTTTCTGCTCTCATTTGTACAGCGCAGAGCAAGGGCCCAGCCCTTTGAGGATCGCTTTCCATATCTCAGGGGTCGATTTGGCATTGTGGTGTGAGTGATATTTGAACAAAATCTGTAGATCTAAGTTTAATATACACGTTTTAGACGTCTAAGTGCTTTTTAAAGTTGTGAGTGTGTTTGTGTGTGTGTTTCTTTGCAGGCCACTGGATTTTATTTGCAGTCTAAGTAACCGATGGTCTTATGGTTTTGCATTTGGTGCCATTGCTCCTAGTGTGATTCAGCTTTTCTCGGAGTCCTACACACCGTTTACTGTGCCTAACTGGGCTAAAGGTAGTTTCAATATAACAATGCATATGATAATAAGAAGAAATGTTTCTTGAGCAACAATCAACATATTTGAATTAACAATTTCTGAGGGATCATGTTACACTGCTGATAATTCAGCTTTATCATCACATGAATAAATTACATTTTAAATTATATTAAAATAGAAAGCATTTGTTTTTAATATTAATTATATGCAATTATATCTAACATTACTGTAGTATATGTATATGCAGTATAAATGCATAGAAAAAATAATTAAATAGTTGTAATATATATATATATATAGAGAGAGAGAGCGATAAATGGTCTTTGTAAATATATATTGACATTTATTGTGAATACAGCCTATCTGTGATGTACTGTAGTTTTAATCAAAGGAAAGTCACAGTCCAGCTGCATGTGTCTCTTTCAGCCATTGTGTACCTGGTAGGAGCAATAGAAGTTGGTGTGGCCTACCTGCCATTCTTTGCTTGTCTTTCAACGCCTCACCGATTACTAGGAGGGGTTTTAGGTCTTCTTTACACACTCACGTGGTATACGAAAACACTCAGCTTTCTGTTTGTTGCCGTAGCTGTAAAAACATTTGTGGGTTGTTGAACTGACTGTCAATTTTTTGTATGGTTTGTGGGTTTCAGGCTCATTGTGAGACTGTATGACACGATAAGCTGTCCCTCTGGAAGGGTAGGTGAATATGATTAATAATTAACTTAAATGTATTAATTATCAACTTATGCTATTATCATATTATTATGCTTATGTTTGCATGTTAGGTATAATTCTGTCCGTGTGCAAAGCGTGCAATAGTGTCTATATATATTAACATATTTATTTAAGATAATAATTAAAATGTGTAATTGTGATAGTGGATGAATACAGAATTAAAGCCCATTTTGCCGGTTGCAGATTTTAGGTCTTTATGAGAAACTGATCATCCTGTGGCCGTTCTTCCTGTGTCTGTTTTTCCTGCTGGGACGGTTTGTGTATATCATTGTGAAGGCAGTAAGAATCCACCTGCAGCTACAAACCGAAGAGGTCAGATCATGAGTCCTGTTGTAATCTGTTATTTTACAATAGGGTTATATTTGGTAACATTAGTAAATGCAATAGCTAATATTAAATACCAATGAACAATACTTTTACAGCATTTATTAATCTTTGTTAACGTTAACTTCTTGTAACGTTAAATTACTTGCAAGTAATTTAAGATTTCAACTTGTGTAAATGAACGTACATAATGAACAAGCATTAATCTACAATGAACAATAGTATATTTATTAATGAGCACAAGAGTAATGTTTCTCTGATATATAGAATGAGGAGGATTTACACTTCCATCAGTTCATACATGTACAGACTCTACTGAAACGCCCTCCTGGACGGTACACACTCATCCAACATTAACATTTATTACTGTATTCACACCAATCAGCCAATACTCATTCTTCTATTGTCCCTCAGGCCAGAGCAAAAGAGCTGGTTTCGAAGGAAAGTGTATGACTGGGATCCTCACTTTAAATTCCCCAACAGAATGATTGGCACATGTATTATCTCTTTGATTGGCTTGTACACGGTCAGTCAGCACTCACTACACATTGTTTATTGATTTTTTTACTTAAAGCTAAATGCAAATGTGTTTGTCCGTTTGCAGTTGACTCTAGCAGACTACAGCTTGAGTAAATACACCTTTGACAAGCTAGATGCTTTGATAGACTCACTTGCAGAGATTGCATCGTCCTGTAATGAAACAAACAATCTGTTCAAGTCACTCATTCCCACGATGAACGAGTTCAGCCTTGTTGCAAGAAGTAAGATATAAGATCCACCACTTTTTATCTGTCTTTGCACATATTTTACACTATCGTTCAAAGTTTGGGGCCAGTACTTTTTTTTAATTAATAGCTTTTCAGAAAGGATGCATGAAATTGATCAAAAGTGACAGTAAAGATTTTTACACTGATAGAAAATATTTATATTTCAAATTTTTATTATAATATTTCACAATATCACTGTATTTTTGATCAAATAAATGCAGCCTTGGTAAGCCTAAGAGGCTTCTTTCAAAACGTTAAAAGATCTCACAGACCCCAAACATTTGAAATGTAGTTGTAATAGATAGATGTAGACAGACAGATACATCTGATGTACAGTAAATTATTTGCAGAATTTTTTTTTCAGGGTCTTGGTTGGCGACAACTATTTTTTCCACTCTGACATCTGTTACTTACACTTTTCACGTGCTAGTATGTTACAGGTATGTTTATTGAAACATTCTTTATGTACAAAATTCTACAATTAAGCACTTCCAGTAATTACCCAAATTACCTCATTAAAAACTTTACCAAACGATGGACTGAATTTATGACTGCAGGAAACACTTAAAGAGGTTGTGGAGGGGACAGAAAACGTTTCTTCCAGAGAAGTTCCATAAACCAAGCCCCGCCGTTAGCGTGGTGAGTAAAGATTGTATGTAAAAGGTTTCTTTGGGTTTCATCTAGGACTGAGGAATGTAGGGAAGGTTTTTGATCATCAATGCCAAATGCTTTTCTTTCTCAGGCTGCTATAACAAGATATTCAGGCTGGCAGATTGCCTTCACTATGTGGGGTATGAACATTTCTTTAATGATTGATTGATTGTCTCGTAACCTCATGAGACGAGCTGAGTTTACCTTCTTTTCAGAGAGGTCAATAGCTTCACGGGCATCTGTTCTTGGCATGCTTTGCTTACTTTTGTAGTATCGTAGCCAGAGTGAGTCAAATGAAAGATTTTGATGATGAAGTGACATCAAATGTTTGTTGTATTGATTAAACAGATAATTTTTTTGTTTCTGCAGGGTTTCTGATAGTTCACTTTGTGCAGTTTCTGTTTGCCTTGCTGTTTGTGTATGGAGTCGTTCTACCAATCCAGAAGGGACACTTTCTCAGCTGGCTTTCTAGTGTAGGCATCATTATGTGAGTTCAATTAAAGACATCTCTTAACCAAAGTCATTTTTCATAGGCATACTCATCAGGCCATATTTTTGAACTTGCATGACAACATTATATATTATAGCTAACATAATGTTAATTTATTAGGATAAGCAGCATTTGAACAGCATTAAACTGTGTTTTATGTGATTGCAGGCTGACAATGCTCTTAGTGATAGCTTTGGTGGTAGTGCAGATTATTCTGGTCCAAGTGTTTTTCCTGCAGGACAAACTCTCACCTGATGACAAAGAAAAGCCCCTTGCACTCAACAACAGGTAGGACAACTACAAATCACCTTTTAAAATGAAAATCAAATAGATGAAGCTGTAAATATGCGTTGACCTTAAACAGTCACGATGAGGTCTTGCTATGTGCTTTATACGTTGTTGTGATTGATAAAACATAATATGCTACTGTTAAAAATTTGGTTTTGTCAGATTTCTTAATGTTTTGAAAGAAGTCTCGTGTAACGTCAACATTGGTTGACAAATATTCAATATGTAATACAGTAAAAACAGCAATAACGTGAAATTTCATTTACATTTAAAATAACATTTTAAGACATACTTTTTTTCTAATGGCAAAGCTGAACTTTCAGCATCATTCCAGATGAAAACAAGCTGTGCTACTTAATATTTTTATGGAAACTGTATTTTTGAGCTTTTTTTCAGGATATTGTTGCATAGATGTAACAGCATTTATTTGAAACTATTTTAATGTGCCCTTGCTGAATACAAGTATTGCTTTCTTTCCAAAAAATAACATTAAATAAATTTGACCATTTAGTGTATACAAAACTATTTTTATTTATAAAAAATAACCCAAGTTTTTCTTCCCTCCCACAGAAAAGCATTCCACTGCTTTAACTACTTTTTCTTCTTCTATAATGTGGTTATGGGGTTGAGCAACTGCATTTTGCGCCTTTTAAGCAGTTGCATTGTGGGTACATGGCTGGTGTCACGTATTGACCGGACCATAATGCAGCGGGGCTATGAGTCCATGGATCCAGGTAATAATGACAAATGCAGCACAGTTGAGTAAAAAAAACTTAAATTTTCTAAATATCATTTTATTCACAAAGTAGATCAGAGAAACATGATTAGAATACAATTAGAATATATTTATTTATTATATTTGAGTATTTTGTTTAATTCATTATATTTTATTTATTAAATATATTTGGGTGATTAAATATTTTTGCCTTTACAAGGCTGTAAAGTTTAAGATTAATTCCAATATTTTTGAACAACAGTTATAATTCACTTTTTTTGGGCAGGATATAGTACATGGATTGGGATGATATTTGCTGACCATTATCATAGCAACCCAGTTATGGTGACTTTCTGCCATCTGCTGCTTGCCAGAACACTGGAGAAGCGAGGACCTGCAGTGTCCTCCTATGCAACTTTTAGCAATAAAACGGGTAAGAATGACTCCAGATACAGGACAACACAAATTCCTAAACAGACATCCCATAAAATGACTGTGCCTCTGCTGTTTGGCAGGATGTTCAGTAGGGGGCAGAATACGTGTGCGCTGGCTCCTGCTGTACACACTGCTGAGGAACCCTACACTCATCCTGCTGAGAAAGAGAAAAAAACCGAACCAGAACGACAACCAAGACCCACTCCTCTTAGCCCGAGCCATCACCTCACAGGCTCAACAAGCAGCTGAACTGGTCAACAACAAAACTGCAGAAACAGAACCAACACAGTCAGACATCTCAAACCGGTGTGAACAGACTCCATGATTCAAAATTGGAGTTTTGTGTCTGTGACTATTGCACTACTGATTAAGTAAAACATGTTATGGGATATAGACTTTGAAAAACGTTGTCTTTCATTTTTGATGCAAAGGGCAAGAATGAGAATCTACCTTCCTATAATACATTACTGCACTCATCAAAGCCATTACATGGGGTCTCGAAGACTGAATTTGATCAGAGAACTGGACTGAGAAAATGCTGCATTCGAGGTCTAATGCTTTTTGTGAGCTAAAGAAACACATTTGAATGATTACGTGTTTGTTGGTCAAATAGTCTTGTAATAAAAAATCTGAAGTTTTGTTCGGGTGAATTAATTGTACAGTTTATGTCAAAAAGTGGTACCGTAGTGTTTTATTTACCAAAGTTTTCTAAGTCCATGAATATTGTGTTGCTATATTTAGAATTAACGTGTTTTTTAAAATAGATAAAATAGATTTTATCTATTTTTATTTAATATATACAATTTATTTTTATATGCCAGTCTGATGCAACGTCTTTGTATTTTAAAGTAAAAAAACCCTCTCCAAAAAAATAGTTTTTTACATCCCTTCTCAAAATACTGTGATAAACAAGATAGCATAATATTGAATGTTTATCATAATAACGATGTATTAGTATGCCTAATTTGCACATTGTAAGTGACTGCAACATGTCTCCATTCCTTTGTTTTTAAATGTAGTAAGTTAGACACCGTGTGTAAGCGCACGAGAGTCATCACCCTGAATTATCATAGCATGGGTTTTATTTACCACTTTTTGCCTTCGACGCCTTAACAGAGGAAGATTATCCATTTGAATAGGTGTTCGCAATATTAAATGCTGAAGAACAATTTTCTACTCTTTATCCTAAAGTATGGCTGACTGGCCCTTTATTCAAGCCTATTCAATGACTTTGGAATTTATTAATTTATTTATTTGATAAGTATATACCATACAATAGTAGGCTAAGTCACGTACATGTATTCATCTTGGTTCATTTTTATTTTCTTTTATTTCTGTCTGACATTTGACCTCAGTCCTTTTTCCGATGACGTATGACGTAGTTGGAGTGATAGCAAGTGCACGTTCGTGCGCGCGATATTACGGCTAAATTAGTGTGAAGACAAAAAAAAACATTCAGGTGAGTTTTGTCATCAAGACTTCGATTAATCATATTTTGTAGATATTTTTACGGTTTAGGAATGAGAAATGTCTTTACAAGCAAAAAGAACCAGAATATTTAAGTTAAATCAATTATGTCGTTTGTTTAGCTAGCGTTAACGTTACTTAATTAACGTTAACGTTACTGTCTGATGAAATTTAGCCACTCTTCCCGCCTGTCTTCTTTCTGATATTTGAGTTATTAAACGCTCATGTGTTCAATACGTGCATGGTTATTTTGACTGATAACGTTGTCATCATTAGTCCAGCTTTACAATTTAAAACGTTGTGTGCTGCATTTTTAAGACAATGCAGGATTAAGAAAAATCAAGGATAACACTTAACAAGCGTAACGTTAAACCGAGAAAAAGTTCATCTAAGATGAGAAATCTTTCAAATAGCATTCGTGATAACTTGTTTTAATGTAATATGTGACCCTGGACCACAAATCAGTCATAAGGGTTTATACATAGATCTTTAAACCCTTATTTATTTTAATTTATCTATTTTGTAGATTTACCCTTATAGATTTATAAACTCTGATGATTTATACATTTCCATTGATGCATGGGTTGCTAGGATAGGTTTATATTTGTCTGAGATACAAATATTTGACAATCTGGAATCTGATATTTTAAAAAGGGAATCGCCTTTAAAGTTGTCCAAATCCAGTTCTTAGCAATGTATATTACTAATCAAAAATTAAGTTTTGATATATTTATGGTAGGAAATTTACAAAATATCTTCATGGAACATTACCTTTACTTACCTAATATCCTAGTGTTTTTTGGCATAAAAGAAAAATATATTTTTACCCATATTACATTTATGCATTTAGCAGACGCTTTTATCCAAAGCGACTTCCAGTACATTCAGGCTATACATTTGTTCAGTATGTTAACCCATATGAGCCTGTTTTTGTTGGCTTTTGCTACAAATATACCCGTGCTAGGGCTACTTATGACCGGTTTTGTGGTCCAGGGTCACATATGTGTATTTATGCTATTTTCATACATTAAAAAAGGACAAAAAGTGAAAACACACCATTGGTATTGTGTGAAAAAACACAATAACAACACATTGATTTAATGTGTGCTATCGTTATGCAAGGTTCATGAGAAAAATGACTGTTTTTAATATCAGGAAGTTTGTGATATGATGGTTTTTGTGATATGATGGTATTGGGATTAACTCTTGACTTTGTTTTGTACATTATGGGCCCTCTGTTGTTATATACGCTCTAACATTAAGTCATTACTACAATTATAACTAACTATAAACCTTCAAAGCATTTTTGGGTGGTTTTTACTCTGAGTCTGAATGTGTGGCGAAAATGCTGTATAGTTTGACAGCTCAGTAAGTTACAAAAATGCTGTCTGTTATGTGTTTTAATTAGATTGACTTTGTGTTTGAGTGCAGGATGAGTGACGTGGAGTTGGTGAAGAAGATGCTGCGAGCTGTTCTTCAGAGCAGTAAGCACGGTGTGGCCATGACCCGTCTGCAGGGAGATTATCGGGCTCTGACAGGAGAGGTGATCCCTTACCGGCAGTTTGGACACGGCAGTCTAGAGAGTTTTTTGCGCAGCATTCCCGGTGTGGTGCGGCTCGAACGCTCCAGTGCTGGAGAGGTGATGTTTTCAGTTAATCTGCGGTGATACACCACACACCTTCATACGTTTTGGTAGAAAATATAGTATAGTATTCTATGTATTTGTAGCATATATATATACATGCATACTACTGCTCAAAAAAGTTTGTATTTATTTGATAAAAAATATGGTAAAAACTGTAATATTGGGAAATATTAATTACAATCTAAAATAACTGTGGTCTGTTTTAATATATTTAAAATATAATTTATTAATGTGATGGCAAAGCTGAATTTTCATTTTCATTATTATTTTTGTGGAAACTGAGTAGCACTACTATTCAAATCTTTGGGGTTACTTAAAAAATTAAATCAGTAATACTTGTTGGTTAATGTTGTGTTTTGAACTTTCTATTTATTAAAGAATCCTAAAAAAAAGTGTATTGTGGTTTCCATAAAAATATTAAGCAGTAACTGATGGATAATTGATACAATTCATAACAATAAGAACCATTATTAATAAGAGCGTGGCAGTAATCATTTCTAATAATTGAACACTAAATCAGCACATTAGAATTATTTCTGGAGGATCATGCGACACTGTAATTGCTGCTGAAAAAAAATAGAAAACAGTTTTTAAATTGTAATATTTCACATTATTTCTGTTTTACTGTATTTTTGATCAAAGAAATGCAGCCTTGGCTTTCAAAAATGTTTTGTAAATATTTCAAACTTCTGACCAGTAATGTGTATGGATTAATAATTCCACGGTGAACTGATTTCAGAGTTTGTGTGGTTGTAATAGAAATGTCAGAAAATAGGAAAACGTATTATAATAAAAATATATTTTTTAAGTAAACTTATTAAAAAATATTTTTAAATTAAAACATGATATCAAAGTCGAGTTATTGATTACTCTATGTACCATCATGCCAGCACCAAGCAATAATATACTGGACTTTATTTGTATGTTTGTAGGTCATGTGTTTTGCTGGTGTGTGTGAGGAGACGGCACACATCGCACAGCTGGTCGCCCGGCAGAAGACTGTAAAGAAGTCCGGCTGCTCTAAATTACTGAACTTTCAAATGAGAGCGAAGTCTTCATCTCTGTTTTCATATAACGGTAACGTGCACAAACACACACAAACAAAAGTCCAGAGTGAAAGAGATACTGTTTGACTGATGCCAAATCATTTCCATGGTTGGTTTAGGAGAAAAGCATCTGCTGAATGAATAAATGTAACTGTAACTTATATTATTCTGCAATTAGCAAATTAACAGTACATTTTAAAATTAACTTGAGCTTAAATTGTGAAAACCTGTTTTTAGGTATTCTTGGTAGTGACAACATTTTTTTTTGTCACTTTTAATAACCACATTAATCTACATGTCTCCATAGTGGGATTAACTCTTTGACATCCTAGTTTGTTTGCCCAAATCCCAATAGAGACCTTATGAAGTTTTTATTGCTGTACTTTTGCCCACCAAGCTTGTCTGTTTATCTGTGCCAGTCAGTCACAATTACACGCTATTGCTACGAACTATTTACCATCCTGCACTCTGTTATGCAGCCCTTCGAGGTATGTGCTTGTTTATTGATATGGTTTAACTGTTTTGGTCTTCGCAGTCAAACCTCGCTTGTCTCTGAGGCAACCGGGCCACATGACTCATCCCGCTCGAAGCTCCGCATCCAAGTCTAGTTTTTACCCTAACCAGCGGCAGATTTACAGCACTGATCTCCCCTCCTCCCGAGTTCCTACTCGGCAGCTGAACAGGAAGTCACCAGGGTGAGTAAAGTGAGACAAATCATTCTCAATACATTCATCCCAACATTTACACTGTATGTGATTTTTAGGTTAGAGAGGAAAACATTTGCACCAAGCAAGGTCAATACGGAGATAAAGACTTATAAGACCAGTGGGAAACCAGGTAAATCTCTGTTTTGCCCTTTTTAAACTCTTTGTTTTTCTTTTCCGTTAGCTTGTCCTCATGACAATTGCAAAGTTGGATCAGATACAATATATTATTTAAACAGAAGCCTGAAAAATAAACTTATTACTCAACCTAATGCTTAAACTAGGCTTCTCTTTCTGTCTTACGAGTGATGATAAAGGAACGAGTGCTGAAGGAATGAGTCCTAAAAGCTGGAAAGTTCATCTGTGGTTTAGTTTGCATATACCCTAACTTCTGGCGATTTATATTTATTTGTCACAGAGCATATTTTAGCAATAATCCAGAAGTCAAAGGTACTACCCGATTGGCTTTTTGTCAAGGGAACCAGGGTGATGCTAACTTTTGGGTTGGCCTTTAAAAAAATCATCACTGCAGCACTCTGTTTTCTCTCAGGATGTACTCATTTTGTGTTATCTCTGTTTTTGATATTCAGTCAACTTGAGATTGATGTTTGATTGTGTGTTGTTTCTTTAGCTCAGCAAAAGCCTGTAAACAGTGCTGATGTTGAGGTGGTTCAGGGTCGAATTAAACAGCTTTTTCAGAAGTACTGCAGTGGAGTCTGGCTGTCAAAAATCCCTCAGCTCTATAAGAATATGTTCCAGGAAGAGCTCCATATGCACAAAGAAGTGGAGACATGGACGCACATCTGCACTGTGAGAGAAATTAAATACACATACACATGCTGACTACTAAAATTAATCAATCTATCTGCTCCAATTTAAATAAGATTGTGGTCGGTGTTATTTATCATTAACTAAAACTATTAAAACTTTTTGTTAGTTTAAATAAAACTAGAATAAATATTATATGAAAAAGAGCAAAATTGATTAACTGGAAATTAATGAAAACTCATGCTGAACTAAAAATAAAACAAATTAATATAAATCAAAACTAAATACATACCGCATACATGTATGTGTATATATATATATATATATATATATATATATATAAACATAAAAATGTGACCTTCGACCACAAAACCAGTCATAATAAAAATTGAGAATGAATTGCTGAATTAATAAGCTTTCCATTGTATGTATGATTTTTCTAGGAAAGGATTAGGCCGAGATACAGCTATTTGAATATCTGGAATCTAAGAAAAAAAAAGGAAAATCTAAATATTGAGAAAATCGCCTTTAAAGCGGTCCAAATGAAGTTCTTAATCTTAGCAATGCATATTAGTAATCAAATATTAAATTGTAATATATTTACGGTAGGACATTTTCATAATATCTTCATGGAACATGATCTTTACTTAATATACTAATGATTTTTGGCATAAAAGAAAAATCGATAATTTTGACCCATACAATGTATTTTTGGCAATTGCTACAAATATACCTGTGCTACTTAAGACTGGGTTTGTGCTCCAGGGTCACAAATAACAAAATCACACAAAACAATTTACAAATTAAATCAAAATGAAAACTGAAAATAACAAATATGACTTTATATAAAGTACTTAATAGTATGTATATATTACTCAAATAACAATAAGTGTGATAAGTGTTTTATCATACACTCATGCTGACTCAATAATATGTAATGTCTTTATGGGGGGCTGCTGTCACTAATAACCATAATTTTATGGAAAAGAACCATACAGGATGAATAAATTATTACAATTTAATCTTTTGGGTGAACTATTCCTTATGTTATAAAGTTTTTGACTTTTATGGTACATGATGCTTTGTGTTTTATTTCAATTATCTCCTTAGGTTGAAAAGCCAAGCAGCAATAACATAGTTGACCGTCTGGTGTATCCTGTCATGGAACCTGCCCCAAAACCAAGCACTGCGCCTGCTGTAGCTCCATGCAAGCAGTCTCCTAACGCAAAACAGTCAACACCTGCCCAGCAAACTACCCGCATCCTCAGAACTCTTGCCATTAACATTCCTCCTTCAGCCCAGAAATCCCAGCCACCTTTGAGCCCAACATCGCCCAATTCCTGCCAAGCTGGATTTCAATCTCCCTGAAACACCCAAAGCTCACCCTCACTCACCCATCACCCCTCCTTCCACTCCACCTTCTCACCAGCCTCTGACTCCAGAGATCAAGCAGAAGCTGCGGCAGCTGCTCAATAAATACAGCCAGGGCCTGTGGGCTCATGCACTTCCACAACTTTTCCAGGAGGCCTTTGGGTACTTTTGACCTCTGTAACTTGTGATCAATTTAATGCATCCTTATTGAATAAAAGTACAAATTTCTTTAAAAACATGGCATGCTTTTTACAGATATGCTTCACAGTCCTACAATGTGTACTATAATGGTGAGAGAGTATCACAGTGCTTAATTTTCTCAGTGAAAGTTTTTTTTTTTTCCTGTCTTGTCTCTCAGGTGCGTGATTCCACAGTATGTGCTGGAGGATCTGTCTCTGTTGGGGAATACATGTATGGTTGAGTACCCATGCCAGACAATCGAAAGAGAGCCATACTGTACGCACTTCCATGCCAGGTGAAGACACGGCCTCGTCCTCGCCCACCACCGCTGGTTTTGCCCTACACTGGTAACCCACGTGTACCTCCTCTGATGATCCCAACAACAGAGTTCCTTTCCGTTTTGGTGATGGAGGTCAGCAGCACAGACAATATTGTTCTCAGGTAGAGCTCACAAAACCAATATTTTACTAGATGCAAGATTCCTCTCTAGTTCTGTATCATTTGGATCATTTAAGGTTGTGAATTCATGATGGTGTCTTATTTTTCAGGTTTGTTGGGGAAGGTTACTCTAAAGCTCTGGAGGTGTTGGAGGAGGCCATGCTACAATTCTATAATACAGTTGGAGCTGGACTTTGTCTTCTCTCTCCAAACATTGGACAACTGGTGGCAGTTGCTATAGAGGAAGATGCAGTACTGAGAGCTCAGGTCCACCTGGTCACAGAGGACACTGTGAAGGTATTCAGAGTCAGTGTATTAGACAAAGTCAGTTTGCATTAGATGTAATTCAAACATTTCCTTTTGGTAGGTGTACTGTGTGGATCACGGGTTCTTTGAGGTGGTCAGCAGGAAGAAGATACTACAGCTGAGGGATCAGTTCCTGACTCTTCCCTGCCAGGCAACCACGTGCCAACTTGCAGGTACTATTCATCAGAGGCTCAGTGTATTAGACAAAGTCAATTTGCATTAGATGTAATTCAAAAATGTCCCTTTTCGTAGGTGTACTGTGTGGATCACGGGTTCTTTGAGGTGGTCAGCAGGAAGAAGATACTACAGCTGAGGGATCAGTTCCTGACTCTTCCCTGCCAGGCAACCACGTGCCAACTTGCAGGTACTATTCATCAGAGGCTTTTGAGTAAATGTCAGTATGGAAAGTGACGTGACATGTGACCAAGTATGGCTACACATACTCAGAATTTGTGCTCTGCATGAACACACACACCCGGAGCAGTGGGTTAAGCTTAAACTGTTAATTTTTTATTCCTTAACTGAAATTTGAGAATTATGAGGAGTCTGAATTGTGAGAGAGAAAGTCGCGATCACCTTTTTATGTTTTTATTTTGTGGTGAAGGTAAGCTTTCATATGTTTGAGAGTAATATGTGATGTAATTTTGTGTTCACTTTCACGGTCTTGAATGTTAGATTTGGAGCCATTCAGTACAGATGGGGTAGTTCTGAAGACTCTGGAGTCATTAGCTGTTGGCCGTACACTAGTGGTTGAGATTGTGGATCGAGAGGACACACCAGTTATTGTGCTGTATGACACTTCTGAGAACGAGGATGTGAATGTGAATGCTGTATGCTTGAAAGCCCTGCAGGATAAGTCAATGGAGAATCCTCTACAGGTCTATCAGAATTAATTGCATGAATATTAAAGTAATTTCCATAATTACAAAATGAATAAATAATAATGCCCCTCTCCTCCATTTATTCAGGTGAACAGCGTGTACACAAACGTGTGTGTGACAAATGTGTGCTCTGATGGCAGTATTTACTGTCAGTTGCCTTCTCGAGGTCAGGCCAAACTCAAAGACATCATGGACAAGATTGAAGCACACTTCACCTCTCAGGTAAAATAGTTCAGTTTTCTTAGGCTTCTGTTAGGAGGTGTAAATGATTGCCAGAGCATTAAATGTCTCTTATGTGTTTCTAAGTTAACATGGGAGCTGTTGGTGTCCAGACCGTTCTGCGGGAAAGTGTGTCTTGCTAAATACAAAGGCAAATGGGCGAGAGCAGAGGTGAGAAGACTGCCTACTCTTTCCCTTCATCCACACATTTAAACTGGCATTTGTTCAGTGACAATTGGGGCTGCACAATATATTTAAATTATGTTGAATATCAGATTAGAGTGAAGCCCTGGCACTGTGTTAATTTACACATGCCCCTCTTGATATGATGTTCACAGTTCTCGGTTCTGGAGTTGGTCACTTATAATGTGGCTTTTAAAACTCAGTGTGTGAAGCCTATTTCGCTAGATTTGTATTGAGAAGCTGTTTTCTACCTGTTGAAAACAAAGGACAAGCTTTAATGGCTTCATGTAGTTTTCCACCAAAATAAAAGCTTAACTGTTTAACACTTAAAAATGAAGAATGTTAATGTTAGATGTCAATATTAGTAGTATAATTTTGCAGATGTATTTCACAGAGCAATATGTTGCCACAAAGAATGGTCAAAAACAGTGGAAATTTGGCCTCTGATAAAATTTTCTTTTTAAAGGTTTAAGTTCATGTAAGAATTTTCCTAAGTATTCATACCGTATTTTTCAAGTTAATTCTTCATAGTTACATGGGGTGGTATGGACTCAAAGTTTACTGATAAAATGTATTGTTCACCATTTTTTTTATTTTACACAAATTTACTTTAGTCATTTTAGACAAATAAAACGATTCATATTTTCATTGCTTACATGAATGGGTTACATCTCTGTATAGATCATTAACCTTCATGGCAGTCAAGTGTTGGACATCCTGTTTTTGGATCTGGGACTTCCTGCTTCTCTGGAGGTTAGTGAGCTCAGAGAGATCCCGCCAATCTACCTCAAAGAGCTCATCACCATACCACCTCAGGTACACATTTTCTTGCATATTTGTTTCCATTCCTGCTCATTGCTTGCCACGAGTGTGCAGGTTTCAGTTGCATCATGAATCAAGCAGTGAGTTTTTCCCCTTGTGTTTGACTAATAAAATGTCTCTTTTTGCATGTAGTGAGTGTTTTTGGACTATGTTTACTTTGTAGCATTGCATTAGTCTGTTTAATGAATGAAAGTAAATGTTTCTGGCTCTGTAGGCTATAAAGTGTATTCTGGAGGTACTGAATGCAGATGGGAGTGTTTGGCCTCCTGAAGCTGTTCTGTGGTTGAGAGAGACTGTCCACAACGAAGTCCCCAGTTGCATGAAGGTCTGGCATATTCAGTTATTGTTAACTGAAAAATGTATTTACATTTTTTATATCCTTACTCTAAATGTTTAATTTGTTGGCATGTTTGTTGTTTAGATAGTGAAGCTTGATGAGACCAGGACTGTGCATATCTACCTCTTCGCTGGTAATGGAGCCCTGGACCTTCAGAGCAGTGTTAACCATCAGCTTGCCTCTTGTCCATTCTGGCAGCGATATCCACTTCAGCAAGATCACCATGGTTTCCAAACCTATCCTGCCCGAGGCAGGGGACAGCCCCCATACAGCTCCTGCACAGACTAATGCCCTCACACTGCCCCCTCAGCTGGACTTACCAGTGGTCGGGCAAAACATGGATGTGTTTGTGTCGGTTGCATGCCACCCCGGGCACTTTGTGCTGCAGCCGTGGCAGGATCTGTACAAGCTGGTGGTGCTGATGGGAGAAATGATCCTGTTCTACAACAAACAGGAAGTAACCCAAATCAACATCCAGAAGAATAACGTCTACGCAGCCAAGATCGACAACAAGTGAGATATGAGTGGCATTTGAGGACTATGCTGAAAAATCATTATCTGCCTTTTTTTCTCCTTTTATTCTGCCTTTGTCTTATCTCTTCTCTTTGTTTATAGTTGGCATCGTGTTTTGGTAAAGGGCGTCTTAACCAATGGCTTGGTCTCTGTGTATGAGTTGGATTATGGGAAGTATGAGTTGATCAACTATTCCCAGCTCCAGCCACTCATTGATGAGTTCAGACAGCTGCCGTTCCAGGGAATTTCTGCTCAGCTGGCTGGTAAGACAAACTGGAGCCAAATGGAGTTAAAACATATCTGAAAGGTTTATTTGTCTTTTAGAATAGCCATTCATTTCAGCAAAATGCCTTTTGTTGGCAAGTAGATGCATTTTGTTTTTAAAGAAAGTACAGTAAAAATCTAGCAAAACAAGCCTTTTTTTACTAAAAGAGCACAATAAATAATATTTTGCATTTTATATATATATATACACCAGTAGAACACATTAAAAATGACACAGTAATATTTTCACTGCGTATTTAATTTTTACTAATAGTTACTAATACCACACAGAGACTTCCGTGAACAGTTTTCAGTGATTGAACAAACAAATTATAGCATCAGTGATTCTGGACGAATTAGATTTAAGTGTTTTGATTTGAAACTAATGATTGCAATAGTTTTCCTACATAGCCTTCAATATGTTTAACAATCAAAGAATAAAAAAAACAATGCATGATACTGAGTTGGTTTTATGTTGTCAACAAAGTATCAAATATATTGTAAATATTTGATGTATCACCCAGCCCCATTGCAAAATTCCTCAAAACTGATCCATATCTGTAGATGCTTCTGATTTGCCTGTGAAATGTTTGTTTTCAGGTGTCAATCAAGGGGTCTGGGCTGAGGAAGCTTCTATGGTATTCCGGAACCATGTTGAGAAGAAGCCGCTGGTGGCTCAGATCGAGTCGGTTGAGGAAGGGGAATGGCCGTGGGAGCGCAAAATCTCTGTCTACCTAGTGGACACCACACTGGAGGACAATGACATCTGGATCCACAATATTATGGTGGAGTTTTTAGATGAGATCAACTGAGCAGCTTGAGACTGTCACAGCGTCCCTTTCCTAGAACCATGTTGAAACTTTGAGCTTTGAAGGAATCTAGAGTTCAAGAGCATTGACTCTAGATGTGTTTGGTGGGTCATTTTATTCATGCATGGTCAAGAATTGTTTGCTATCGTTCTGAGTGCCATGGAAAAGGGTTTTCTTTACCTGTTTTTGCTGTTATGATAAATAATACTACTAATAATATGCCATTCCAAAAATGTACTCTTTAATACCTGAACAACCTTCCTTTCCGTGTCTTTACAATAGGGCCATTCGTCGAAGTAATTTGATTTTTATGTGTGTATTGTGTGTACCACTGCTTGTATTGTTTATACTCTTATTGATTTTTGCACTGGTTTGTTTGCAATCTTATTGTGTGTTTTCTAAACAGAAAATGGCCTAATTGTAAAAGAACATTTGTGTTCAGATGCTCAGGTTTGTTTCTTTTCCAAGCTAATATTTGGTTCCGAAAATTAAAAAAAGACAAAAACAAGACACACTTGGGTGACTCATTTGTTTTGCAACTTGATATCAGGAAAAATTTAGCCTTGAGTTGTGGGACCCATGCAATCCTCTGATGGGTGGGCTTGATGTTTGGCGTCATTTGATTGGCAGGTCTGCGTGGTGGGCGGGGCTATGTTCTGTGCTACTCCGGGTTTGTGGAAAGTCTTTAATCGCCACCGACTACTGGACTTGGTGAAAGAAGGCTGTAGCAGTAACTGCTTTTAATATTTTGACTTTTCTCCGCAGTGTCAAGCGCTGTTCTATGAACCTTGGACTTGAGAATACATTGCTTGAGGCAGCTGCACATTTGTGTGAATTGGTGGCTCTGAAAAGAAACCATATCTGGTCAAAGTATTCAGCTGTCACATGCGCTATATATAGTGTGGGATACGCGCTGCCTGAAGTAAGTGAGAAAGATAGGCACTCCGGTACTAACACGCTTTGTTCTCCTCAGCAATGCATAGTCGTGCAATATAAAAATAAGTATATTAACAGAACCAATGGAGCTCGGAGAAAATTATAAGCTTGCCTTTGATTAATAATAATCTTGCATGAGGTTTTGAATGTATGATATATTTTCTTCAGTATGTTTTATCTTTATTTTATTAAGGTTTGTAGTTATGTATCTTGTCTCTCCTAGTCCGAATCAACACACTTTTATTAGCTGTAGTGGAAAAGTAATTTGTGTGAGGAACAAGACATGTGTAACTAGTTTATTGCTTAAGGAAACCTAAAGTAGAGGCTCAAATCAAGACTGTGTGTTAATAATACATTTGCATTATATAGTATGCTGGCGTTTGCTGGTCATTGTCCTTGTCTGCTGGATTCATCAAGGACAATGGAGATGGTGCTAAGAACAGATGCCAGCCGGACTAGTTTTATTTTCATGTTGAAAGTATTATAATACATCACTCTGTTTACCTAATGTTTAAGATCATACTGTAGACATTTCTTTAAATATATATTTAGCATGTGTTTTACTGAAATCAAGCATAAGACAAGTTTTCAAACAAAATATTTGGGAAAGAGACATTCAAAAGGTTTTAAATCGCAAAGCACAGACATAGATGTAAACACAAAGTATCTGTGCTTAATATGGCTGTTAAATGTTAGCAGTTAATGTGATGAAGTACACCTGTACTACTCTGCTCTCCATAACCCATAAGCTTTCAATTTGTCCAGAATAATCCACTTAAATTCTGTGGAAAATCATAGACTTGGCATATTGATCATCATGAAGAACATAATTATTCAGCATCAAATCCTTTGAGCCTTATATTTAGAATAGACCTAATAATTAATCTGTTTCACTTGTTTTTACCAAGGTTTTTAGGGTCGACTGTTCCTGCCTTTTTTAGTGTCTTCTGTCCCCTTCCTGCATTTGATCTTATTCACCATGTTGCGTAAAGAGATGGATAAGTACCGGGATGTGGATGAGGATGAGCTATTGCAGAAGCTCAGTGAAGAAGAGCTCAGGAGATTAGAAGATGAACTCGAAGAGCTTGATCCTGATGTAAGTGCACATTAAAACAAATCTAAAATTGGACTTTAAGAGCTCCGTGAAATGAAACACAATTCATAAATGTCCTCACACAGTTCATTTGTTCCAGAATACTTTACAATATGAAAGGTTAATACACCTTTTTTGTTTTTCTTTCTTTTTTTGAGCAAAAACGAATCTGTCTCTGTTCTGTAAATTTGGTAGTTCGACTATAAGGTGTGTGAACATTTTTAAGGGAGACCTATTGTATGTCCTGTGTTATGTAGTTGGATTAGTTTCATCAGACTGTTGTTTTAGTTTAGACTGAACTGCATTATTTTACACAGAGTTTGTTTGTCTGTGTTGCTACCAAGTCTGATTGTTTGTCTGCACTGTGTTGTTTGGTAGTGATGTTTGTTTGTCTGCATTGTGTTGTTTGATAGTGATGTGTGTTTGTCTGCATTGTGTTGTTTGGTAGTGATGTTTGTTTGTCTGCATCGTGTTGTTTGGTAGTGATGTTTGTTTGTTTGCACTGTGTTGTTTGGTAGTGATGTTTGTTTGTTTGTTGCACTGTGTTGTTTGGTAGTGATGTTTGTTTGTTTGTTTGTACTGTGTTGTTTGGTAGTGATGTTTGTTTGTCTGCATTGTGTTGTTTGGTAGTGATGTTTGTTTGTATGCACTGTGTTGTTTGGTAGTGATGTTTGTTTGTCTGCACTGTGTTGTTTGGTAGTGATGTTTGTTTGTCTGCACTGTGTTGTTTGATAGTGATGTTTGTTTGTCTGCATTGTGTTGTTTGGTAGTGATGTTTGTTTGTATGCACTGTGTTGTTTGATAGTGATGTTTGTTTGTCTGCACTGTGTTGTTTGGTAGTGATGTTTGTTTGTCTGCATTGTGTTGTTTGGTAGTGATGTTTGTTTGTATGCACTGTGTTGTTTGATAGTGATGTTTGTTTGTCTGCACTGTGTTGTTTGATAGTGATGTTTGTTTGTCTGCACTGTGTTGTTTGGTAGTGATGTTTGTTTGTCTGCATTGTGTTGTTTGGTAGTGATGTTTGTTTGTCTGCACTGTGTTGTTTGATAGTGATGTTTGTTTGTCTGCACTGTGTTGTTTGGTAGTGATGTTTGTTTGTCTGCACTGTGTTGTTTGGTAGTGATGTTTGTTTGTCTGCACTGTGTTGTTTGGTAGTGATGTTTGTTTGTCTGCACTGTGTTGTTTGGTAGTGATGTTTGTTTGTCTGCACTGTGTTGTTTGATAGTGATGTTTGTTTGTCTGCACTGTGTTGTTTGGTAGTGGTGTTTGTGTTGTTTGGTCGTGATGTTTTTTTGTTTGGACTGTGTATGTTTAATGTAAAATCCTATGTTTTACTGGAGTGTGTTTTTACCTTGTCTAGTTTATGTGGGCTGTTTGTCTGACTGTGTTGTTTGGTCGTGATTGTTTGTCTGCACGGTGTTGTTTGGTAGTGGTGTTTGTGTTGTTTGATAGTGATGTTTGTTTGTCTGCACTGTGTATGTTTAATGTAAAATCCTATGTTTTACTCTACTGTGTTTTACCTTGTCTGGTTTATGTGGGCTGTTTGTCTGGACTGTGTTGTTTCCGAGTGGTGGTTTTTGTCCGGACTGTTGTTAGTCTGGTTTGTTTGTCTGGCCTTTGTTTTTCCCTAGTGTGGATTTTTTCATCTGGTCTGTGTAATTTCCCAATGTTTGTCGTTTGACTTTACTGTGTTTTTATGTGCAATGTGTCACTTGTCTTTACTGTGTAGTGACATAATGGTCTGTGGACTGTGCCATTTTTGTTTAAGAAGCCCACTTAATTCCTGTGTCTACTGTTTGTTGTTTCACAGTCATGTTTGTTTGGCTGGACTGTTTTTTTAAATTTAGTATAATGTTGCTTATTTGGCTGGATGGGTTTTTTGTGTAATGTTTTTTTTCTGTACTGTGTTGTGCAATCATTTGTTAGGTGTTGTTTCGATGGCATTTTTATTTATGAAACCCACTTTCACTGTGCTGTTTCATAGTTATGTTTGTTTGGCTGGACTAGGTTTTATTACGTTTCATTTTGTTTGTTTGACTCGACTGTGTTGCTGCCTAGTCTGGTTTGTTTGTCTGGTTTATTATGTGTTGAGCATTGCTATTATTGTTTGAGAAGACCACTTAATTCCTGTTGTTTTTCTTTATCTGGACTGTGTTGTTTCACATTGGCGTTTCTGAGTTTAGACTATCTTGGTGAAGCCAGTTTGAGAGGACTGTGTTGTTTTACACGGGTTGGAGTGTGTGCTATTGTATTGCAGTGTAGTGTTTTTAGAGAATTAAGTGGTTCTCTCTGTTAGTGTTCTTTTTCTCACTCGAGTCAGACCACAGTTTTATATTTGCTCTTGATGAATCTGGTTTGACTCCAGCATCTAAGCACCTCTTGACAGATTTAGACAGAGTTAGGATAAACGTCCAGCAACAGAGAGGAGGGAAAAGAGAATTTCTTCTCCCAGACTGAGATGTTCAGCCAGAGGTGCAGAAGTTTACCATAAATACCAGTACTGAAAAATAGTTAATCTGCTCATATGTAACAAAATAAACATTCCCCACCAAATCAGAGCCTTTCCCTAAACATTGAGTTGTGCTGTAAATTTTGTAGTGGAAATCCCTACTGTAACCATTTTAAATGTCACTTTAGAATGAACCAGAGTCTCCATTAGCTCAGTTTTATCTGCACTAAGAATAAACAATACTAAGGTGTCTTGTAAAGCTCTGTTCTCTCCTAGTTATCTCTGAAATGCTGTGTGTTCTGGATTCTGTCGTCACATTTAACATGCACATATGTACACATACCCCTGTCTGCTCTGTGGCTGATAGGCCCTGTCTTAGAAGAATGCTATCATTGGTCTCTTTATTTAACGCGGTGGTGGAGTTTGTCTTTTCAGTAAGTGGGTGCAAATGAGAAAACCTGGGTTAAGTGCTAGCTTCAGAAACTCATATAGCCTGTATCAAATAGTTGCAAAGAGGAAATTGATGTGAAATTGCCCCTGTAGCATGTACAGTAATGGTATTAACTTAAGATACCAGATATGGCAAGTTTATATTTTACTGTAATGGACTATTTTACATTCTATTTGCTTTTATGATATTTTGATGACATATCTAATGTTTATGAATGATATTGTTTTCAGAATGCACTGTTGCCGGCAGGATTCAGACAAAGGGATCAGACCAAGAAAGCTCCGACCGGATCTTTCCAGAGAGATAACCTTCTCACTCACCTGGAGAAACAGGCCAAAGAACATCCAGACCAAGATGATCTTGTTCCCTTCACTGGCGAGAAAAGAGGCAAGAACTGACTTAAATTTAGAACCATGGGCACTTCTGGAACTTTTAGAGAAATAAACACTCTTCAAATTCTCATTAGTTTGTAATTTGTCAACTCAAAAGTCTAATAGTGTATATACTGTACATCACATGAGAAATGGTCATTTTTTTTCTTTTTATGCTGGTACTTATACACATTGCCAATACTCTGTCATTTCCAGCTTTGCGTTTGATATTGTATAGTGGAAATAACATAGCTCTTTTATGAAACCTAAATACAAACAGTTTCTATTTGACACTTTTTTGCATAATGCAATAAAATTACACATAGACATTATAAATGATGCACATGAAGTGATATAAAATGTTTAGTTTTATTCGCATATCGCATCTCATTAAACAAGAACACTCACATTTAATAAATAGTTTTAGGAGAAAAGTTTGATGTTGAAATGATGCCTTATATGCAGGACAGTCAAAAGTAAATGAAGGCATTTTTCCTTCTCTCTATCTCTGAATGTGTGTAAATATGCATGTGTAGGAAAAGCATGGGTGCCTAAGTCCAAAGTTGTTGACCCAATCCTGGAAGATGTCACTCTGGAGCCTGAACTAGAGGAGGCGCTATCTAGTGCTACTGATGCAGAATTGTGCGATATAGCAGGTACAATACAAATGTTGGCAACTAAAATAATGTAACACAATTCCAAAACACCATTTTATAAATGTTATTTAAAAAAATAAATGTCTTAGGACGCAATTAAATTCAGCACCTTCTGTTCACAAATGTTTATTCATATTCAAATGAGTGAATCCATCTGTAATTTCATTGACTAATTCCCCCTTCCTGTGTGTGTATCTCACCGTGTGCCTCTCTCTGGTCTGTCCTTTAGTTTTCTCCACTCCATTTTTACATCTTCATTCCTCATTTTCTCTGTCCACTCCCCTGCTCCACCGTTTCTAAGCCACGGATCATTCCAGTAGGTTTATTTGTAACATTGTATGCTGCTCTAACATTTCCAGAAAACGTCTTAAACATTAGTTCAGTATTTGAATGGCATGTTCAGCATGTTATGTTGTCTGCATGATGATTTAAGTGTTATTTCAAGGTTACTAAAATGACAATTCTGTCATTTACTTGTCCTCATGTTGCTTCCAAACTCTTTTGAGAGCAGCAACATTCTTCAAAGTTGTTTTGTGTTTCATAGGAAAAAACTAAACCATACAGATTTGGAACAAAAGGATAAAAAACTCATTTTTGTTTTAGGTGAACTAGCGTGCAGCATGCACATGTCAATTCTTGAAACTGCATATGCGAGTTTGAACTCTTTTTCTTTCATAACAATGATGACTCATCCATGTGCGCTAAAGACACATGGCTACCAAAAAAGGGTAAAATGAGATCTATTTAAAAAAAAAAATGAGATCATGTTTCACAGACAGCAGGATTTAAGGAGTCGACTTAGTCTGAACAGCTTCAAGGATTCAAGGTTTTATACGTCACATACTCAATTATACAGAATATAATCAGTAGTGAAATGTAAGCACAGCTTATAAGCACAGACAGATTGGAGCTTCATATGGGAATGAGGTTAGTTCAGTTGTCTTTGGTCCAGGGTCAACAATCATATGTCGTATATATGCTAGACTCCTAAATTGCACTTTCCTCTTGACTCCCTATTCAGATGTTTTGCTGTATAATTTCATTTTCTGTACAATTTCATCTGATGGCATTACTGTTCTGCTTGAGATGTTTTTCCTCAGGTAATGGGAATGATGTTGAGTTGGTATCTTGGAAAACACGATTTTATGTATGATTTACATATATATGTTGTAAATTTTCAAAACTTGACTGACATAAAATAAAGGAAATGGCCCTCTAAATAATCTTCAACTTATTCTGCTTTTTCCCCTCTTTGTAAATTTGAAAGCCATTTTGGGCATGCACACACTGATGAGTAATCAGCAGTATTACGAAGCACTGGCCAGCAGTACTATCGTCAACAAACAGGGCTTGAACAGTAAGTGAATATACAGTCATCCTGTAATGTTTGTTTGATGTTATGCTTTATATACAGTATGTCTGAATAATCATTTATGATCGAATAGATTACACTTAAAGGAATAGTTTAATGAAAAAAGATAATCTGCAGAAAATGTACTCCCATTCTGGCCATCCAAGATGTAGATGAGTTTGTTTCTTCATCCAGATAAAATTGATGAGTTTTACAATGTGATATAGTATTTTGTTCTATATCTGGCACTGAACCATATAATTTGTTGTAATTGAGAGTTGTATAATATAAACAGGCGTAATCCAGTGCACTCAGTATAAGCCAGTGCCAGACGAACAGCCCAATGACACCGATGTAGAGGAAACACTACAGAGAATCAAGAGAAATGATCCAGACCTTGTTGAGGTCAACCTAAACAACATCAAGGTGCCACGTTCACTCATTTATTTATACTGTACTCTCTGTTGCATGGTGTCTTTATATGTTTTGATGGTTTCCCCCGTTATGTGCCCTCTGTTTTTTTGTTGATCTGTAGAAAATTCCAATCCCAACTTTGAAAGCGTATGCTGAAGGTCTCAAAGGGAACAGTGTTGTGGAACGCCTGAGCATCGTTAGCACCAGAAGTAACGATCCTGTGGCCTTTGTGAGTTACATAAAGAGGCGTAGCCATTCTCAAAATTCAGATTTTTCTAATATTTTCAAACACAATATATAATTTTAAGTAAAAATACTAAAATTGGTGTTAGGTGATGAGTTTTTGGCTCAAGGTCTGCATTTAAAGTCACACCAGAGGTGTTCAGCTGGGATTAGGACTTGGTTTTCTGCAGACCAGTCAAGTTCTTCCACACTGACTGAATCATCATTTCTCTTTGATCCTTGCCTTATACACAGAGACACTGTCATGATATAATAGAAAAGAGTCCTGTCCAAACTATCACTATAAAATTAGAAGCACACAATTCCCTAGAATATCATTATATGCTTAAACATTAAGATTTGTACTCATGGAAATTACTAAAGTAGTCAAACCTTTCATTAGAAGGGGTGACCCAATACTTTAGGCAATATAGTTTATGTCTAATATGTTGTTGCTGAGATTTACTTCACTAAGTACACTATTCATCTACTGTTCTACCATTTCACTTTTTCAAATTAACCATTTTATTCAGTAAGAATGCATTAAATGGATTAAGAGTTTCTTTCTAAGAATCTTGAAATCATGTATCATGGTTTACACAAAAATATTGAGCAGCACAGAATTTTTACTTTTGAACAGTAGTGCAGGACAGGTTTTAAATATCGTATAATGTTGTTTGGTTCCCAGGCACTAGCAGACATGCTGAAAGTGAACACCACTCTGAAGAGTCTAAACGTTGAGTCAAACTTCATTACTGGAGCTGGAGTTCTGGCACTCGTGGAATCATTAAAGAGCAACACTACACTGCTGGAGCTAAAGATTGACAACCAGGTACACACACACACACACACACACACACACACACACACACACACACACACAGAGAGTCTAAAGTCATATGAGGTCTGAGCCATTATCTGCACTGATCACAGGAGTAGCATAAGTTATTATATCCTGTGTGTTTATGTGTGATACAGAGCCAGCCTTTAGGTAATAAGGTTGAGATGGAGATGGCTAACATTTTGGAGAAGAACACTACTCTGCTGAAGTTTGGATACCACTTCACCCAGCAGGGCCCACGCTTGCGTGGATCTAATGCCATGATGAGCAACAATGATCTGGGTAAGAAACACACACACTAAGATCGATGCAGTCGAATTTGGTATTTGTATGTGTATTTCAGAATGAACATTTATTGATGTTAATTGTGTATATTTGTTGAAATATGCATAACTGTGTGTTTGTATGCTAGTTTTGCTGAAATAGGTAAACTACCATTTAACAGTTTGGGATGTGAATGTTTTTGGCATCTATTTGGTCAAAAATACTATAAAAAGTAACATTGTCAAATATTATTACAATTTATGAGTCTTTATTGTCACACGTTCTGTCAGAAATCAGTCTAATATGCTGATTTGCTGCTCAAGAAACAAAATCTTGTTTTTGGCTATGCTGAAGCATTTGTTCTACCCAATAATTGTATGGTTCTTTGAAGAATCGAAAGTTCAAAAGAACATAATTTATATTAAATAGTCACTTCTGATCCATTTATTGCAGCCTGACTGAATAAAAGTATTAACGGTAGTGTATGTACTGGTGTTTTCATTCACTGTATGTATTTCCAGCACGTGTAGTTCGGTCGGACTCCGATGGTGCGATCACATTCACTCTGTCAGTGCCTGAGCTGGAAAGAGCCTTCTGTAAAAAGTTCAAGTTCACAACGAAACCCAAGTAAACAGAGTCTTGCCCTCCCTCTGGGCACTACCTGCTGTCTTTTCGCTCTCGTTTTTGCCTCCTCGCAATCCCTCATGCCTCTGGATGGTTTTGAACTTTTGTACTGTTTCTCAAGCTACCTTCTGTCACTTCAGCATCTTCACTACTGCATTTGTCTCTGTCAAAGTGAATCCAAAACCTGTCTCTCTCCATTATCTCGCTGTTCCTCGGTTTGTTTGTTTGGCTGTCTAATGTTTTATTTAGGTTTTAAGGTTTAGTCTTTACTTTCTTCTGCATTAAGAGAGTATTCTGATGACAACTATTATAGAAAATGCCATCCGCTAGCTGTGCATGCAGAGCTTTTTCTTTAAGGAGTAGTTCACCCAAAATGTTAAAATTGGTGTCTTTTTTAATCATATGACTTCCGACTATGCAGTGCAAAATAAAAGGGACTGAGCTCCAAAAGGACAAAAAGCACCATAAAAGTAGCCCATTGACTTGTACTCTATATTCCAAATATTATTTGAATCCTATAAAAACTACTCTTTGAAATGAGTGAACTATTCCTTTAATTGCAATTTTACATTTCTGTCTTTCTACAAATTTCCCAATGTCTAGAGGTTTTCTGAGAAATTGTAAGAATGTCTTTTAAAAGTCTTTAAAAAAATTCATATTTTACTTACTAAACTATACTTTACTGATTCAAATATGTTTTAAATGTTTTATTTATTTAAAAACCAATGTGGGGTCAGCAGAAATGCTGGCAGGACAAGTATAAGTCTGAATTTTTTTTTTAAACATAACATTTTAATGGTCAAGGTATTTGTAGACTGTTATAATGAAACCAGTTTCCTCAGTATTTCAAATTTTTATGTCCTCAAAAGTGATCAACCCTTTTGTTTTGTGTGCAGTAAGAAAGAGAAGGCTTGAAGGAGGACCCATCTTTCCTAAATGTCGGACAAACGTGTAGCAGCATCAGGAACCCTCTATGGCCTGCCTGGGACCTGCAACATCATCACATGTCCTCCCTTCATGTCTGTCCCTTCCACAGAGAACTCACAAAATCATCTAAAGGAAACATTCAAACCAGAATGCTTTTATTTCAAAGCCCCAGATCTGGAAACCCAAAGGTACCACCCTCTGTTTACCAGACACATAATTACTCATGGCGGAGTGTTTTAAAAATATGTAAGCTCCCTGCCATAACATTAAGCAGGTAGAAATCACCTACTTGTGTTGATGGAAGCAGTAAAGATGAAAATGACGCTCAATTTATCACAATGTTCTCAGTTTACAATCTTCCCATTGTAAACAGTTTAACCCTAAAACCAGAGATTTTGCAGTGTTTGGATGCACACCAAGAGCATCAAACTTCAAACTTGACTGATTGTAGCTGTGGTTTTGCCTTCTCCGGGCCAGTTTGAGTCTCGCTGTAGTGGTAGTTCTCGTGCACATCGTGTAGAAGCATGTACTGTGTGTTCTGAAATATTCTATCATTTTGACCTGTTCTTCTGTTTAACAACTGGTAAATTTGTTGTTATACAAATTAATTGTCGGCAAGTCACTGCACTGTGGTTTCTGCTACGTTGCTATGCAGCAGATACCAATGAGAGTGCATTGTTGGTGCATGTTTGTATAAACTCGCATCACCAAGTTGCCAAAAGCTCATGTCGCCTATAGTCAAATTTCCAGTCTCTGCAAATTACTGTCAGTGTGTGAACATAACTTTAGTGGTCACCTTACAACAGAATAAAATCTAAGATATGTGTATTTGCACTGCTCCAGTATATTTATGAAATTATTTATAGATTTGATATTCTATGTTTGGTGAGGGAAAATCTATTTTTCATGTTTAGGTCAGGCTGTGTTTCATTTTACACAATAATATCTCTCATATTATACTAATGGTCTCTCTACGATAACCACTTATCATTAAATGATTGTGATTGATGTGTATACAGTGTTCTCTATAGTCTTCCTCATTAAATGCTATTTTACTTTTAAGTGAGAATCATAACACACAATAGAAAACTTATCATAAAACTATATGTGCTGTTGCCTATGCCTGCTCTCATCAAGTAATTTCCTGGTTACATTTCACCCAAAATCAAAAGAAATTATATTTTAAGAACAGAATTATTTCTAGTTTTAGAATAAAACTAACCTGCAAGATCTTGAATTTTTGCTTCAAACTGTATTTAATAATTATATATTGTTATAAACAGATTGTTGTGCTGATACAAGTAAAGTTTGTATGTGTTAAATAATGTTCTCCCTTCCTGGAAAAACATATTTATGTTATGAAGTAATATTTTGAAGATAATCACAGGCTGTATCGTGATTCCTGCTTTCCGTCCCCAAATTTAAAACCTTAAGATGATTAAGATATCCGATTAACGTGTTCCTAAATCATTTTACAGTTTGCACATATCTATTTCTAGTTGCAAATGTTCGCACTGCTGAGCTCTTGTACAGGAATGTATACTTAAAATGGCACTGAATGATTTTAACAATATAATGATTTTGCTAAATATCATTTCTTCTTGATTTAGAAATGAAACCTGGTCATTTCTTGGCAGTTTTCCTGAGACTGGGCATCATTTGTGATCTGTCATGTGCACTGATTTAGCAGGGTGTGTGTGTGTGTGTCTCAGATATTTGTTGTCCGTGATCAGGCCTTACTCTCTTCACACTCTCCCAGCACAATAAAAGTCATTATGTTTTATGATGTAAAAATGTTCCTACTGTTCAAAGGACAGAGCATTTATAGGTCTTTTGGGGTCGTCATCTTGTTCAAAACCAAAAAGGGAAAATTCACTGTTGATTGTCTTGTCCTGTGTTTGAACGCAGGCCCATAATCATTGCCATAGAGTGCCTAGGCTGGTGCACACATGTGCATTTTGTTAGTGCACCTTACTGTATGTGATTTATTGAGTTAATAAAAACTGAAAAAGTTGTGTGGAAATGTTGCCCTCTGCAGAAACCTTTTTTAAACCACATTAATAGCTTTGCATATTTAAATATTAGATTACAATGTTTTAGAATGATCAACAGTGCCACTTTGTGGTCTGGTTTATTAATAGTGGCTGCATAATACCAAGTATATGTAGACTTTATATGTGTAATATAATGTGTAACATAATTTGTGGCTTTGTACGTTCTTTAGAAGTTTAATCTAAAATGTATATGTTTAATAGACGCTATATACTAGAGGCTATGAAATTGCTAGTCGAAGTTTTAAAAAATTCATATTTTTAGTTTACTGCAGTGACAAATCAATTGTTAACATGCAAGTATACACTACCGTTCAAAAGAATGGTACGATCTTTGAATATTATTGAATATATTACCCATGAATTTTATGCTCACCAAGGCTGTTTTCATTTGTACAAAAATACAGTAATACTGTAAAATAATACAAATTAAAATATTTAAATGTATTCCTGTGATGATAAAGCTGCTTTTTTTTGTAGAATACATAATACCCCAATAACTTTTGATGAATAGAAAATGCTTAATGCAATATTTTTTGTAACAGTCTTCCACTTTTTTATTGTGGGAAAGTGAAATAACATGATCATTTAATGGATCATAGCTGAATGACAGTATTCATTTCTTTACTGACCACACTTCTGACCAGTTTTACTATCAACTTCAGTTCATAAAATCTGCATGTATAATATTACACAACATAAATCATGGTAACTGCACATTTTCTTAATATTGCAAATTACGTTAATTGCAATTTTTTTTAGTATTGAAACACCAAAACTAGTTATGTGTGATTGGTTTATTACAATGCCATATACCCAACATATTTTAAGACAGACATATCATTTTTTTATCATCAGAGCCATTCATACACTCTTACGGTTTTATTTCGTTTTACTGCAAGCCAAGCAAACGGAATACGTTATTATTGCTGAGAATGTTGTAGATCACAGACGAAAATTCCCCCTGGCTCTAGACCAGAGAAATTACAGTCCGTTCGAAACACAGAGCGTCCCTGTGAAACTGCGTTTCAATCTTAAAATCAGAAATCTTCGTCAATTCAGAATCTGCCGTAAAGCACAGAGATGGACTCGACAACACTGTTAAACTGAATCGAGACATTAAATCTTCCAGACTGATGAAACTACAGTGCAATGGCATAGTGACAAACATACAATGGTTGCTGTCATTTAGCTTACAGCGTGGGACAATGTTATTGCCTTCTTTATCTGATTGCAATCTCTGCAGCGACAAAAACACGATGTCAGTGAACACACAAACACTTTAGACACATGCAAGACAAGAATGTTCAAGTACTTTTTTCCTCATGTCAAAGCTAAATGAACGTGGAAAACCTTATCGATTGGTGATACAAAACAGTGGAATAGACACTCGAACAATTCATGCATATATATTGCTGTTTACGTATTGAATAAGAAATAACTGCCGAGGAGATGATGTGATTCAGGTTTCCCTGTAAAGATTAAATATGGCTTATATTCTGATAATTAACCCCTCTTGCTTGATTGATTGATCGGTCACTAATATCTAAAGCTCCTCGCGAATTGAAATGTGTGAACTGGTGTAGTCGGTGTTTTGCTCTAGTGTGCTCTCTTCTTGCCGAAGTCAGCACACGTTAAAATAAGATCTAAAGCTGCGTGTGCTTGAGATTATTTAGGGTATTACTTCTTCAGCATGTCCTGCAGTGGGCCCGGTAGATACTTCATCACCGTGTCCATGATGCTTTCCTCCTCCTCGTCATCTCCGCAGCCGGATGGTACTGCTTTCTTTGGACGGGTCAGACTGCCTTCGTCGCCTGCTCCATCGCCGCCTCCGCCTCCGCTTCGGCTACCTCGCGCTTCTTAATGCCGTACTGATGCACAGATAATAGAGATGATACAGAGTTGAAATTAGAAAAGTTTGTGTGAATGGAAAAATGCTTCAAGTTCATCCAAAAATGAAAATGTCATTCCAAACCCGTAAGACCTTCTTTCTTCTTCAGAACATAAATTAAGATATTTTTGGTGAAATCTGAGATGTTTCCATAGAGAGCAACGCAACTGACATGTTTAAGGCCCAGAAAGGTTGTAAGGACATTGTTAAAATACTCCATGTAACATCAGTGGTTTAACCTCAACACGGGAGAGAAGAATTGTTGAATAAAGTTATTTGTGTTATCTTTGTGCACAAAAAGTATTCCGTAGCTTCATAAAATTACGGCTGAACCACTGATGACTCACAGACTATTTTAATGATGTCCTTACTATGTTTCTGGGCCTTGAATGTGCTAGCTGTGTTGCTCTCTATGCAGGTCAGAAAGCTCTCCGATTTCATTGAAAATATCTTTATTTGTGTTCTGAAGATGAAGGAAGGTCTTACGGGTTTGGGAGACATGAGGGTGAGTAATTAATGACAATTAAAATTTTTGGGTAACTATCCCTTTAAATGAAAGAAAGTCAGACACAGTTTGTACTTTACTTACAAAACTAAGATCAATTATGCACTTTTGAGTCCAAACATTTGAATGATATGTGATATTACTGTGCTCATATACCATGATATGTACGTTGTACTTAAGAAAATATCATGGTACAACCATGGTACAATAACACATACAAATGTGCAAACATTATAAGAACTAACTGCAAGTTGTGTGCATTATTTTCTCAGAGTAATAATTACAAATATATATTTTTTATTGTCATCAAAAGCATGGTCTATCCACAAATTAAAATTCTGTCATCATTTACTCACACGTGTCATTCCAATCATGACTTTGTCTTCTATGGGACATAATGGACCTTCAGACTTACTTTGAAGTTATTGACATAAATCTAGTTGTTTTTTTTTTAAACATTTATAATTTTGTGTTTTATTATCTTGACATTCGATCACAGAAAACTAGTTAACACTGGTGTGCAAATACAGTAGTTGAGGGAGTGACATCTTTCCCTCTTAAATTTAAGACAATCTCTCAATAAATGTGTTCCTCTTTGAAGAGCAAAATAAATGCTATTATGGATTTTTTTCTTTTGCTTTTGGAGCAAATGGGAATGTGAGAATTATATTTGTTGTACTTTCTGTTCACCCCTGTAGAAGTTAACCCATCTATGAGCTTCTGAGATCCCTTTGAAATGTGAAGGTCCATAGAATATATTAAGTTTTGGATCCAATTGACTTGGATTAGTTTTTGATAATTGAATTCAATAAAGAACCAAAACTGTTTGGTTAACAACATCTTCAAAATGTCGACTTTTATGCTCCGCAGAAGAAACAAAGTCATATAAGTTTGTAATGATGTGAGGATGAGTAAATGATGATCGTGATGCAAGTTTCCTGTTGGTCTCTCAAACCTTGTCTCTGATGCCCTGTCTTAAGGATTCCCTCTCTGCTTCCATCTTGGCGTGTTTGGCCTTCCTCTCATCCTCTTCCTGTCTCAGAGCTTCCTGTCTCTCTTCTTCCTTCTCTTTTTCTGCTTCAGGATCTTTTTTGTCTTCCTCTCCTCCCAACATTTTACCAACATCAGGCGGGCCACCTGCAAACACATAAGAGCAGGAGTGAAGTGAGGGGACAGAATATATATATATATATAAAACATTACAATATAACATTTCTGTAATATAACCAACCAGTCAAAAGTTTTTGAACAGTAAGATTTGTAATGTTTTTAAAGAAGTCTTCTGCTCGCCAAGCCTGCATTTATTTGATCCAAAATACAACTGCTTTCTATTTGAATATATTGTAAAATGTAATTGATTTCTGTGATCAAAACTGAATTTTCAGCATCATTACTTCTGTCTTGTGTCACATGATCCTTCAGAAATCATTCTGATATGCTGCTCAAGAGAACCTTTATTACTATTATTATTATTATTAATATTTTAAAAGTTGATTACATTTTTTCAAGATCCTTTGATGAATAGAAAGATCCAAAGATCAGCATTTATCTAAAATAAAAAGCTTTTGTCACATTATACACTATATCATTTAAAAGCTTAGAGTCAGTTGTTTTTTTTTGTGGAAAATAAATGATAGAAAATAATACGGATAATAAGGATAGTTTAAATTGATCAAAAGTGATGATAAAGACATGTATAATCTCTATAAATTTCTCCTGAACTTTCTATTCTTCAAAGAAACCTGAAAAAATTCTACTCAGCTGTTTTCAACATCATCATAATAATAATAATACGTGTTTTTTTAGCAGCAAATCAGAATAACAGAATGATTTCTGGAGGATCGTGTGACTGGAGTAATGATGCTAAAAATTCAGCTTTGAAATCACAATACATTACATTTTAAAATATATTCAAATAGAAAACAGTTATTTTAAATAGTGCACAAATGTTACTATTTGAATAAATTATTCAATTTATTTGAACTATTTGTTCAAATAAATGCAGGCTTGCTGAACAGAAGAGACTTCTTAATATTCTTCTAAAAATCTTAATGTTCAAAAATGTTTGACTGGTAGAGACTAGTACAGGCAACTTAAACTTTTCTCTTATTTCTAGCTTTTGATTGGCTTAGAAATAATATACACTACTGGAAAATAACCAACAATAATGATTTGTTTATATACTACAAACATGTTTTATCACATGAGGCAGAATAGTCTCTATACTGTAATGAATGCTATGTCAATTAGCGCTGCATTGTTCATGTGACCAAGCGAATGTTACATTCATATAGTATTTATTACCTGGAGATGACTTGAAAAACATAAATAAACCATATATTGTCGCAATGGTACTGTATGTTTAATTTCTAAATGATTTCCAAACGTTTCTGTTTTTCTGTAAAAACAACTATTTTCATACAGGGATAGCTGCACGCTTTTGTCCATACTAGGAGTTTCCTGGCACAACTTTCACGCCCTCTGGCTGTCAGTATGAATGAAACATACACTGCATGAGTGTTTCGCTTCCATGATCTTCATCTCGCTTTATTCTGGGTCCGAATAAAACATCAGGTCATGCACAGACTATCCTGTCTCTGTGTGCTCATCTTGCGTCTCTGTCCGGTGTGTGTGTGTGTGTGTGTGTGTGTGTGTGTGCGCGTCATCACCTAGTACCGCAGCTGCTGGGTTAATCAGAGTGCACCAGCTGCAGCTCGTTGCGCTGCCTGTATTTAGCTGGCATTTTTGTGTGTGTTGGTTATGTCTTGTTTCTTGTCAGCTCTCCGAGTTCCTGCTTCACATCTTGTCTACACCGGATTAGTCTGCGCTCACCTTGGACTTACCTGCATGGAGTTGGATACTCTTCACTGATCAAGAGTGTGTTGTCTGTTCTTTGCCGTTACTAATAAACTCATATTTGCACTCGCACTTGGATCCTCGACTCATCTCTTCCGTGACAGTCTCTTTAAATTTAAATCAAACCAGCTCTTGAAAGACTCTGTGCAAACACACTTGCCAGAAAAGTGCGGGGGACGAATTTAAGTGATATTAAAGTGGGACACAAATTACAAACAACTTATGTAAATTGTGTTTTTTAAATGATTTTTGGATGCAATTATAGAAACTATGTGAAATTGTTATTTATATTTCCTAATCATACGACAGTTAAGGCTTAGATATTTCCAAACAGCTTAATTAATGCAACAATAAGCAAACATGTAAGTGTATACTATTTATAGCGTATATTAGACAATGTGTTACCATGCATAATTTGTGGTTTGGTAAGTGTTGTTTTTTAAGAAGTCTGTTATGCTTCTTACCAAGGCTGCTTTTGATAAAAAAATACAGTAATAACAGTACTTGTTTTCTATTTGAATGCATTTTAAAATGTAATTTCTGTGTGTCACGTGATCCAGAAATCATTCTAAAATGCTGATTCAAGAGAAGTTTCATATTATTATCGATCTTGAAATATATTTTTGTGAAATCCATAAAGCATGGTTTCTTTGATGAATAGAAAGCTCAAAGTTGTTCATGTATTTTACAGTCACTTTTGGTCAAATGTATGAATCCTTGCTGATTAAAAGTATTGATAAAAAAATCTCCCAATGTAGTAATGAAATTTAATTGGTTTTCTATCAACTGAAAAACACTATCCCGATATATCTGCATAAATTGATGACAAGTTAGAACAAAAGTCAAACAGCCCAACCAACTCAGCAAAATAAAGTTCACTTATAAATAATAAATTCACCCACAGCAGGTCAAGTAACCCAGAGGCACACAAACACATCCCAGAGCATATGAGAAAAACATCAGATCCAGATCCAAATATCTTTCCAACTCGAAAGAAGTCCTGTTCACTGGATTAAACAGAGCATCCTAGCAGGAACAGGAATAATTCATGGGTTGGTCACAGTCCCGGGGAGGCCACACCATGCCTCAACACGCTTCCAAAAATATACAGAGGGAATGTCACTTTGCAAAAGTCCTAGCCACCATCCTCATGCCTCTAGTAGTACACTAGAGGACATCGATTCAGATCTCCCAAGAAAAGTCTGGAAAGTGGAACGAGGATACATGTGACAATAATCTGGCTTTGTGTGATATGTGCCACATATTGAAACCCACACACACAGATCAATTTATGTGGTCTGGCTCTCACCACCCACTGAAACACAAACTCTACATCATCAGAACATTACACCACAAGGCCAATAATGTACTAACAAGTGCAATATCAAGGAGCAAACTCATCAAGAATGCTCTGAAAGCTATGCAGAACGAGCCAAGATGTTAAAAGCCAAGATGTCCAGCAATAACACACAGAAACCAAAACATCGTTGCATGTTTTCCAGAAGACAAATTAAGTCGGCTCTTAATGGTTTTTCCTTTGGAGCATCAGTGAGCATCATTGAATCTTCTGTAATAGTTGCAAATGAGTCCCTCAGTTGTCCTCGGTGTGAAAAGATGGATCTCAAAATCATACAGTCGTTGTTGGAAAGGGTTCAAATACACAAAACGCTGTAAAACAAAGAATTTGTGGGAGCTGAAGGATTTTTCTGAAGAACAGCAGACAGTTTACCTGTTCAGGACAAACAGGGGACTCATGAACACTATCACTAAACACAGAAACAGCTGTGGATCATTCAGGTAACAACACAGTATTAAGAATTAAGCGTATGTAAACTTTTGAACGGGGTCATTTTTATAAATTCAACTATTATTTTATCTTGTGGACTACATGTAAACATCTTTTATGTGAAATATCTTATTCAGGTCAGTACTAAATAAACAATAACATGCATTTTGTATGATCCCTGTTACTTGGTAAAATAATCAACATTTTGCAGATTCTGCAAGGTGTAAACTTTTGACTTCAATTGTATATAATTGAATATATATATAAATAATTCGTTTATATATACACTCACTGGCCTCTTTATTAGGTACACCTGTTCAATTGCTTGGTAACACAAATTGCTAATCAGCCAATCACGTGGCAGCAACTCAATGCATTTAGGCATCTAGATGTGGTGAAGACGACTTGCTGAAGTTCAAACCGTGCATCAGAATGGGCAAGAAATGGGATATAAGTGACTTTGAACATGTAATGGTTGTTGGTGCCAGACGGTCTGGTCTGAGTATTTCAAAAACAGCTGATCTACTGGGATTTTCACACACAACCATCACTAGGGTTTACAGAGAATGGTCCGAAAAAGAAAAAATATCCAGTGAGTGGCAGTTATGTGGACAAAAATGCCTTGTTGATGTCAGAGGTCAGAGGAGAATGGGCAGACTGGTTAGAGATGATAGAAAAGCAACAGTAACTCAAATAACCACTCGTTACAACCAAGATCTGCAGAATACTATCTCTGAACACAAACACATCGAATCCTGAAGCAGATGGACTACAGCAGCAGAAGACCACACCGGGTGCTGCTCCTGTCAGCTAAGAACAGGAAACTGAGGCTACAATTCACACAGGCTCACCAAAATTGGACAATAGAAGATTGGAAAAACGTTGCCTGGTCTGATGAGTGTTGATTTCTGCTGCGACATTCAGATGGTAGTGTCAGAATTGGGCGTAAAGAACATGAAAGCATGGATCCATCCTGCCTTGTCTCAACGGTTCAGGCTGCTGGTGGTGGTGTAATGGTGTGGGGGATATTTTCTTGGCACACTTTGGGCCTCTTAGTACCAATTGAGCATTGTTTAAACGCCACAGCCTACCTGAGTATTGTTGCTGACCATGTCCTTCCCTTTATGACTGTGCACCCATATTCTGATGGCTACTTCCAGCAGGATAATGCACCATGTCACAAAGCTCAAATCATCTCAGACTGGTTTCTTGAACATGACAATGTGTTCACTTTACTCAAATGGCCTCCACAGTCACCAGATCTCAATCTAATATAGTACCTTTGGGATGTGGTGGAACGGGAGATTCGCATCATGGATGTGCAGCCGACAAATCTGCAGTAACTGCGTGATGCAATCATGACAATATGGACCAAAATCTCTGAGGAATGTTTCCAAAACCTTGTTGAATCTATGCCACGAAGAATTAAGGCAGTTCTGAAGGCAAAAGGATGTCCAACCCGGTAATAGCAAGCTGTACCTAATAAAGTGGCCGGTGAGTGTGTATTCAAATAGCTAGAAATTGAGATAATGTGATTTAAATATTTAATTCATATGATCATGGACAGATGATTTTAAGAGATGTTAAACTATGTTTAAAGGCTTTTGTTAATGTACAAACACATTAGCTGCTATTGAGGTGAAATACATGTAAAGTTATGGACAGGTTTGGTGGCATGGGTAGGTTTACGGGTTGGTTAAAAGGTCAGAAGTGTACAGCGAACACGGTTTAATCTATTTATATTACATAATAAATATAACATGGGATGTGATAATAGAATAATTTCTTTAGAAAAATAGATTTTTCTCCTGTTGATGTATGATTCGTGGAACGTCCTGTTTAATGATACACAGTACACTCATTTGAGGCAATAAAAGTTTTGCACCCAAATAGCAATGTGTTAGTAATCATTTAGCTAAACTTAAACCACCCTTTACAGAAGTTGTTACAACAGCTAAAAGTCCAGCGCCCATAAAGGTACTGAATGATTAGTAAACATTTATAAATGATGAATAGTTGCCACTTCAGATTGGGTACTGCAAAAACATGAACATATGATTAATAAATGATCTGTTAAGATGTGTAAATAGTAGACGTCTACACCACACGCAAAATATGACCTTTACAGACCGATTATGAGTTAATGAATATGTTAACATGAATTGTTTGTGAAGTGCTTAAAACTATGATTTTTTTCACAACATTTGTATAAAAAGCATTATGTATGAACAGAGGTTTAGTGACATTTGTTAGCATTCAAAAGTACATTAATAAATAAGCTATTAATCATTGCATAATTTCTGAATATATTTTTAAAAGTGCAGGATTGTATGAACTGAACATTTAACATCATAGGTGTGATATTTGTTTGTTTCTTTGTGTATATGTACATTATCTCTGCCTCTCAGTGGCTGTATGCTCTTGAGTGCCTGTTTATTTTTATGTGTATATTGTTTTATGTATATGGAAACCTTGTTTTTGACTCATGTGAGTGAATTTGGAGTATTTTTAATTCATAGTTGATCCTTGAATTTTAGCTTTAAGGAGAGTATGGGAAGCAACAGACATGGTGAAAAACCAAAACAAATCACCAATCTGGTCAACTTTACAGTGTTAACATATGGTGTTGCATGTGCTCCCTTTCCGCTTTTGTACCTCTCAACAGATGGCATGAAAATGGTTCTGTGTCTGAAACGTTAAACCAAAGCTGATTTTTCTGACAAAGCTCATTTTGATTGAGTCTATGACTCACTGTGACTTATGTATCGATTCAAGTCTTGTGTTTTGAAATATCTATTTTGGGGACAGTTAGGGCAGCTGGTGCTCTTCATACTGTCCTCTGCTTCAGTCAGCTGCTCTGTGGCCACGGTCCAGCGATGACATCAGCTTTTCTACTTTAAACACACTCGGGTTTGAGTCTGAAAGCGCTGAAGTAAATATTTGAACTGCATGGCCATTTGGGCATCCACATCACAGGACCACACCACATCACTACACACAAACAAGCTCTCACATACAGCATAGTGAAGGTGAGAGATGGTTGTGATGGCCATGTATAGGGCCACACATATCTTCTACAGACTATCTCTGCACTGATCAATAAAAGCAAGCACTTTGTTACATTGGTTTGGCATGTTATCTTTATTTGTCATTTTTACTGAGTCGGTGCACGTGGTTGGTTATTTGGCTTAAGGCTAAAATGTTAAAATTATCTTGACTTGAAAGGTGACTTCTGATTAAGATGCAGATTAAAAATAGGATTTTGATTATAAAATTCACCTGTTGTATTATGCGAACCCCAGCCAGACTGCTAACAACGGGGTTCAAACAGGAAGTTGAGCTGTTTTATTAGATTTCTGAAGGAAGTTGGAATGTACCAACTATGCTTAGTTGGAGGGAACATTGGAAAAATGTGATGTCTTGATCAATGTGATTTTTGTCTAGCACAATGCTATTTACGTTAACTAAAGTTATCCACGGCTCTAATTTTAGTTGAATGTACTATGTTAATTCCAGGATTTGTGTGATTCATGTCTGTGTAATTGTAATTTTTTGTTACTCCCCTTTTTCTTAAATGGTCCTGGCCACCTCCTTTAAATTCAGAGTATGTCTTGTCTAGAGGTCGGTTGGTGATACTTCTTGTCCTGGCAAGGTTGTGCTGTAGTTTGTCCTCTGTGAGTTTGAGAGGCTAGAGCAATGTAATATGGCTCTTGCTACTCCAACTGTGTCAATGTGAATGGGATTGTATTTTGATGAACATTTGATTTTTAACCATGTTTTTGTCATCAAGAGGATGTCTGAAGTCATAGTTTTCCTTGCGTAAGCAAGAGTTATTAAAGACCATCACAATTTCACTCTGACCCCCGGTTTGTGGCTATGGACTTATTTTTTTGTTGATGTGATTTTGCTAAATATTATGGCAGAACCATCACAATGGTTCATTATTATATGAATATAACAAGAGCCTTGCACAAATATACTGTTCTGGTGCCACTGGCCTAAATGATAACAAATATAATCATGCACCATGGCATTTATGTGGTATTGCATGGTATTTCAAAGAATTCATGGCATGTTCCACAAATGTGACCATGGACCACAAAACCAGTCATAAGGGTCTGAATAAGCTTTCCATTAATGTATGGTTTGTTAGGATAGGACAATATTTGGCCGAGATACTACAATTTGAAAATCTGGGCCCATATTCCTAAAGATTCTAAGAATCCTTTTAGAGAGCTCTTAATTTAGCTTAAAAAATGTTTAACTATGAGTCTTATCTTAAAAGTGATTCAGGACCAATCTGAGAGCAACTCTGAGCGAGGAAAAGACAAAAACTTTTATCTGAGTGAGGAGGCGGGGCTGACCCCGTTGCTAGGAATGACACAGTCTTTTGAAGACTGTGATTGGTTGGTTGTCCAAGAAGGAAATAAAAGAGTGCTTTTAAGAGTAGGGTTTATTATAAGCCTTCACTTTGAAATTACAAGCTTAATTTGACCTTTTTACTCTCTCTCTCTCTCTCTCTCACTCACTCACTCACACACACACACACACACATGTTGGTTTTATGGTTTCGGGACTCTCCATAGGCGTAATGGTTTTATACTGTACAAACTGTATGTGCTATTGCCTACACCTACCCTACACCTAAACTTAGCCCTCACAGGAGAAGGTGCATTTCTACTTTCAAAACGCACACTGTATGATTTATATTATGGGGACACTGAAAATGTCCTCATAAATCACCTTCTCCTTGTAATACCTATGTCATACCCATGTCATTATACAAATTTGTGTCCTCATAAACCACATAAACATGCACACACACACACACACACACACACACACACACACACACACACACACACACACATGTTGGTTTTATGGTTTTTATACTGTACAAACTGTGTGCACACCTATACACCTAAACTTAGCCCTCACAGGAGAAGGTGCATTTTTTATAAGACACTGAAAATGTCCTCATAAATCACCTTCTCCTTGTAATACCTATGTATGTCATTATACAAATTTGTGTCCTCATAAAACACACACACACACACACACACACACACATTATATAAGTATATATATTCTTTATTTTTGATTTACCCTGTCATGCTTAAAAAGAGTTCCGACCAATTGAGATCAAAATCATGGAACATGACCTTTACTTAATAGATTATTGGCATAAAAGAAAAATAGATCATTTTTTACCCACACAATGTATTATTGGCTATTGCTGAAAATATAGGCGACCTGTGTGACTTAAGACTGGTTTTATGGTCCAGAGTCCAAGAATTAGAGACAAATGTTTTGTCTTAATTTTTTATTTGTGGTACTCTCCATAATGGCAGTAGATGGTAACTCAGGGAAGAAGAATTGTTGACTAAAGTCACTATTACATTTTTTTTTGCACACAAAAAAATATTCTTGTAGCTTCATGAACTTAAGGTTGAACCACTGATTTCACATGGACTATTTTATTGATGTTCTTGGTACCTTTCTGGGCCTTTAATGTGGTAGGACCCTTTGCTGTCTAGGGTCAGAAAGCTCTCGAATTTCATCACAAATATTTTATTGTATGTTCCGAAGATGAACGAAGGTCTTACAGGTTTGCAACGACATGAAGGTGATTAATAGGCTAAATTGCAGAAATTTTATTTTTGGAAGAACTATCCCATTAACCACTCAAATCCGTTACCCAAGAGAAAAGCACCTGGTCCTGAATATGCAACAACATTTGCAAACCTGTTATCCACTCTGCCTTAGTTCGTTGTAATTTAATTACATGTTATCTAATTAATTGTAATTGCTCATACTGCTCAATATTCATCCCTGGGCTGCTGCACGCAGGAGATGCTAAACGCCAAACAGTGTCGCTTTAGACAGTCGCACAACGTTCTCTCAGTTAAACATCGAACGACTTCCAGAGAGCGCACGTGACCCCTGCTGCCGCACTACAGCACTGACTCAAGTCTTTCATTCTAACTTCTAATCTCCCAGTGGAGATATATACACTCACCTCCCATAGCTGCCTTCATCAGGAAATTCATGATGGCTTTTCAAGTGTTCCTGTCCTTGTACGTGGCACTTCAAATGTATGAGAGATCGCACAGCCAGATCTGCAAACAAGACGAACACTGATGTTATTATTAATAACGATAGCCTATATAATAATAGGCTAATAACAATCCTAATAATATAATAGCAAAAGTGATGATAGCCTGCTGCAGCTCAATAAAACATGCACATGCACAACTTGATCGGAACGTTTTGTCCTTCAGCTCACAAGGTGCAATGTGAAACCAGTTTTGTACACGTATTATCTTTCAGCGCTGGTCTTCGAGCAAAAATGACAAAGTAAATAGCATTCCAATCTTCCACAGTGACAGATAATCAAATCCCTCCGTGCAACCGATGCGGATAGCGACAACCAGGCTGTCACAATAGCAACCCCATTGTGCAGAGCTAGTTTGATTCATTTGCGTTACTGTCTATCACCACCGTGCGTATTTTAGATAGAAAATATACCCCAACAACTTCCGGGGGTCAGAGATCCAGAAGGTAACTTGGACTTAACGACCAATGACTTTCTTAATCCAGTGCAGGATAGTCTATTTAATCATATGGCCCAAGGTCACCAGGATCTCTGCAAAGTGTTTTCGTTCCGACCTCTAGTCTTGGTGCATTACCTTACTTGAACCCCCGCCGCAAAGGCTCGGTTCCATCTAGCACACAAGCCGCTTCCAGCACCACCTTCTCTGGACAGCACCTGCTCGTGACCCGCGCACCTTCAGCAGCCGTAAGAAAAGCGGTGTAAATACCTGATCAGGGTCCGTGAAGAGAGCAGGCAATCGCGCCGATATGGAAGTTGACGTGGGCCAGTTGTGAAGGATGTGTATTATTAACCCGCTATGAGCATCCCTGAACCTCCAGGCTTCTTTTCCTGCTCGCCCAGCGCCTGTCTGAGCGTTGGCCAGGGGAACTGCAATCCGGATCGCAAGACGGTAAAAGCCCTGTGCATCACACGCAGCCTTTTTCCATCAAAACATCCCACGTCCCCAGCCGGAGAGAGGAGCAATTGATTGGAGGTGCCGGTGGGAAACACGCCTCTGCCAGCGCTTAGCAGCTGATTCCTCCGCTAGTGTTGGACGCTTCGTAGAACAGATGCTGTCAGACCTGAAGGATGAAAGATGGAAGAATCCTCGCCCCTCTTGACTTGGGCGTCAGAGTCTCTTAAGAGAAAGTGCTGATTCAGAATCGTTGGCTCAGACTGGGCTTGCCCATCACAGGTAACCTATACAAATGATCCACATTATACCAAACCATGGCCCATAGCAAAATTATTATTTTTTGAAAGAAATAGCCTACTTTTATTCACAAAGGAGGCAATAAACACATCGATAGGGAACATTTATAGTACAAAAGATTACTATTTTATAAATAAATGTTCTTCCTGAAAGTTCTAGTCATCAAAATATTGAAAAAAATGTATCATGGTTTTCACCAAAATATTAAGCAGCACAACTGTTTTCAACATTGATAACAATAAGAAATGTTACTTGAGCACCAAATCAGCAAATCAGATTGATTTGACATTTGACGGAATAATCAATTGACATTGTCTGGTGTAATGGATACAAAAAAAATCATTCCATTTTGCCACTCCAGGATTTAATTAAATTATTTATTAAAATAGAAAACATAGTTTTAAATGCTACTGTTTTTATTTGGCGAGCATATAAGACACATCTAAAACATTAAAAAATCGTACAGATCCCATGATAATAATAATGATGATAATAATAAATGGTAACAGTTAAAAATCAGAAAAGAGCAGTTAGTTCTGAGAAAAGTTCCAGTTTAATTACTTTTTTTGGTAAATAAATTCATTTTGGACAATTCTTTTAATGTGTGCAGAAATAAACATTCACATGTTATTTTTCTACATGTAAAAATGCATGTTTTAAATGGCGTTTTGTCATGTCAGCTTTACCCATTTGGCAATTACTTAAAGTGCTGTGCATTTACAAATTGGATGCATGAGGTCACTTTTCCCATTCAAAAAATAAAGAAAGAAAGGAAGAAAGAAAGATAGCTAAGAAAATTACAGGCATTTATATTCATGCCAGAACATAAAGTGATTTCGCATAAGTGACGCATCTTGCAGTTGAAGTAATTAAGTACATAGCAAATGTGATTTTTCAAGATGTTTCTGCAAAAATCTGTCCGACACCAGAAAGAATCAATATCCAGTAAGACCTTCGGGACACAGTCAACCTTTAGCTGAGGACACACCACATGACTCTGCATGATTCAAACACACCCTCGCTCTTAGGACAACACTGCAGTGCGCAAAGGTTCTCCTTACAGTCAAAACACCTCCCTGCTTCTGTAGTGTTGTTATAAACTGGTCTGATGCAACTGATCCATGAAAAGGTTTAGTATTTCAGTGTTCTCTCTGCTGAGAGGAACCAAACTGAGAGAGTTACAAGCTCAAACAAAAAAAGTATTTCTTTAGAATGTCTCTAAAAGCAAAAAGAGTGGACTGCAGTAGATGCAGTTCAGCTTCTCTTTTTTTGCAAATAAGCAACCATCTACTTTCTTTTATCACTGTAATAAATTCCCTTGTCTGAATTTGAAAAAGAAGGTATATAGTGGGTCCTTAAATCAAGCACTGAACAGAAGGCCTGCCAAGATCATCAGTTGCATTGATCATGAATGTAGATCAATATTGAAGGACTGAGAGAGAGAGAGAGAGAGAGAGAGAGAGCCTCCAACATCTGTATGATGGACTTCACCCACATAAATATGCAGTATTGTGTTTTTGCCAAAACCCTAAAGAATGCAGCCCTGGGCCACCGACTATCATCACCATTGCACCTCTTACTGACTCCAGAACCCTACCGGCCCATTCACCCCTATATGCCCAGACACACCCATCCGACCCCGGTGAGAAAAGACATTGACTGGACAAGGATCCCCATCATCCACCACACCCACCTCTGACTACTGGTTAAAACTAAACAACCAAATTGGCATTTCAACCACTGACATATACACTATATTTTCAAAAGTATTGGATCACCCCCTTCTAATGAAAGATTTGACTACTTTAGTAATTTCCATGAGAACAAATCTTAATAATTAAGCCTATAATGATATTCTAGGGAATTGTGTGCTTCTAATTTTATAGCAACAGTTTGGACAGGACTCTTTTCTATTATATCATGACAGTGTCTCTGTGTATAAGACAAGGATCGAAGAGAAATGATGATTCAGTCAGTGTGGAAGAACTTGACTGGTCTGCAGAAAGACAAGTCCTAATCCCAGCTGAACACCTCTGGTGTGACTTTAAATGCAGACCTTGAGTCTAAAACTCATCACCTAACACCAAAAGTTTTTAAGTGGCAAACTCCACTTTCTGACCATAACCAAACTAACATTTATATTTAAAAAAGATCACTCACCAGAACAAAACAAGCTGGAAACCTACAAATTGTATCATACAAATGCAATCCAGACAGTGCATAAAAAAATATCCAAGCCCTGAATTCTGAAAACATAAGAATCTAATCACTACATTTATGAATATTTATTTATTTATTTAATTATTTATTTAGTCATTTAGCAGATGCTTTTATCCAAAGCGACTTATAAATGAGGACATTATAGAAGCGATCAAAACCAAACAAAAGTGCAATAACATTCAAGTGCCATTACAAATCCTGGTTAGCCTAACGCAGTACACGTAGGAAGGATTTTTTTTTAAGAAAACGAGTATATAAAATATAGAAAAAAGAATCTTAGAGTTAGTTTCACAAGAAAAGTTAGCAGTTAGAGAATAAATATGCAATTGATAGAGGGTCTGTTTGTGTTTTTTTTTTATAAAAAGAAGACCGATTAGATAAAATAAAATTAGAATAGAGAGTGCTAGAGTTAGAGGGTCAAATAAAGATGGAAGAGATGAGTTTTTAGCCATTTCTTGAAGATGGGTAAGGATTCAGCTGCTCGGATTGAGTTGGGCAGGTCTTTCCACCAGATGGGAACAGTTAATGAAAAAGTCTGTGAAAGTGATTTTGTGCCTCTTTGGGATGGTTCAGTAATGCGCCGTTTACTTGCAGAATGCATGCTTCTAGAGGGCATATAAGTCTGAAGTAATGAATTTAGGTAAAAGGGTGTAGAGCCAGAGGTGGTTCTGTAGGCAAACATTAATGCCTTGAATTTAATGCAAGCAGAAAATAACAATAATAAAAAATAATAATAAAAATAAAAACAAATTACATATTTGAAAAAGGCAGCATATTTCCACATGAATTGAAAAAGAAAGGCAATACTAAGAAAAAAACACCAAAAGATGAAAAATGGATTGACTCAGAATGCAAAACAGTAAAACAAAGTTATTTAGCAGTATTTTAAGCCATACGATGGTAAGTTTCAAGTTTGTTTTATTTATATAGCACATTAAAAAACAGCAAGCACGGCTGACCAAAGTGCTGAAGGTGATGATCTGGTGCCTGCTGGAGACCTGCTGGAGAACTACTGCCAGAACTGGGCCCTGAAACCTCAACAAGACCAACATTATGGTCTTTCAGAAAAAGCCCAGATATCAGGAACACAGATAGGCCTAACAGTTCAGTCTGACAGCACAGCCCTAGAACACACGATGCAGTACACTTACCTCGGCCTGATCATCACTGCATCGGGGGGGTTCAGTATGACAGTGAATGCTCTCAAAGATAAAGCTCGAAGAGCTCTATACGCAATCAAGAAAGAATGCCAAAGTATTGAAATACCACTTCCAATTTGGTGTAAAATCTTTGATAGTGTGATTCAGCCCATAGCGCTGTATGGAAGTGAGGTTTGGGGTCCACTCAGTGATAAGAGCTATAGATGGTACAGACAGCCAACAGAAGCCCTACACACAGAATTACGCAAAATGATTCTAAAACTACAAAGAAAAACACCCAGTAATGCAAGTAGGGCAGAAGTAGGCAGATTCCCATTGATTATTAATATGCATAAAAGGTCCCTCAAATTCTGGATGCATCTTAAATCAAGTCCTACAGAATACATTTTAAAGCAATACAAACCCAAGAACTGACCCCCGAAAAGAGACCCCTAAGTCAGCTAGTTCTGATACTTACTAACCTGACTAACTCTACTAACACTAACCAGTCTCAGACCAGCACTGCTTCTCACCTAAACATCAAAATAAATCAAATTATCAAACAATCGAAAAATATATATCTGGAACATTGGGATCAGGAAACTAAAACACTAAGTAAATTACAGCTATATCGGACCATAAAGTCAAATTATGAAGATTTTCTCCAGAGTGTCAGAGACACTAAGCAGAGATGGATCCTGACCAAGTACAGGCTCAGTGAACACAGACTAGCCATCGAGACCGGCAGACATATAAAGAGCTGGTGAACCAGAGAGAAAAGAGTGTGTGTTCACTGTGAGACAGGAGAGATCGAGACAGAGACACACTTTCTCCTTCACTGTCATAAATACATATCCATAAGAAACCTCTACTTCAACAAACTCACCAACTTAATAAAGAACTTTACAGCCATTAGTGATACGGAACAAATAAAGATACTATTTGGAGAGGGACAGACAGCACCACTTGCTGCAAGATACGTGTGGATGTGCCACAGCCTGAGAGACAGCAGGCGAATGTGTGTGTGTGTGTGTGTTTGTGCCACAGCCTGAGAGACAGCAGGTGAATGTGTGTGTGTGTGTGTGTTTGTGCCCCAGCCTGAGAGACAGCATGTGAATGTGTGTGTGTGTGTGTGTGCCACAGCCTGAGAGACAGCATGTGTGTGTGTGTGTGTGTGTGTGTGTGTGTGTGTGTGTGTGTGTGTGTGTGTGTGTGCCACAGCCTGAGAGACAGCATGTGAATGTGTGTGTGTGTGTGTGTGTGTGTGTGTGTGTGTGTGTGTTTGTGCCACAGCCTGAGAGACAGCAGGTGAATGTGTATTGTGTCTGACCTGACCTGCATGTGTGTTTCCCTATTGTCCACCACAGTGATCCTTAGTATGTATATATGTATGTTTCTATGTAAGTTAAAGACTGTGGTATCAAATGTTCACACGTTCTAATTTTTACAGTTTAATACTTCTAAGATGTTATAATATTCTATTCTATTATTCTGTTCATTCAATTATTATTATTGCTATTATATTATTATTATTATTGTACATGTTTATATTGTACATATTTTTTTTTGTACATGTTTACTAAGCTTTGGCAATATTTTATAATTTACAGTCATGCCAATAAAGCAATTTTGAATTGAAAATTGAATTGAGAGAAAGAGAGAGAGAGCTGGAGAGAGGCGGGGGGGGGGGGGATTCTTATGGTCCAACTGTTTCTGCTGAGCTTTTTATTCTGCCAGTATTTATCTCTTCTGGACTGCAGCCAAATAGGAAACACTGATTTATTGTCTCTCAGCACAGAGAGCTGAGTGGTCAGAATGAGGAGAGCGCAGGGAGAGCAGAACAGAACAGAGGAGACTGAGAGACTCTGATGATTGAAGAACATAAGGTGAAGAATAGGAGAAAGAGAGAAATATGTTTGAAATGTCTTGTAAAGAGCTTGCACAGGTCATATTCATCCCAGCCATCTCCGTTCCGCTGGGTAGAGCATCCATGAAGAGTTATTCATGGCATTCCCCATTAATGCTCGTCAGTACAACTGTAACAGGTTGTGACTGCAACAGTAAAGAAAGGAGGGACAGAATGAGAATACAGAGAAACAGATAGGCTATTTTGCGAGACTGAATGAATGGACCGGTTTAACTCTAAAACGTGATGAAGTCCAAAATAAACCTATTTCAAGAGTGACTAACTAAATATATATTCAATTAGTCAGTAGACTATTTATTTGTTACATACTGTTACTTAATTTAGTTTGCAAGTCATTTCCCTGTTGTTTATTTAGTACTCTTATTAATCTTACTTTAATTAAAAAGTAATAATTTTGACTCTAATAATTCTGAAACTGGTAAAAATGTATATTTACAAGTAAAACTAGAATAGGCTACAGTTGAAATACTTCTAATATTGGCAAGCTGATAATTTACTCACCTTTAGGCCATCCAAGATGTGGATGATTTTTCTATGTTGGAACCAGTTTGAAGAAATGTAACATTACATCACTTGCTCAGCAATGGATCCTCTGCAGTGAATGGGTGCCGTCAGAATAAGAGTCCAAACAGCTACTAAAAACATCACAATAATCCACAGGCAATCCACACCACTCCAGTTAATGTCTTATTAAATGTAAAGCTTTGTGTTTGTAATGAACAAATTCATTATTGAGAAGTTTATTGAGATGACAAAAAATCATCTTGTCTAAATCAGGAGAGAAATATGTGCAGACCAAGCACTGCTTACAAAGGAAAACAGTCGAAAACTGCTCTAAACAAATATTTTAGTGGATTTTGATGTGAGAGGACAACAGGGGATGGACCGGAGGAAGCATTTTTATAGATGCTAATATGGATATTTTGGGCAGAGGTGATGGTTTAAAGTTAAATGCCTGATATTTGATAAAGCCTTTTTAACGTTATTTATTTATTTTTTACAGAGGGGATTTTGGATAGCTATATTTATTTGTATCATTCCATAAAATACTGTCTAAATAAATAAATACATTTAATCAGTTTTTATGAGTAAACCGTTATAGCTAAGTGAGGCAAATTAGGCTCTTTGGTCTATGTTAGTGAGAAAATGGATGTTTAGCATATGTATAATCGAATCTACAGATGTAAATAAAGTGTAATAAACACTTAAATGTGTACTTTGAATGTTTTCTGTGCTAGCCATTGGTTACCTGTCATTATGTGGTTTGTCAAGTGACTGTAGTGTGTGTTCAGTCAGAGCTTGTGTTTGCTTTGAAAGTGCCCTTCCCTTCTCTCACGTTTCACTGCGACAGGCTGGGTCAAAATCACTCCGTTATTCCCCACAAGCCCCTCCCACCCGCTCCCATCCACGCCTCGGGTTTTTACAAAGCGCAGTTTGCTGAACGGAGACGCTTTTGATTACGCAACCTGGTCCACTTTCACGCACATCATGCCAATGCCTCTGCAATGCAGCATCGACCGCACTGCTGCTGCTGTTCTGCAGTAGTAGTACTGGCACGCGATCATCTCGCGGTACTGAGTAGGCGTGTATTGGGTATTGATAAGGAGTGATGCAGCGAGAGCCAGTACCCCCCCACCATCTTTCTTTTACGGGTGAGAACAGGTGCAGAGCAGTTGTTTCACATGTAGTCTATAGTCTGCACTGATTATAAAATACTTCATACAATCACGGTATAATATCTGTGATAACATTCAACTGAAGACAGACAGATGAAACCAATAAAACCAGTCCAAAGATAAGAACAAAAACCCATCTGTGTAATTTTGGAATAGACACTACAGCAACAGACAGCAACATATGCAGCTTCATTATCTGTCATTATTAATGTTAACTGTCTGTTTAATTTAAATGTAGTTAACTTTAATAATAATCATTTTTAAATTCCTCAAAAAGGGACAAGGAACCCTGTCTGGATAAATTTGTATGTACACATTTTGTAATGTACACATGACTTTTGATATTATTATTTTTAATATTTAAACATATTTAAAGACAAGTGTCACCACTGTAAAATACCAAATCAATTATTCTATTTAAAATGTATTTTGTACATTTAGTTGAATAATGAATGTGTATTAATTCATCCCACTCGCAAAAAACAGATTCAGTATTCATCAAAATGAATTAAAACAGTGAAATGCAAACTCAGCATATGACGCAAACCTGCAATAATTAAATATGTTAAACAACACAAATGTATCTAATCTCATTGTATTAACCAATGTGTTTGCTGCTGACCTTTGATGATCCAGTTCAATCAAGGGCGTAACCATGGTATAGATATTGGGGGGGTCCAAATGTGAGCCCTCCCCCAGATATTTTTTTTTAGTTCAGTCGCGGATCAGATCGTAAAAACAAACAGGCCAGGCCATCAACGAATGAATAGAGGCTTATCAATGGAGTGGGAAGAGCGGGAACTCCTTGGTCTGTGACTCCAGCAGTTCATTATTCATTACCTACTTTTTAGGTGTCTACTTGCTTATCGTCTGAAAAAGGCGAATGTCCGCCTGTTCGTCCTGCTTCTTTCTTTTAGCTCCTACCTTCATTTCATTTAAGCACCAGTGACAGTCGTACTGAGCGTTTTTTTCAAACGATGCCGCAAGCCGGAGTTTACGGGCTCAACCAAGTGTACAATCGAGGGGGGGTGGTCACACAGTTTTGTTTCCCTTGTTTTTCCTAAATTGAAAGTAAATCAATTATGTCAAGTAAAATCATATGTCACATATTACAATATAATAGGCCTATTATTGGGGGGGACAGATTGGGACACGTCCCCCCCAAAGTATATGGTGGTTACGCCCATGAGTTCAACCATACTAATAAACAAAAATTACTTTAGATAAACTAACAATTGTGCTTCGTTGTTTTTTTATATTTATTACTGACGAGTGTTGAACCTTCTTGTTCTGCGTTCTACTGTACAGACATGAATTACTTGTCCTTCAGCCTGAGGTTTATTCATTACTATTTTTGGTGTGAAAGGCTTTAAATTTGCTATAAATAGGACTTCTTGTATTAAAAACAAACAATCAAGCCCTGCTCATATTTAAAATGTAACGCGAAAGTAACACAGTATTGAAATGCATTACTTTTAAAAGTAACTTTCCCCAACACTGGAGATTATAGTTTATAACGTTTTAAATAAAGATATTTTTCTTATGCAAATGAATCAGTTCACTTTAGGAGGCCTTTTTAACCCCCTGGAGCTGTGTGGAGTAGGCCTACATTTTATTATGGATGGATGCACTTTTATTGGATTTGAAAATCTTAAATCCATAAACATTATACCATTATGCCATTATAAAGTTAGGAAGAGCCAGGACAAAACATTTTTTTCGTATTGTATTCGTCTGAAAGAAGAAAGTTATATACACCTTGGATGACTTGAGGGTGAGCAACTCATGGGATAATGTTCATTTTTGGGTGAACTATCCCTTTAAGAGATATTTCGGTGGAGCTGTGACGCGTCCGCTCCTCCAATAGAAACAGAAAGAATCTTCTCACAGCGCTATCCTCGTTTAGCGTTGACTCGTCCCGATCAATCTGCCTCTGTTGGTGATTTATTAAATCTATCAGCACTCGATATATTCGATTCGGTAACACCTGTTATCACGCAAGGGAATGTGCTACAGATAATCGTCTCGTAAGTACGTAAGTAATGTGCTAACACACAGCTTGCTAGCATTTCTTGGACCAGTAGGAGAGTGTGTATAAAAGCGCACGCGAAACTTTTCGCCACGTTACCTTTACTATAGTTAGACTCGACATCTGCCGTTTATTAATGACTTTATTTCACAGCTCATCTGACTTTGTAGTGTATTTCGTCAGTAATATAGTCAGCATTAAGTAAGGATGATACACATATTCAGACTTTGTACAGTGGTGGCCATAATTATTAGAACACCAGTATTTTCACCAGCTAGAAATGTTTTAAGTTAACGTTATCTTTGGTTGTAGTGTGTCAGTAGGAAATATTCGTTTACATGTCCAAACATTCATTTTGCCATTAATTGTAATAATGCAGTGAGGTTTTTATCTGACAACAGAGAGTGCTCCACACTCATTCATCCAGTCTTTCTGGAATGACATGAAAAACATCAAACAGATCTACATCTTCTCTAAATCCAGAAGAGCTGTGGCATGCTTCAAGAACCTGAAACATATGTGCAAGTGCACCTTGGGCAAAAGCTGCTTTAAATGCAGAAGATGGTCACATCAAATGTTGATTCAATTTACTAAATAGAAGTAAATTGATAAAGAAAATCTATTAATGACGTTATTTTGACAGCAATAACATTTTAAAGCATTTTTACACTTTTAATGCTACTGTAGCTTTGCAGGTAGGTCTCTTGAAGCATCTTGGAGACATTGACATAGTTCTCATTTAGTTACTGCTTTAAGTACTACAGTGCATCTCATCTTCTTGACGGCACCAGATTTGTCATTTCTTGGACTCTCCCACCAAGACATGTGCAATTGTTCTTGAACATGTCCGGCGGGCACATTGTTACATGTGGTAATCCACGTCAAGGACAATCAGACATTTTAGGACAATCAGGCATCTTATATTACAGAATACAGACACATTAGTTCATTTCTCTATCCACATCTGCAGTCCTCATCATGCCTCCTGGACTATGGCATGTTCACACAGGTAATCAGGGACCCTTGGCATCTTCTGGTGTTTTTTTTAGAGTCAGTTAAACAGTCAATTTTGGTTGGTGTGTAAAAGAGGCCAATAGTATAATTAGCCTAGTTGAATTTATGGCTGCTGATGGTTAATTAAGTCATTTGGACACATGCTAGGTTGTAAATCCTGTATATTCTGGTATGAAATCAGTATTATGCTTGTCCAATACTATTGTACTGAGTCTATTGTGATCAGGTGCTTGTCTCTAGTTCTTCCAGTAGATGGCACTATTTCCTTTTGTTTTGATGGGCCTGGTGTCTGCTGACAAATATGTGCTCTGTTCCTGATGCTTGTTTGTGTTATTGGGGCAGTCGTGGCCTAGTGGATAGAGCGTTGGACTTGTAACCTGAGGTTGTGGGTTTGAATCTCGGGTCCGGCAGGAATTGTCCATGACTGAGGTGAGACCCTTGAGCAAGGCACCGAACCCTCACCTCAACTGCTCCCCGGGCGCTGCACAGTCAGCTGCCCACTGCTACAAATGTGTGCACTTGGATGGGTTAAATGCAGAGAACACATTTCACTGCTGGTTATACTCTGTATAAATGTGTATGTGACATAAAGCTCATCTGAGCTTAATCTTTTTGTGAATTATTCCTGTATCAGTGATACAGCATTAGGAACAATCTGCATGCAGTAGCTCTATTTGTATTTTTGGCTCATCTCTCACCTCAGGTTAAAGCTTTGGTCTTGATCAGCACGTTGTAAGTTGCCTTTATGCTTATCTCTTCCTTTCAATTTTTTTAAGACCGGGTATGCATTATTTGAAACTACTCATAGGAAATAGTACCTTAATGAGCCGTTACATCTAAATAAAGGAGCACTAAGATTTATATGGCATGGATTAATGACAGTGATATTCAGTCTAAACTGTCAAAAGGAAATAATACAAATAGTCCTTGGAGGATTTGGTGTAGGCAGCTTGAAGTACAAATGTCTTAAGCTTCTTTATAGGCTAAGATTTTTTGTAGCTCTTGCAATATCAGTACTTTGTGATGCAGCACCTTCTCTGTGTAGATAATGTGAGATATATCACTGTCAATGTGACGCTTAACTTCTGCTTTAGGATGTAAAAGCTGAAATGCAAACAGACACAGATCCTTGTCCACCACACCTAAGTTTAACGCTCCGCACACAACACACCCTTCCAGCTGAATAAGAACTGGTTAAAGAGAGAATCCACGCCTCTGCAATCACTCACTGAAGCATGCTGTACCTGCTCCATCACTCTGAGCATTGAGGTCACAGGTTGAGAGGACGTGGCTCTTTTAATTATCGGAGCACAGTGACAGTTGACTATAAAAAAAAAAAAAATTGTTTGGTTGTAATTAGGAAATAATCAAAAACAGTTGTTTTGTTTGCATATCAGCATATTAAGTCAGATTATCATTTATTATATTAATAAGTTAATATATATACTTATTAACTAATTAATAAATGGTATTACTTAATATTTTCAGACATGTTCTTTGGTCAAATATACCACTGAACATACCCTAAAAAGTTCTGTATTTGTAATTTCTGTTACTGTATCTAGCTAATCATTCTATTATTTATTTATTTTATGAAAATGTATTTAAATTAACATATCTGCTTAGGGAAAAAAGGCTTCTGTTATTTATTGCTATTTGTTATTTTGAATTGTTTCATTGCAAAGTAATTAAATGAAAATAATAATTAGATAAAATTAAGTGGCTATAATTAGAAAATGCTGAAATTTTCATTTACATATACATGCGTATAATATATTTTACATATACATGTATTAATATATTTAGTATAATTAATAATGTATATTTTTTAATATTGATAATCATTCTACATTTTTTAGAAAATGATTAAAAATTTGTTTCAACTATTCAATTATAATATTGTATATAAAAAGATAACAACAAATGCTTTTTTTAGCTGGTTTTAAAAATAAAGCTAAAAAAACCCTTTTGAAAATAAGTTTGAAGGTGCAATAATATTACCATCTAGCTACAGATTGTGATATATCAGAATTGTTGACGTGTTGTGGAATTATAGTGATGTGCTGGATTGTACAAAGGATTTTGATTCCTCTGCTAAAAGGAAGATGTCGATTATTACGAAGAAGGATGTTTCTGTGTACACATGCTTGACAACTATTGTGTGTACGTGTGATTCCTCCTCTTCTCCCCACCTTTAAACTTCTTCCTGTAGTGGAGAGGATGAAGGGGCGGAGACGACCAGTTCGCCTCTTCCCCAGACAGCCAATCAGTACACGAGCTGTCTTGTCCCCGCCCCCTGGGCCAGTCCTGCCAGAAGTGCTTTGTGTGAAGCATGCAGGGGAGGGGGTTGCTGTCCTCCTCTCTTTTGCTTTAATGGCTGTCAGAGACGCTGAATACAGTGAGAGCAGCTTGAAAGGTGCTCAGTTTAATTAAAAAAACAGCAGAAAAGAAAACACTGCACACACCATGATGCCAGGACATGCTAGAAACCCACACGTGAGTCAGATGCCATTTTGTCATTTGCTTCTCCTCGTTCCTTCTGCCTTCTTCCATCCCTCTCCTTCCCCGTTTGTAATGCTTAGGGTGCAGCTAGAGTCTTGTGATGCCTCTTAGCAGGGATGATGAGTGTGTGAGCTGGAAACATGGTGGGTTTCTCAGTATCTTGATTTGGACACTTAGTCAGAATGGTATTAGTGATGTGACTTCTGGGTTTTATTTTTATGTGGAGTAGATGACAAACACAGAGGCTGGTGGGACAGATGGACAGTGCCTGAGAATCCATCTAGTACATAGTACCAGAAGTGTGAGAGTGATGAAGATTTCCCAAAAGGCTTATGACTGCCTTAAACTATGCCATATGCCATTGTAACCTCATTTTTGGAGGATGCATGGGAGTTGGTCATGAAGATATTCTGTAGACATCTATTGGTT